>WHPX01000547.1:0-84517 GCA_011057435.1 Actinia equina
TTATACATCAAGTCGGCATTTTTACATCAAGTCGTGCATTTTGATACATCAAGTCTGGTGATGACATTAACCGTTCGTATTTATGTCGAGCATTTGTTTTATTTGTATTAGATATCAAGTGCGATGTTTGAAATCAACAAGGCAAGAATCGTTTAGGGCTTTGCCACTCGCATTGACGAGAGAATGAAAGTGGCAAAGCCCTAACGATTCTTGCCTTGTTGATTTCAAACATCGCTCTTGATATCAAATACGAAATAAAACAAATGACTCGACATAAAATACAAACGGTTAATGTCATCACAAACGACTTGATGTATAAAATGCACGACTTTGATGTATAAAATGCACGACTGATGTATAAATGTACAGCTTGATCACGAAATAGTGCAACTTGAGTTTTGTCACGTTTGGGCTAGCATATGTAAGTGTGTGTAAGTAGTTGAAAACTTCGCCCTCCTGTTTATTCCTTCAATAACAGATCGTTAAGACTGTCGTCGTCTGCTTCTGCTTCGTCTGTTTCTTCTGGTGGAAGGCTTCCACCATCTCTGTGGGCAAATTTTCGACGGGTTCCCAAGTGCTGTCCCTTTTCATTCAAAGCCTTCCAAGGAAACGAGCATTTCTTTACGTCTTTTTTCTTGTTCTTTCTTTCTGGATCTCCTTGACATAATAGGTTGAGGTAGGCGTAGGGGTAGAGGTAGAGGTAGGTCCATCCATCCATTGATTCATCAATCCACCTACTCATCTGTCTGTCCATCCACCGACACATTCACCCATCCACTCACCTATCCATGCACTCACCCACTCACTCATCCTTTGATTATTGCAAAAAATTATGTATGCATTAAAGTTGTATATGTATTGAAATTGTAATAATTATGTGCATAATAGTGTATGTAATAAAGAACAATGTGCAATAAGACTGTCATAGTAATAATAATGGAAACTATATTTCATCTTTTTTTCATTTACAATTGCGTAAATCTCACTACAAATAGGGAATTTACAACTGACTACTTGAATTGAAGACCCAAGCAAATATGCATTTTGTATCTTTCTTTTTTGCATTAAGCATTATTTTTGAGATTTGATTGGAACCCCACAGCCAGTTCTAGAATATAGAGGTATCCAGGTGGGACTCGAACCTGGGTGGCATTGGTGAGAGGCGAGTGCTCTCAACCTTACGCCACCCATGCTTCCTGCATGCAAGAAGACCTCGAGAAGAAACTGGAAGATACATTTTTGTAATATCTTTTTGGTGGTTAATGTACTAAGTATAAAATACTTAATCTCGTTTTGGATAATAATATATTTAACCAAAATTAAAAGTAATTAATTAAATAAATTACTAAAAGCTTACCATTGAAAGTATATGTGTAAGTGTGCGTAAGTGTGATCATATGTGGTTGTAAGTGTGTGTAAGTAGTGGAAACTTCGCCCTCCTGTCTATCTCCTCAATAACAGATCGTTAAGACTGTTTGTCGTCTGCTTCTGCTCGTCTGTTTTATTCGGTGGAAGGCTTCCACCATCTCTGTGGGCAAATTTTCGACGGGTTCCCAAGTGCTGTCCTTTTCATCAAAGCCTTCCAGAAAACAAGCATTTCTTTACGTCTTTTTCTGTTCTTTCTTTCTGGATCTCCTTGACATAAAAGGTTCCTTCTAATAGCTCGTCCTGAGTGGATGCCATCTCATCTGCTTCTGCTTCCTCTGTTTCTTCTGGCGGAAGGCTTCAAAAAACTATATTGAAAACTATATTTCATCTTTTTTTCATTTACAATTGCGTAAAATCTCACTACAAATAGTGAATTTACAAATGACTATTGAATTGAAGACAAGCAAATATGCATTTTGTATCTTTCTTTTTTGCATTAAGCATTATTTTTGAGGTTTGATTGGAACCCCACAGCCAGTTCTAGAACATAGAGGTATCCAGGTGGGACTCGAACTTGGGTGGCATTGGTGAGAGGCGAGTGCTCTCAACCTTTCGCCACCCATGCTTCCTGCATGCAAAAAGACCCCAAGAAGAAACTGGAAGATACATTTTTGTAATATCTTTTTGGTGGTTAATGTACTAAGTATAAAATACTTAATCTCGTTTTGGATAAATAATATATTTAACCAAAATTAAAAGTAATTAATTAAAAATTTTTTTTGGACTAAAAGCATACCATTGTGTGCCAAGCTTGAATGTTCATTCCAGGATCTTGTTCTAACAATATTGGGAAGTTCTGGGTGCTCTGGATGATTGGTTCTCCAACTAAATAGCGCGGAGTTAACCCAGTCAGCCACTTGGCAGGGTGAAGCTTTTCGGCGATAGAAATTTGAGCATTGATTGTTGTCGTTAATACGTCCCACTCAGCCTTATGGAAGGCTTGTCTGAGTACCACTAGGGCTCTAGGCTGTTTAGCTGCTATTCTTGGTTTTCAGCTGACGTCACACGTTTATGCAAATGAGCACTTCCGCCATGTTGGTGCTCGTGCAAGGCGTGATATCACATGTAAATTATAGCCATTTCTATTACAGTAGTCCATTCGCTTTCGAATATAATTTACTTTTCATGGACAATTCCAAAGATCCAAAACCGGAATTTCTAGAAGACGTACTTGAAAGGATACCAGTTCTCTCTGACTACGCCAAAGGTCTAGTAAACCACGTAAAAGAGAGGTATTTAAAGAAGATTTCAGTAATAGGAGTGGATCCGGCAGCTTTACCGAGCGAGGAATTCAGTCCAGAATGTTTGCCCCCTGTCGAAGTCTCAGATTTGCTTTCATACTTAGTTTTAGAGACAAGCCACTACACAAAAGACCAATTCAAGGCATTCAAAGGTTTAGATGCTTACAAGTACATGGTTTCTGGTTTTGTCGCATCAGTTGGAGGAAAGGAAATCGCGTGTGAAGTACCATTCTCGAGGGTAAAAGATATCGACTTCTCGTCAGCGCGGTTGCTGAAAACATCTCTGGATGAGAAAATTGAGTCACTGCCTCATAATACTGTGGATAAGCAGAAGGACAACTTCAGAAATGAACGCCCTGGACAAACATTTGCGTCGAAAGAGAGTCCATCGGATGAGGAAATCCAGAGGGTTTATGCAGAGCTTAATAATTGCAAGATCAAAGCAGTAGCCTTCGAGCTTAATCGATTCATATGCCGACCAATTTATTGATGAATGCCACACTCTCCCAATCATTTCAGATTTATTTCAAACAGAATATCTTGACCTTCAGTACCCAGAACTTATGAAAATGTGTGCTGAGGTTACACTAAACATTTCCGATGAACACATAAAGAAAGTGGAAATGAACACACGAGCTCAGGCTAAGAGTTCGGGATTTTATAGACACCGTGCGGGTAGAATTGGTGCATCTGTAAGCCATGCTGCATTTCACACCAACCTTGCTCAACCCTCGCAATCCTTGATTAAGACAATTTGTTACCCGAGCCTATATAAATTAAACAGTGCCTCAACTAAACATGGTCAAAATCTTGAAAGTGATGCCATAAGGGCATATGAAGCATCTGTAAGAGAAAACCATGTTAACTTAGAAGTAAAAAAGTGTGGAATGTTTATAAGCAAGGATAAGGGATTTCTTCATGCCACACCTGATTTCCTGTTTTCTTGTGAATGTTGTGGGAATGGATGTGGGGAAGTGAAGTGCCCCATCATCATTAAAGATGGTAATTTTGAAGACTACATCAAACACAAGAGTTCCTGCCTGGAAAAGGTTAATGATCATTTTCATACATACATACATACATACATACATAGTTTATTTGTTAAAGCAGGTTAATAAAATTGGCAAGACTCGAGTCCTGATGTGGACCTGCATACTAATAAAATTTACGAATATAAAAATATATTATATATATAACTTACTATTATTATTACGAAACACACATAAGCAATATCTAATAAAATTCATATAATAAATAAAATCATAAAGAATTTAAAGTTAATTTCAATTAATATCCTAGTGATATGACTAAAACATCTTAAACTGAATTTATAAATAATTTAAAAGTAGACAAAATCATCATTTTTACTCTTGATCATGCATGATTCCTTATTATACGTTATTATATTTAGGGTGTTCTTGTTTTTCTTTAGTTCATTTCTAAAACATGATACACTTGTAGCTCCCTTGATATGGTCCGGAAGAGAGTTCCAAGCTACTGCAGCTCTGTGCTTAAACGTTAGTCTTCCAACTTCAGTTTTAGGTCTTGTCACTTTAAGATTAAGCGACTTTCTCAAGTTGTATTTATGGCCAGTCTTCTCAATTAAGTTGTTAAGGTGCTCATTGTTAAGTCCATGATACGATTTATAAGTTATAGTCAGGATCCTTTTGGTGTAGAAATATAAGATTGGGGACCAGCCCTTTAACTTCTTGACATCATCTATGCTGGCATCCCTCTGCAGATTGTAGATTATCCTTGCAGCTCTTAGATGGATACGTTCTACTTCCTCCAACAAGGCTGGGGAGCATGAACCCCATATTGCAACCCCATATAGGACACTTGGAATAATAGTCTTGAAATAATAGTTTCTAAAATGGATTTGGGAAGAAATTTGATCCGTTTCAATATAGCAAGTTTCTTGTTGAATGCGTTACAAACAGTTTTGATATTATCATTTCAAGATAATTTGTGATCAATAGTTAGACCAAGGCACTGCGATGTTGATTTGTACTTGATTATTTTCTGCCCATACTTTAAGAGTGGCAAGGGACCAATAAAACTATGCTTTGATAACAGTAAAGCTTCAGATTTCGTCTCATGGGCAGTCAGCCTATTTGAAGTACACCAAGCATAGACCTGATCTAAGATTGATTGTAGAGCCAGGATAATGCTGTCTATGTCCTTGCCAATAGTAAAAATTGTAGTATCGTCAGCAAACATAAACAGTTCCCCATTAGTAATAGCTTCTGGAAAATCATTAACGTAAATAGAAAACAGTCTAGGGCCCAATATGGATCCTGTGGTACCCCATATTTTATTATTCTTGACTCAGACTTTTCCCCACATAGCTGTACAAATTAGTGGCGACCAGATAGGTAGTCTGTAAACCAGGACAGCAAATTCCCTGATACACCCACTGCTTTAAGCTTTTCCCGTAGAATGGAATGGTTTACAGAGTCAAAAGCTTTTCTAAAATCAATGAAAAGCACACCTACTTTTAGCCCTTCGTCTAAGGCTTCCTTCCAGGTTTCTGTTAGGTGGAGTAGAAGACCCTCAGTAGAGTAGTTTTTGCGAAATCCCCATTGATTTTGACTTAACAGACCTTGAGAATCTATATGATTGTCCAGAGTGCTGCTAATTATATCCTCCAAGATCTTTCCTGGGATGTTAAGGAGGGAGATGGGTCTATAGTTGTTTACATCAGTTGGTTTACCTTTTTTGAATATTGGATTGACACGAGACAGCTTCCAGTTAGAAGGGTAGGTAGCTTCATCAGTGCTTTTCTTGAAGATAGGTAACAAGCTATGGACAACTGAATCACCAAGCAGCTTGAGATCCTTAGGTAATACAAAATCTGGGCCAGAAGCTTTCTTGGGATTTGCAGCTTTGATCACCTTTTGTTTGACAATATCCCAGTTCAGCTCAATACTACTTATTGTTGGAGTAACCCTACTAACATGAGTTTTTAGGAGTGAACAATCCAGTGGGTCCAGGTTTTTAGTGAGGTTTTCACTAATATTCACAAAAAAGTCATTAAAGTGTGTTCTGCTTTCTTGAAGTCATCAGTTATAACATCAGTGTTATTATCCATGATTTGACCAATGGCTCTAACTTTAGTTTTCCTAAGAACTTGATTTGTTAATTTCCAAAATTCTTTTGGATTTTTCGACTCCTTAAAAAGCTTGTGCCAGTAGGTAGCTTCTGCCTTCTTCAACAGTTTCTTGACTTCATATCTCTTGTTTTTGTAGAGTCTCCATTTGTCTTGATCACCTGATGTCTTTGCTTCTTTTAATAATTTGTATCTTTGATTCATTTGCTTCCTAATGGAAGAGTTGATCCATGGCAGGGATTTATCTCTGATCTTGACATCACTTGATGGTAGGTGTTGATTTAAGACATCTCGATATAGATATTCCCAGGTGTACAAACTATCATCAATGTCATCAAATATACCAGCTATGTGCCAAGGTGCCTGATCAAAATCATATTTTAATTTATTTTTGACCACTGACTTATAATCCTTTGTTGGAATGACTTTTGGTTTGGCATTACTCCTTGCAACTTTTATGACAGTAAAAATCAGATGATGATCAGAAGTACCAAGATCAACAGAGCCAGAATTTTGGACTTTTGATGGCTGGCTAGTAATGATGAGATCAATTAAAGATTTTGAGTGGGCTGTGATGCGAGTTGGACTGTTTATAACATCCGTAAGATTAAAGCTGTGCATGATATTCTTTAGTTGTCTTCCAAGGTTAGACTCATTGTTACCCGATGGTATGAGGTATGAGGTATGAGGTATGTACTGGATGAATAGTGAGGTTCTCCTTAAAATATATAAGAACACCACCACCATGACTGTCACGATCTTTTCTCACAAAATTGTAATTGGAAATCGAAACCCAATCATCCGATACATCATCACTTAGATGAGTTTCAGTGATGCCAAAAATGTCAAAATTTATTTCATTCAGGATATGTTGTACTTCTCGGAGTTTATTGACCAGGCCATTAACATTTAAATGACCAATTTTAAGATTTTTATCTCCAATTTCTTGCCGCAGAGAAGTAAGTATATCATCTTCGGGCACACGAGTCTCAATATCATTCAAACTAGTATCGCGTAATGATGTACTAGTAGAGGCCAAACTTTCACAAATAGGACATATCCAGGAAAAGCTCAACATATTCTGCATAGTAATGTAAGTATGAGGACTAACAGAACCACATTTAATATGGCACCAAAGAAGACAGTTATCACACTCGATTGCACGATGGTTGGAGGCGACAGTTCTTGCACACACAGGACATTTATCTTTGAGGGACTTTAACACAGGTTCAGGAGGACCTGGATTTAGAGCTATGTCGCCACTTGTAGATAGACGAGTTAGTTGAAAACGAGCAGAAGCATTCGAATGATAATTCACAAATGAAGAAAGATATTTCTTTCATCGCTGGTGTCCATTACGTAATCGAGCTCGATCCCTTTGATCCAAAGTAATCGTTTCTGTAAGGCCAACTGGATTCGAAAGACGATTAAAAGTACTCCAGTCGTTTCTTAACACGTTTATATTCACATTGATAGTGATATAAATCAACAGAACCGCTAATAAGGAACTCATTTTTTTGGTTTTGGCGGGAGATAGAAAAGAAGCCGCCATCTTGGACCACAGGTAGCCCAAAGGTCATTCAGCTGAAGAAAGGTCACAGCTACTATACTCAAATACAGCAGCAGTTGTTTACAGTGCCAAATGTCAATAATTGTGACTTTGTGGTATGTGCCATTGACAAAATGAACAACTTTCGCTTGGGTGGTACAAAGAATATACCCAGATTTGCAACACTGGAATCTTGTTTTGCCCAAATTGGAAACTGTTTGGAGAATATGCATTCTCCCTGAGATCTTTGGACGATGCTACACGCGTCGCTGCACTATACCTCTGAAATTAGCAGAAAAGGATGCAATCTGTTTCTGTAGACTGAAAAGGGAGGAGAAAAGCATTGTCTGCAGTAATGTGGAATGTCCTTATAAAGAATTTCACCCTTCTTGTCTATCTATCACGAATGTGGGAATACCAAATACATGGTACTGCCCTCACTGCTGTAGGCTTCCTCAGTTCCAGAGAGGGAAAAAGGGTAATAGAAAGGTACCACCTGCTACATCAAATCAAGCAGCTATGAAATGTGGAACAATTTGCATCTGCAAGTCCAAACCCACCCTAACAGACAAATTAGTACAGTGTCATGGCACAAACTGCAAAAATGGGAAGTTTTTTCATTTAGTATGTTTAAATTACAAAAGGATGCCCAATAATCACAACACAACATGGACATGTTCTGCATGCAAAAAAGCTACCCCAGCCCAAGCTACCACTTGTTCTTCTTCCATATATTCCTCTAACAGTGAGGATGAAAGTGACATTGTTCTCACCAAAGTCACACAGGGCGAAGTTGATAAAACCAGTCCTTTAGCAAAGCTAACAGAATCCCATTTTGATTTGATCACTTGTCCTACTGGGTGGTCTGATTGTGATATAATTCACCAAGTCCAGGTTCTACTCCAGTCTGAGAATCAAGCAATTGAAGGCTTTCAAAGACCTACACTTGGCCCAGTTAGGAATTTTAACATTGTTACTAGTGCGTTTGTTCAAATCCTCCATACAGGAAACAGCCATTGGGTGTGTGTGAGCTCAATCGGATGTGCACCTGGACACGATAATCTGTATGACAGTCTTTATACTGGCTCTGTTTTGAGTCAAGAAATAGAGGAACAGACAAATGACTTACTAGGGGGTCAATTGGTAGCTCTCAATCCCATGCCAGTGCAGCAGCAAAACAATGGGAGTGATTGTGGGGTCTTTGCAATTGCATTTTCTACCTTTTTAGTCTATGGAGAAGATCCAATAATTGTAAATTTTGATGTATCCAGCATGAGGCATCACTTAGCATCATGTCTGAGAAATGGAAAAATAAGCTTGTTCCCTACATTTTAGATGTAGCCAATACCTTTCTTACAAAATTATACATATTGCACAGACAGGAATATGATCACTTCGGCCTTTTATTTCTTATCAAAATATATTTATCTTATCAAAAAAGGATCAATTTATTTGGAATGTATGATTCCAGAAAATATTTATACCCCCGACACAGGACCAATTGATCTAAAGATCTCTCCCATATCATTCTTATTGAAATCGGCATTCATGCAGGGTAAAATAAGGGGTAAATTTACTCCCCCCAACAAACACAGTAACAACCCTATGGAATTTCCTATTCCCTCTGTGCTGGAGGTATTCTAATAGCTCTTTTCTGGGATTATACAATGAGATAATATACAATTTAGGATTCTTACCTTATTTTAAACATTTAACACTGGTGAGCATGCACCAATCTTGTTAGGCATATTTCTGACAAACTTCTTTTGCAAGAGTTGGAAATGATAAAACCATTCTAAATAGCCACACAAATTTAGCCATTTCCTTTTAAATTGTTATGCGGGTGTACCATTTGAGAAATCAGTATGAATTGTAATGACTGTCATACTGTCCTTAAAGACCTCTTTTGTTAAGCTTATGCTACTTATTTCACCCAAATTACACATGAAACGTTCCACCTTATTTTCTTAAGGTGTCTATAATTTTGCAAAGATGGGTTCCATTTCCAACCATACATTGCCTAATCTCACTCTAGTGATTGATTGAACAACAAAATGGCTTTCATTTACGAAAGCATACCCTTAGGGAGGGGGTCTGCGGCAATCCTCCCTGGACCCACCAGTGCTCATCATTCAGTCAACCCATAATATTTGATCATAGCACCACAACTATGCATTTTACTATTGCAAGGTAAAAACACGCACATTAAATATTTAAAAAAACGAATTCCTAATTAAGGCCGTGGGTTGCTAATGATGGGAATGTACCTGGTATCAGAGAAAGCAAATAATATATACATGACTTAACCATGGAAGGATGTTCCATTTCTTAGGGTTTGGTCAACTGCTTTTGTGTTCTATTTTCTTGTAACTACGTCAATAAGTCCAAGAGTCTGCAATATAAGACAAAATAGGCTTCCAATGGGTGGTTATAGATTTTTCTTTAAACCATAGAAACAGCAAATACTGTATTACCTAACAGTGTTCAGTTTAGCTAATCAAAAGGTACGATTGGAGGACAAAAATTCACGAAAACAGCACAGACTCTTAGCATGGAAACTACCAAAGGGATTTGTCGGTCAGAGTATCTGTGATTACAGAACAGGAAATCTGTGGGCAAGGTTGACTGAAAAATAGTGTATTTTCTTCGTAGTAGCCCAATAACACGCTCAACGTGTATTCTTACATTTGCAATACCTCTTGTTGTTTCCGCATCCACTGGGTCCAGCTGAGTCTTTCCTTTTGTGAAAGCTGGGATTACCAGTTTTGCTTGCATAAGTCCAACAGACTCAGTAATTGTAAAACCTCTTTCTGCCATAACCATGTCTCCTGGAATTAGCTTTTCCAGGAAACCACAATTCTCGGCTAAAAACTTATCAGAAACACGACCTCCCCAGGCTTCAGACACATAAGAAATTGTTCCTTGTGGAGTTATTCCTATAAGAACCTTGATGGTATGGTGATGCTTGTAGCTTGAAAATGTCTGCGCCCTAGCTAGCAAATTGGACGGCTTTTCGATAAAGACTTTGAAACAGTCGATAACAAAAGTAGTTTCCTTACCAAATGCGTACTGATAACACTGAGGCATGGTCCTCCAGAGTTGGTCCCTGTCTGGCCAGTAAACAAACGGCAAAAATCTGGCATACATCACAACAAGCCAATAATAAAATATTCTGGAAATGGTAGATACTGCTAAAGCAAACAAGATGCAAGATCCTGTAACGGTGGATTCAACCGGAGTTTAATAAGAACGATCAAAAATTCTTGAAATCTGTCTAGTGACTGGGTCTGTCGAGTTACATATGGGGCAACATGATTGAAAACAACCATAAGCACCTCCTCTGAAGGCAGTCCAGTGTAAAAACGAACCTTCTCATCAGAATCAAAGAAATGTTTGCTGGGTGCTTGGTATTTGCTTTTCTGAAACATGTACTCAAACTCTGTAGTTTGGCACTCTGCCTCTTGGTACTCAGTCATGTCACTTGTCGTTTGACAACCGGCGTCCTTTCTGTTTTCACCTTCGCCTTCAGTCACGATCACATCTGCAAACAATTCTTCCTCGTTCAGCCCCTCTTTGCCTTTGTCTTGACTTCCTTTAAACGTTCTAGAGGAGCTTGACTGGCTAAAATCGATCTCGACAACAGGAAGGCTGCTTTCGTAAAGCTTCTGTCGTTTCTCAGCTGATTCACGTTCTTGGCGTTCGCGTGCAAACTTTTCCCGCTTCTTGGACCTCTCGTCTCTCTTAGCTTGAGCTTCGAAGTTGATTTTAGGTCCGTATTTCTTTTTCCCAAGATTTAATGTAGGTACCCAGTCTTCGTGGTACTTGTTCCAGTAAGGAGCTGGCTGTCCATTTACGGAATGTTTGCCACAAATACGTTCGGAAGCGAGAACTTGCTTTGTGTCCGTGTCGCCTCTACCGATTGCTTTAATCCACTCGTTTCTGCGCTCTGTAGTTAGTTCTTCCTCAAACTCTCCCTTGTTAGTTATCACTGAAGGTATGCCATAATACCCAATGCCTTTATCTCGTTCACTTCTACTTCCACAGCCAGGAATAACGCAAAAAACCATCTCGATTTTCTACCTCTGGACTCCATGCGCTAAGCATTTGTTTACACTTACATGAGCACCAACATGGCGGATAGCAACGGTTGTCAAGAAGGAGGTCACGTGGGTGAAAACCAAGAATTGAGTAGTCACCACTATTAATAAATTTCGATGGGTCACAGTAATCTTCGATCAAACAATAGGCACAATAATTGGCTAAAGAAAACTTGAAAGGACGACGGAGGTCCAAAGAGCAAGGCATCAAGCTCAGGTCTATCTTTTCCTAGATGAAAGTGTCCACTACAACAGTTCTGACACCATATAATAAGCTGAATAGATGAATAAATCCAGAGACAATAGATAACAAGACTTTACTCTAAAAAACATGGAGGTCACACAGGCAACCCAACTACATAAGATTGCAAGTAATATTTCTATCATAAGCCTCTAAGGAATAATCCTAAAGTAACTGAGCAAATGGGTAAAACCTGTGTAGGGAATAACCGGAGGTACAAATGCTAATGGGAGGAGCTAAGATATATTCTTGATCTTGAGGAGGTTGAAGTGGCTCTTGACATTCAAGACAGCATGTATTAATGTTGACTGTCTTTGGTTTAATGTCGTACTTGATTGTATAGGTTTCAAGCGTTTGTTTTGCAGTTTGAATAGCTTGTCATAATAACAAATGAATATGATGAGAGTAATACTGTTACGAAATGAAAGACCAAGCACAACACTACCGACAATCAATGTGTCAGAGGTAGCATAGGTTACTGAGATTCAGTTGCTTCACTGGTAGTTTTGATAAATTTTAAGCATGGGCCAATATTTAATGACTCGTGGAGGAGATTTAAAACAGTGTCATCAGGGGATATTGACCATGGTACATACCACAACTTCTCAGGTTGGAAGAGTAATGATGATGATTATAATTTATATAGCGCCCTTTTCTAAGTGGATATAATCAAAGGCGCTTTACATGGAGTTGTAAATGACAATTGCTTTTTATGCACTTTATAAGCATGAGAGATGGTTACTATGAAGTGGAAACACTGAGGGTGGTCACTTCCAGGGTTTCTTTTTACGTCCCCAGGGGTTCTTTAATGTTCCCCATTTACTGTAGGACAGGAAGGGTTAAGAGACAGGGGCTACGGTTTAAAGTCCTTGTCAAAGAAGACTTGAAGGCCTAACTATTGCAGATCTAATTACAAAGGCAACACCTTCTCAAGACCCTAAGTGTTTGTCCGGTATCTGGTCAAGTCGCCCGAGAGTCAAGTCGCTTTGATTTCAAAATGTAACAGAGTGTGAGAGTAATGGCGTTGCATCTTATTGACCCTCCATCTTCCATCGAATTTTTTTGTTTTGGCAAATTATATGGTAAATGCTAGAGCTTTTAAACAAACGCTTAGAAGTTTTTCTGTAACTTTGTAAGCCGATTAAAAGTCAGCTACAAATATTTTACAAGTCGATCATGACTAACTGGATCTTTGTTTGATCGGGGTCGTACATCGAAATAATTTTCGAAAACTAGTCTAAAATAAATTACAAATGTTTTATATAGCTTTGCTACTACTAAATAAGTCATATGTGTTACTGGTTTGACAATTCCTTTAGGTTAAAAACTCCGGGCAACTTGACCATACATTGCGGCTGACTTGACCACGACTCCAGCCGAATTGACTCTGGGCGACTTGTACAGCAAACACTTCACTTGAGTGGTTCGTATCGATTTATTCTGTCGAGCTTCTATCGTTCATTCTATCGATTCGCTACAAAATACATTTAAGGATATAACTAGCTAAAACTAGTGTGAGCTGCGTCGGTGTTTCTAATGAAACAGTAATGATGAAAAGGTAAATTATACACCGTGAAAAGATGAAAAAACTTACTGACGTTTCGGACGCTAGTCCTTCGTCGGAGTAAAAGAGAAAGAAGTGGTAGAAAGGAGTGTATATATGATAGAGTAAGACAAAAGAAACCAATGAGAGCAAGGTAGGCAAGGAAACAAAAACAAACAATCAAAAGACAAAAGGAAAGGTTAGTTAAAAATAAAGCGTTCATTAATCCCGTTGGGACTAAGAGTGCCCAATAGGTGAATAAGCCGCATTTCTTTGGTCTTGCGACAATCATTGTTGCCGTTAAGCAAAGAAAGACCGAAAACAATGAAGTCAGAAAGAGAATGATTAGCTGGATTAAAATGGCGAGAAACTGGTTTGGTGGGATCGTTATTGCGAATATCATAAAGATGATTGCAAATGCGATCACCAAGACGGCGGCCAGTCTCACCCACATATAAAAGATTACAGCGGGTACACTTAATACAGTATACAACATTAGAAGTGGTACAAACAAAATGGTCAGTGATTTTAACAGTAGATTTAGGACCGACAACAGAAGTGTGAGAGGCTATGTGAGGACAAGTATAACAACGTTTACGAGAACAGCGAAAAGTACCAGGTTCTTTGTTAGAGGGAAGAACTCCTTTGACCAAGAAAGAACGGAGATTACGATCACGTTTATAGGAAAAGAGAGGGCGGTCATTGAAAATAGCAGAAGTGCGGGTATCAGAGTCAAGCAGAGAAAAGTTGCGGTTAACAATAGGCTTAATGGAAATGTTAATAGGATGATACGTAAGAGTGAAAGGAATGCGGTCATTAGAGGGACGAGTGTGAGATGTGAGAGCGGTGGTACGATCAATAGTAGAAACTTTACGAATAGCGCGATCAATAACATGAGCAGGATAATTACGCTTAAGGAAGAAGGAACGCATCTCAGAACATTTAACAGAAAAATCAAGATTATCACTACACAGACGACGAAGACGAAGAAATTGCGAGAACGGAATAGCGTTAAGAGTGTGCTTAGGATGAGAAGACGAGTAGAGTAAATAAGAATGGGAGTCAGTAGGTTTGTAATGGACACTAGTGCTAAGACGGTCGTCATTAACACTAAGCAAGATGTCAAGGAAAGTGACTGATGTTTCACTAACCTCCCACGTAAAGTCTAAGGCAGGGTGAAAAGAGTTAACAAAAGAGATGAAAGAATCTAAGTCATTACGCGAACAAGAAGTAGCACCAATACAATCATCAATATACCGTCCAAAAAACTCAGGTTTAGGTCCAGTATATTGTTGAAAAACAAGGTTTTCGATATAACCAACAAACAAATTGGCATAACTAGGGCCCATCTTAGTACCCATAGCAACACCGTTTACTTGCCGATAAAACCGATCACCGAAAGAAAAACAATTAAGAGTAAGAACAAGTTCAGCTAAGCGTAACAAAGTGGGAGTGCTGGGCTCGAGGACAGGACGAAGATCGA
Source organism: Actinia equina (assembly GCA_011057435.1). Classification (NCBI taxonomy): domain Eukaryota; kingdom Metazoa; phylum Cnidaria; class Anthozoa; order Actiniaria; family Actiniidae; genus Actinia; species Actinia equina. The sequence goes on from WHPX01000547.1 coordinate 14,692, forward strand.
AAAAATGCTGAAGAGCACGAAGGCCATCATCATTAGGAATAACGGTATACAAAGATTTGACATCCATAGTAAACAAAAGCTTAGAAGAGTTGTCAGGAAAGCGAAAATCATTAAAAATACTAAGAGCGTGATTAGTATCCTTAATATAAGTAGGTAAAGACTGAACAATAGGCAACATGAGAGAATCTAGATAGCTAGAGATGAGTTCGGTAGGACAACTACAAGCAGAAACAATAGGACGACCAGGGTTGTTAGCTTTGTGAATCTTAGGAAGAAAATAGACGTGAGAAGTACGAGGAGTAATAACAAAGAGGTTTTTAGCAGTGGAAGGTAAAGAGCCATCAGAAATGAAAGAGTTAACAGTGTCTTTAACTAATTTTTGATTGTCAGGGGTAAGATCCTTATCCACTTCACAATAAAAATTAGTATCAGAGAGTTGACGTAAAGCTTCCTGTTTATACAGGTCAGAACGCCAGACAACAACTGCACCGCCTTTGTCAGCGGGCTTAATAACAATGTCAGAACGATTGCGTAATTGACGTAAAGCCAACCACTCGTCCTTAGAAAGATTAGAGTAACTGAGTCATTCATAATCTTCTCAACTTCAGTCAAGAATGTTCTTAGAGACTCGTCATTCAGAAGGCATCCTCCGATCATTGAGTGTAGGAATCGTCTCACAGAGTGAATGAGACGCTCCCATACGCCTCCCTGGTAGGTTGCCGCTGGTGGATTAAAGTTCCATACGATCCCTAGCTGATTCAACTTGGTTTGGATTTCTGCTTGATTCCATGCTTTTAGTGCTTTGATAACATCTCACTCCGCACCTTTAAAGTTACTACCATTATCGCTGTAGATAACTCGTGGGGGTCCTCGTCGACTCACAAAACGTAATACAGCGTTCATAAAGCTGTCAGTCGATAAGTCCTGTGCTACTTCTATGTGTACTGATCTGTACCTAAGGCAGGTAAAGATACATCCATAGCGTTTGTTCAGCGTTGGGTTTCTCTTGGAAGCTGTTGTTTCTGGTCCGGTCTTAACATACAGTGGTCCAAAGTAATCCAATCCTACTGCTGCAAAAGGGTAGATCAATTGGTGTTCGTCAGATGATACTCTAATGGTTGGTAATGGTGCTGTTATCTGCTCTCCCATCTTTGCGTTCTGACGTCTGCATACATGACACTTGCTAAGAACACGCTTAACAGATGAAGTTCCACCTATGATCCAATAACGTTGTCGAATTTCTTCAAGAACATGGTAAGTGCCGACGTGTGAATTCTGCTCATGGTAGTAGAGTATGATTAGATTCGTCACTGGATGCTTCCCTGGAAGGATCAATGGATGTTTTGCGTCAAATTCTAAAAAAGATCGATTCAACCGTCCACCAACTCGAACTAATCCTCCTTCCACGAATGGTTTCAAACGGTTCAACTTTACTTTGCTCTCTGTGTTCAGAATTACTTCTGCTTTACTGTCGTCATTCGAGAACGACTGTCTCTGTACTTCTCTAACAATTCTCCTTTCTGCTTCCTTTACTTCTAAAACTGTTAGGGCAGTTTCTTTAGTTGATCGTTCTTTGTCTTGAGCCAAGCAGAGAGTTCCAGAAGCCTTTCCGTACAACTGTTGTTCCCACCGTAATCTCTTCGGTATCTACGTTCCCTTTTATTTCTGATGGTTGGGAAGGGCATTCGTCCTTGTTCATCCATAAAAACTCTGGGCCTCTTATCCACCCCTCCAATTTCTGTCTTGCAAGCTTTGATGCCTATTGATGCATAGTCTGCGGGGTTTAACTCTGATCTCACATGCTTCCACTGTCTTGGTTCTGATCCCTGCCGAATTACTGCTACTCAGTTGGCAACAAATGTGGGAAATCTCTTCATGTCGTTGGCGATATATCCAAGCACGATCATCGAGTCTGTCCAATACGTGGTGTTGTCAATGTGAAGTCTCCCTTGGAGTTCCTTGGATATCAAGTCATTCATTCGTATCAGTAGGGTTGCCGCTGTCAGCTCTAGCTTCGGTACTGTCATCGTGCTCTCAGTGGCTTTACACGTGATTTTCCTAAGATGAAGGAACAATGAACTTCTTCTCTGTCGTTGGTGAGTCGCAGATATGATGCTGTCCCATTTCCATGCTCTTGTGATGCATCTGCGAAGTGATGAATTTCGGCACTTGTAACTTCTCCAAATTCTTTGGCCTTGTAACATCGTGGTAGCTTAAAGTTCTTAAGATTGGCAATGTCATCCTTCCAGCCTTTCCATCGGGCTGGTAGGTCCTTTGGAAGAGAGTTGTTCTAGTCGTATTTCATCCAGCATAACTCTTGATTAATTTCTTGTCCGATCAGGATTAAAGGACTGGCAAATCCAAGTGGGTCGTAAACTGTTGCGATTGATGATAAGACACCTTTGCGATTCTCTGGGTGCTCCTTCGCACTTATTGCTAAATTGAATCTAATTGAATCTTCCTCTACATCCCAATGGATTCCAATCGCTCTGTCGATGGGAAGATTCTCGGACTTTAGGTCTAAGTTCTTGATTGCTTGTGCATGCTCATATTCTGGAAATGCAGATAAGACATCACGGTCGTTTGACATCCATTTCGTCAGCCGGAAGCCACCTCTCGCCAGCAGTTCCTGCAACTGTTTACTTACGTCTATGGCTTGTTCGACATCAGCAAACGACTTAAGTAGGTCATCGACGTACAGGTCTCTTAATGCGGAGTCAGCGGCGTCGTATGAGAACTCATGCTGGTTATCTATGGCAGTTTTCCTAAGCGCGTATCCGGCGACGCTCGGTGACGACGTAGCGCAAAAGATATGTACTAACATCTCATATGTTCGGGTTTTTTTTGTAATATCTCCATCAGGCCACCACAGATAACAAAGTGCTCCGCGATCTTCAGGTGCCACAAAAACTTGGTGGAACATCCTCTTGACATCTGCTCCCACTGCTACATCATTTACTCTGAATCTGAGTATCACTCCAATTAGGGTACTTGTATTCTCTGGTCCCCTCAACAACTGATCGTTCAAGGATATTCCTCCACTCTTCGCTGCGCAGTCGAAGACTACCCTTGGTTCGTCTGGTTTTCTTGGGTGCCAAACTGCATGGTGGGGAAGGTACCAGATTGGCTTCAGCTTAGCTGCTTCTTCTTGAGGAACTTCCCTCGACGATCCTTCTGTCTTGTATTTCTCAACGACTGTTGCATACTTTCTTTGAAGGATCCATCTTTCTCCATCCTCTTCTTTAACCATTCTAGTCTTTTCTCCGCCATTGGTCTGCTAACTGGAAGATTTGGTGGGTCTTGCCTGAAAGGTAGTTTAATCTGATAGTGTCCATTTACTAGAGTAGCTGACATGTCCATTCTTGTTCGCTTTTCGATCTTCCATGGACATTCCTTGTGTTTCGCAGCGAGCATCTTCAAATTATACATTATACATGAATTCTAACTTTCTATCCAGATCTTTGTGTTCTGCACTTGTAAGGTTGACATGAACATGGTTCTTGGCTGATTCTTCAATTGGCCCATATATTGTCCATCCAAATGGAGTCTTCACAGCAAAAGGTTCTCCTTTGTTTCCAACTCTTTTCTCAATTTCACTGTCTATAATATCTGGTCGATCACTTCCTATTAGTATCGTAACATTCTTGACTTCGGTCTCTGGTAATGTAAGGTCACTAAGGTGTGTCCACTTAGCTATCTCTTCGTTGCTTGCAAAATGCTTTGGCTGAACTGGAAGGCTTTGTGTAGTCAAGACGTTCTCTAAACAGAACTTTGCATCTCCAGATAAGGATTCTATGTTCAGTTCTACTATATATCCAGATTTCTCTTCTTGTCGATTCATCGTAGGCAATGTGAAGGTTGTTGGATCTGGGTCTTTAATGTCCAATACTTCTATAAGACTTTCAAGACAGAGAGATGCATCCGATCCACTGTCAAAGAAGGCATAAGTGGTGATCACCTTGTCGCTCTGCTGACTGCTCACTTTGACTGGTACGATTTTGAAACATACTCTCGGCCTATTGACTTCGATGGTCCCAACTGTGACTGGATTCTTTGGCTTTGTGGTCATTGCACTGCTACTGACCTGAATTGCTGGGTTGATCTCCTTGTGTTGTACTGGTTTGAGGTTCAACTTGATTCTTCGGTGATTTGTGCTCAGAAGTTCTTGATGCAGCGTTCTTTTTCTCTCGACTAGCATCATTCGCTCCTGTCTCTTTATCTGAAGGATGTAGCAAGTAGTGATGACTTTCTCCACATCCAACCATTCTGCAAGTGAATCCCTTCGTACGAGACTTGGCAAAGTGTCCTTCTTCAAGACAAGATCTGCACAGAGTGTGTTGCTTTACAACCTTGAGACGATCATTTAGAGTAGAACTTTTGAATTTCCAACATCTCCAGATACCATGCGGTCCAGAACACTGCGGACACTTCATGGAAAACGACGCTACTTCTCGACTTGCATTGTGTTGGACTGAATCTCTCTGTGTAGCTAGAGTTATCACTTTGCGTCTTTGGTCTTGTCTGTCGCTCCTTGGGTCCTTCTTGTCTGTAGCCGTTGAACTCGATTTCAACTCTTGACCATATCTGTTGTTCATTCGATCTGCTGTCTTACGCACAAAGTTTACAAAGTCCTTGTACTGGGCTCTTCCTTTCGTCTTGATTAGGTCTCCTGCTTTGTCGGCCCATTTTCTCTTCAGTAGTTCAGTCCTATATTGTTTAAGACTCTCCTTGCATCCCCTAGTTTTCTGGCAAAATCCATCAGGCTTGATGCATCGGCTCTCCTGATCTTTATTTCTTTCAATTTCTTCATGTGAGCTTCAGCGATCATGTGTGGTTGTCCAAAATTCGCCAGTAGCGTTTGCCATGCTTCTTTGTACCTTGCTCCAAGGGGTAGGTTGACACAGCTCCGTATTGCCTCTTTCGCCTTTCCTGTACACTGGGCGAGTAGACGTGTGAGCCTTTGGGAGTCTCCTCTAACTTGTCTCTCTAGACTGTGCCGTCGTTCGGTCTGTTGTAGCTGTGCTACCTGCGAGTGGTGTCGATTGCAAATGCAAATTCGTTGTAGAACGATGAACATCGCTGTGTACTGTTGTACTTGTTTTAGCTGCACTAACTGGTGTGGCTGGCAATTGAGATGAATTCGGTGTCAGGAAGTCTTTGTTGAGATGAACCCCCCCCGCTTAATGAACAAGGCGGTACAGTAACAGTATACAGCTTTTTCTTCGACTGTTCATTTGCGTGTGTTAATGTTCCTGAAGACTTAACTTGGTATGGTTGAGTAGTTGATGAAGTAGACATGTATTAACTCGTATAAAGGGGCGTGCATCACCATTAAGCACATAAGTCGCATCTCCGCACGAGTGTATCAAATCTCTGTCAGTCAATCCTTGACGTGTCAATCCAGATTCTGCATGCTGTTCCATCTCTAAGTCTATGGCTGCTTGTTGGAAATTGGTTTCTGCCTCCAATAACTCAATCTCTCTACTGAGTTCTGCTTTTCCTTTCTCTGCTTCTTCCATCCGACGTTCTATCTCTTGTCTTCTCTTAAGTGTTTCAATGTTCAATTTCGCTTTTTCTACTCTTCTCTTCTCTCTCACACTGCTCCGGCTACTATGGCTACTCCCATTACTAAGGCCTGATTCAGATGGCGGCTTATTCGGCCTCTTGTTACTCATGACTCGGTTGAATAAAAGATCTAGTTGAAACTTTAAGTCTTTTTGATTTTCATAACTTTCTATCATCGACGATCTTTGCTCTTCATTATCTTCAAATCGCATACAAGTCTCATGTGCATCAACAAAGTCGCGAAATGCTTGGCCATACGCTCTATATTCAACATCTATGACTGTTTCACTTACTTGTGGATCGTTCATTATTTTTCGCAATTGACTTGAACCCTTTCTTAATTCTTCTTGGTCTCCTGATCTCCGACGTCGATGTGTAGCTGCTTTCTCAGCTCTCACTTCTCCTTCAGATAATCTTCTATTAAACTGTTTTTCTCTAGGTGGTCTGGTAAACTGTTGTTCTTTGAAGCGAATCTCGTCTCTGTCTGGTAATGATGGCCATTCAACTCTTTTTCAAACATGCGCATCGGTTAAGTACGAATACTCTGCTCCTTAGAATTCCACATGTCGTTGACCGGGCTCCCTGTGCCCCGGCGAGTCGTGCAAGGTTTCACGTTCGCCTCCATATGTCTTCAAAACGCTCTTATTTTGGTCACACATGTCCATGAAACTAACTCCTAGTGAAGTCATAAATATACTTGGCTGAAGCTCTGAATAGGATCAAACATCTTCCTTGAAAGAAGCTCTTTATAACGTAAACACATGTCCTTAAAGCAGCTTCGAATGATGTACAGCAGACACTTCACTTGAGTGGTTCGTATCGATTTATTCTGTCGAGCTTCTATCGTTCATTCTATCAATTCGCTAAAAAATACATTACAAAATCAAACAATTGATTAATATAAGTGAACTAATACAACTGATGGTAAAACTAAACGGAATAAGACTAAACAAAATGACTTACAAGCTATCTCTCTTCATACGAGGTCTTGCTGCACGTGTGTTGGTTTTTTTACATGTCGTAACAAAAACAATCCTAGTGGTCAGCGAGACTAACTGAATAAATTATCCGTAGATACATCATGTATGTGCATACAAAACGTCTCTACATGACTTGACCATAATTCATTGGTCAGACCGAGGCTTAAACCATGACCTTCCGCACAACAGACCAACGCTCTTACCAACCGAGCTAACCGGGTGGCGGTTAAGTGAGAATTGAAGTAGATATTACATTAGGACATACCAAATCCAGTCGAAGGTAACTTGACTTCCAACAGTCCTATGTAGCACTGATTTTTGATCTGATATTTGACTAGGAATAGAGATTTTGTTGTGCAAAGAGCTTGTTTAGGAGTAACATGATGAATGGTGGCTAAAGTGTGTCATGATATCTCCCTGCTATGTTCATATTCTGTGGTTGGGTTGATTAATAAGGGGAATCCATCATCTAGTGCTTTTGCCTAAAGAGACATGAGCATGTTTTATATTACTGGGGCTCAATCAATCAATCAATCAATCAATGTTTATTTATAACCTGGATTTTACAATTAAATTAAATCACAGTAATACTATGTACAATGTGTACAGTATATAATAAAAATACTGATTTTCAGGTGCCATACTAGCTACAGTAACCAGAGGTTAATCAAGGTAGCTAGTAGGCTTTGTAATATTTGCAGGAAATAGTTGGGTACTAAAGTATTAAGGGAGTTACATTAAATACATAAATAATATTACATAAATAGGTATGAAGATACTAGTATGGAAATAAATTGAGAAAAGTATATAAATAGGAAAAAAAGTTTTTATTTAGGATCAATAAGGTTGCGTTGAAAGTGCATGAAAATCAGTATGCTTGGCTATATTTTGAGTATCATATAAACATGATATTTGTTGAGTAGTATGGTGGCCCATTTTTATCCTCCATTTTTTACCCAATATTTTTCATTTTTATTTCAATTTTCATTTTAAATCCTATATTATCTCTTTTTCTATTTTAATTTTGATTTTTTTATTGAAAATAAAAAAAATTAAGTTCAATTTTAATTTAACAATCTTTCTAGAATGTTCTATCATTACATCATAGAAACTTCCAGAAGTTACGATAAAGAAGTCAAGCTTAATCTATAAATAGACATTTTATAATCCTAACTTACTAGAACTTTCTATAACAAAGACTAATCAAGAATGTCCTGGAAAATCTAGACTATTGTATAAAACGTGCTTATAATCATTTCTTCTGTCCAAAAGTATTGATCAAAGGGAACAAAGTTTTCTGTGATAATAACAGGATGCCCAAGTGGATAGGTTCAGCACTTTTTCGTCCATGGGTACGCTAGTGATTGTGGCCAATCAGAGTCAGAGTAACAGGAAGATATCAATCAAACAGAAAGACGCTAATAGGAATTACGATACTGCTTCATGATTCTCCATATGATGGAGATGCCTGCTGCTGGCTTTCGTCTTTTCTCTAAACTCTGTCATTACTTAGTTTCTAGGTAATTTTGTTAATTACTGAAAGGACTTAAAATTAAGTAAAGGTGGCAAACATCTGTAATTCTCGGTTTTCACGTGACGTCACAAGCGGATTAAAACTTAGTGTCCGCCATATTGGTGCACAGGAAGCTCATTAGCATATGTCAAATCACACACGTGCGCTTATGTTTTGATTCGAATTATGCGATGTCCGAGGATTTACTCGTCGATATTTCAAAAAACGAAACCCAAGAACAGAAAAGAATTGAAGATACCTCTTCAATTGTCTTATCTGAATACGCCAAAAAGCTTGAAAATCACATTCGAACGAGATATTAAAAAAAAATCAAAGGTATTGGAGTCGACCCCGCAAGTTTACAAGGCGAGAAGTTAGATGCAGAATGTCTGCCACCGATCGAAGCCACCGATCTTCTCTCTTATCTTGTGCTGGAAACCAGCTTCTATACTTTAAGGCAGTTCAAGGCTTTCAAGAGTCTAGAGAGTTACAATCAAATGGTATCGGGCTTCATAATGAGCGTTCAAGGAAAAACCATTGGAAATAAGTTCGTGGTGTTAGGAAAAGTTCGTCATTCGCAGCGAATGAATGAACCGCCAATACCAATTTGGATTATCGCTAATGGAGAAGGAACGATAATATCTGCCCACTGCCTTGGTTGCAAAGCAGGTCTAGCAGAGTGCTGCTCTCATGTAGGGAGCGTACTGTTTTATATTGAGGCGTGGAATCGTATACATGGAAAGTTGGCCTGCACAGAAGTGAAATGTACGTGGCTACTCCCAACTTACGTAAACGAAGTACTGTACGCTCAAGTTGAAGACATCAATTTTAAATCAGCTCGAAAGTTGAAAGATGAATTAGACGTTAAAATTGATGGTGTACAACCTTCGACTAGCACTCCGGTAGGGAAAACGAAGTCCGTCCCAAATGTCACCCCTACAGAAACGGATATGAAAACCTTCTTTGCAAAACTAAATGAGAGCCAAAAAAAGCCTGTCATTCTTTCTCTAGTGGCTCCTTATGCTGATCAATTTGTACTAAAAAGTCGGTGTGTTCTAACGATACCATCCCTTTACAATCATGAGAATCTGAAGCTGAACTACCCAGAGCTGTTACAAAAATGCTGCAAAGTCGAACTATCTCTTTCTGATTCCGAGATAGAATTAATAGAACAGGAAACAAGGGATCAATCAAAAGGAACTGCGTTTTTTAAACATAGAGCTGGTCGTGTTGGGGCTTCAATGAGTTATTCTGTTGCCAATACAAATCCTGACCAACCATCTATCTCACTTATTAAAAACATTTGCTATCCACAGTTGTTTAGTGTGCAATCTAAAGCAATCAATCATGGAATCAAAAATGAAGGCAAAGCCACAGAGACTTACAACCATCTCATGTCTGCAAAGCACAAAGATTTTGTACTGATAAAGTGTGGAGTTTTCATTGATAAGCAACATCCCTGGATGCATGCGACACCTGATTTCCTCTGTTCCTGCTCCTGTTGTGGTGATGGGTGTGGAGAAGTAAAGTGCCCTTACATTATTGAAAACTGGGACTTTGAAAGTTATGTGCTTAAGAAAAGTTCTTGCCTAGAGAAAGTGAATGGAATATTTCGACTAAAGAGTAAGCACCAGTATTATTACCAAGTGCAGCAACAATTGTCTATAACTGGTCGCCAATTTTGTGACTTTGTCGTGTGTGCATTCAGCGAAAACAAACCTCAAGTCTTCATTGAAAGAATTCTCCCAGAAACAAGTCACTGGGAAGCTATCGTTCCCAAAGTTACAAAAGTATGGCAGACATGCATACTACCTGAGATTCTTGCTCGATGGTATACAAGAAAACAGCACTTACCTGAAATAAAACCAGCAAACAAGTCCTCTGGTATTTGTTACTGTGGAATGCCTTCTCAAGGAAGAACTATTCACTGCAGTAACCCAAAGTGCCTAATAAAGGAATTTCACCAGACATGTTTGCATTTATCAGATTCAGTCCCTGATGTTTGGTACTGTCCTAACTTCCGCTTGCTAGCAGAATTTCAATGCAAAAAGCCAAGAAAAGCATCAAAGGCAAGTTCTACTAAGTGCACACATAATGATCAAGCTTTGAAACTGGACAGTATTTGTGTATGTGGCTCATCACCAAAGATGAATGAAAGGCTTCTCAAATGTCACAGTGAAAATTGCCAAAATGGAAAGTTTTTCCATCCCCAGTGTCTGTACTATAAAAGAATGCCTAACAATAGTCAAACTACGTGGGTGTGCAGCAATTGCAAGGTGTCTCAAGCAGCCAAAGTAACTGCATCTAGTTCTATTGGTCCTACCACTTGTTCTTCTTCTTCAAAAGCCAACACTGTTAGTGCTGCGTCAACAAGCCAATTAAAATGTGAAAACAGTATTCCACAAATGCAAGCAGCTAAATTGGACAAAAAGGAAAGTACAATCCTTGGTAATAATGCTAGTGCTGTATCTACTAGTTATTCATCAATTATTGATTCCAGTGATGATGAATCGGATGTCAAAATAACACAAGTGACTAAAGGGGTTTTAGACAAGAGGGCTTCCCTTGGTAGCCTCAATGACAGTCATTTTGACATCATTAATTCACCTACTGGATGGCTGGACTGTACAATAATTCAGAAAGCACAAGTACATCTACAGAAAGTCAATCCTCTGATAGAGAGCTTTCAAAAAACAACCCTTGGCCCCATTAGGAACTTTGATATTGTCAATTCAGAATTTGTTCAAATATTACATACAGGACATATGCACTGGGTCTGTATAAGCTCTATTTGATGTAGACCAGGCATGGTCAACCTTTATGATAGTCTCTACCATGATATCATTGCCAAAGAGGTTGAAGAACAGGTAGAGAGTTTAATGGCAGACAGCTATGTAGGCATAGAAAATGTAACAGTCCAGCAACAACTGAATGGGAGTGACTGTGGAATCTTTGCCATAGCATTTGCTACGTGTCTGGTTTATGGTTTCAGCCCACGAGACTTTACATTTGACATACCCAAAATGCGCCCACATCTGGCTCAGTGTTTGGAAATTGGTAAAATTACAATGTTTCCATCAGTTTAGAATATGTGTTTAGAACACGCTAGTGTTCACTAGCCATCATCTACTCTTTATTTGAAACAGTAATGTTGTTTTAGAAGAGCAAATGCATTAATACCATGAAAGAAATACAAAGTTGTTAACAATCATAGTAGCTATTTAGCAATTAACAGTTGGTTTCGATCCACTAGAATATTCATTACACAAAAACATATCTATACACCTATTTCATTTAAGAAAGGTTGTCATCGCTAAAGGAGAAAGGTGATAGGTTATTCATAGTTCCAACAATTTCTGGAATCACTTGTTTTTCTTTTCTTTTTTAATGAGTTTTGAGATATCCAGTGTTTGTAGCCTGAAAGAACTTTAAAGGCTTTGATTATTTGCGTTTATTTTCATATATTACACCTTCGAATCGACTATTGCCTTTGGCAGTGACAACTGTTTTTTTGAAATAGGTGATACAAAAGACCACTATATTCTATTGTGCTTTAAATGCAACAACATAGTAGTAAATTTGAGAATTAATAATAAACAATTAAGATACACTAGTTTTCATCAGCAATGTCCAAAAATAAAATAGCTACTCTGACAGGAACAAAGCAGAAAAATATTTCTTGTGTCACCAATACATTATGACATTTTGAATACAAGAATATCCTGGTATTTCATTTTTATCTTTATAAATAAATTCAAATTCTTAAATTTTGGTAATAATTAGTATGTTTATAATCTAGTCAAATGGAATGATTGGTGGACAAAGGTTAACAAGACCAGAACACACCCTTAAAATGATATCAATGACTGTTACCTGTTCCTTATTGCTCATGAGAAAGTCAGTGCTCAGTGTCCCTTTCAGAATTGTGTACTTGCACCTCAGCAAACCGATTACTCTCTCCACATGAATTCTGACATTTGCAATTCCTCGGGTGTTCTCAACATCGATGGGGTCCAGCTGGCTCTTCCCCTTAGTAAACGCTGGTATAACAAGCTCTGTTCTCTTGAATGCCACACTTTCATGAACTGTAAATCCCCTGTCGGCCATTACTAGATCACCAGGCACAAGTTTATTTAAAATACCACAGTTTTCAGTGAGGAGCTTATCAGATGTTCTGCCACCCCAGGCCTTTGATACAAAGGAAATGGTGCCTTGTGGAGGGATTCCAATTAATACCTTTACAGTGTTGTGGTGTTTGTAGGAGCTGAAGGTCTGGGCTCTTGCCAGCAGGTTGGTAGGCCTTTCTATGAAGACCTCAAAACAATCAATAATCACTGTTGTCTTCTTTCCAAACGAAAATTCGAAGCATTGAGGCATTGTTCTCCATAGTTCATCCCGCTCAGGCCAATATATTAGTTGAGAGAGTCGTATGTCCATGATTGTTATCCAGTTAAAATGTCCTGGAGACAGTTGGTGTAGACACTTCAAAACGGTATGCAAGATCCAAGTATGGCACATTAAGTCGGAGTTTCATCAAGACCATGACAAGTTCCTGGAACTTCGTTAAGCTCAACGACTTTCTTGCCACATGAGGGGCTACATGTTCATATACAGCTTGTAAAATAGTAGCTGAAGGCAATCCAGTGTAAAATAGTACCTTCCCATCGTCCAGCATATCTTCGCGATCGAAAGGGGCTTTCTTTGGCTGAGAAAACATATAATCTAACTCCTCAGTTTGTGTGCTTGACTCGTTCATTTCTGGATTTACTTCGTTTGTTTGTGTGCTAGAGTCAGTGATCTTACAAAGTTCCTCCAGCTTCGAAGTAATCCCGTCCAATAAATCGCCATCTTGGCAGTGCAACTTTGATTTATCACTCGCTGATTGAAGGTCATTTGCGATCTGGCTGATTTCCTCAGTTAAAGAAGGAGAGTCAAAAGAAATATTGTCGATTGTAGCGCCTTCTTCATCCAGTTTCGCTACCTTTGCAGCTAACTCGAACAATGCTCTTTCCTGTTGTCTCTTCCTTCTCACTTTTGCACGTTCACTTCGCGCGGCTTGAAGATCAGAGTTTTTCTCACTTACTACTGTTTTGTTGTGTCCCAAATTTAATGTAGGCACCCAATCGACGTTAAACTTATCCCAATTGGCAGCAGGTTTTCCAGAAACGAAGTGACGGCTGCAAATTCTCCCACTGTTGATGATTTCTTCGGATAACCCAACCCTACTAATGGCGGCCAACCACTTTCTACGTCGTTCAATCGACAGCTCTTCTGCCTCCTCTCCTTGACTTTTTCTAACCGATGGAACACGAAAGAGGGAAATTCCCTTATCACGAACACTCCTGGTATGACAATTTACCATTAAACAAAGAACCATTATAGAAAATGTGCTGAAAATATTGACTTTTAGTCGCTCGATTGTGATGAATCTCTTTTGTTTACACTATGTTGTGCACCAATATGGCGGTTAGCAACCGTTGTCATGCACCAAGTCACGTGGGTGAAAACCGAGAATATACTAAAAACCCTTTATTCCTTCTGCAAAGGTCAAAAGCCTATGTTAATTACGGTGTTGTTACACGATATGTCATTCCGGATCATATGTTTTACTTGGCAGTAGGTTTAGTTGTAACATTTCTCCTTAAATAGGTGGTACTCCTCATAAGGAGGTCCAAACCTTCCAACTGTAACCTGCGCCCTTTTTGCTTAACTTGAACGTTCGGATCAAAGATGAAGGATGCTTTCACCAGGTCTTTGTCAAGTGTTGATGGCCAGAAGAAATACCCTACATCTCTTTCTTTTATAAACGAAACAAGAACTCTTTCCCTTGGTGTTCTTTGACTTGCCCTACAAAGAACTCTTCGTCGTAGGCAATTTCCACCCAAGGGTTAGCGCCCAGTTCATTGAGATTGTATTGCTTTAAAACAATGAAATGATATCATATCAACTGATTACACGTAGAGTATGAAAAGGGCTGCCCACAAATGAATTAGATCAAATGCCAATACTCTTACGTTGCGAGGAATTTTCAGTATGTTGCAGTAGTACATTACGCATGAATACGAAATTCAACAAAATACAGGTTTAATTTGTTTACACTGTCTTACTGGTTTTTTTATTATTTTTGTAATTACAAATATGTCGCTTGCGAGCCCGTCCCTTCTCATCGTTACCTATTGAAAGGGAATTAGATACACTAGTTACACACACACAAAAAGATATCTATTTGTAATTAATAATAATAATAATAATAAATAATGATAATAACGACTTTATTACAGCATATCCACATAGGTGGCTCTTCATCTGCCTAACATAAGATAAACAACGTAAGATAAATTCTAAATATAACAAAAATAATTGAGCTAATCATCAATTACAATTAAGAGGAAAAAAATTATATATATATAATATATGAGAATAATTTGGAATTTGTCATGATATTTCTTCATAAGTTCGGACATATAAATAAGTGTCAAGTTGCATTTAAACTTTAATCGACATTCTAACATTACTAAACATAACACTCGATTGCAGTTGCCGTACTCGGTGTGGAACTTCTGTTGCTTTCTTCGTTCAATTCTTCAAAATGTTTGAGGTCTTTGATACATGTAATCAGTTTTTCATTTAATCTCTCCCCCAATCGGTACTGATGCTTCATTTTTAAAATTAAGATTGATTGAAAGTTATCAATTGTGTCCATGTATATTCCTACTCGAAAATAAACGTCTTTTTCTACAACACTTCTTAACGAAGCAAAAGCCACTACTCAAAGTTTCGAGAGATACCGGGTGAAGGAAAAAAAGCCTAAATCTCAGTATGTCTAAGGCATGGCTATCGAACGAAATTTAGACCCCCGCAAAGTTTGCGACCTAAGAGGACTGGGCGCTAGGTTTCCCTGACAACGCATGCGAATTGGATTTTAAATGGTGGTTAAAGAAGGGACTCGATCTTTTTATATTTCAACTTTTAAAATGGTCGTTACACGGTATCTTTTTGTAGTTAAATGGGAAATCTACTTGTTCATAAGACTATCATGAGCCATCTTGAATTGCTTGGGAAGGATTTCTTTTGCGTTTAATTCGAAGTATCTTCGAAGATGAACATTACCCAATATAAATGCCGTAGCTTACAGCATTACCAATGACATGTAAACTATAGCTAAGTTTATCTTTGCTTGTACTTAATGTATGGAAATTGTCCAGTATAAGGATGCCGAAGTTTCATCAACTAATGCCAAGCTTTAAAGGTAAGATTTTTATTCTATTTCGCTAATGTATTTTTAATCTTAAAACCGGTTAAGATCAAATTTTTAAATGTGTCTTGCATACTAAAAGAACATAAAGTTTAAAGCCTTATTTGATTCCATATCTTATTTACATGTCCATCTGACTGTTCTCCAATAGTTATCTATTTACAATTATTTACGAGAGTAATTTCTAAGTCCCTAGTTTTCTGCATATCAAAAAAATTAAGTTGAGGCCTTATTTGAGTGTGATGTCTATATCTTATGTACATGTCAATTTGACTGTTTTCATCTATTTACAAGATTTGAGCAGTTAAATCAAGGTATTTTAACATAATAGTCATATTTCTTAAAAAGTAATTTTCCAATTGATCAACAAGGCATTGGCATGCTTTATTTTCTTTAAAAAGAAAGAGCTTCCACTGTCCCTTTTCATGTCCTCAAGTGATGGAGCTATGAGATCATGATTCATGACATATTCTTTCTCCCATGCTTTTAGCTTTTTTTCTGCTATCGACTTTTCTTTTAAAACCTTAACTTGCATGTTTGCGAGATCTGCTGTATATCTCTGTTCCAAATGTGTGTCTCTCTTGTGTTTGTTTTGTTTGGTCATTTGTTTCAGCTTGTAATGTTGGTTGTCTAAACTTTGTACTTCTTTAGTGTGAACAATTACAACTTTAAGAGAAGATGTCTGTAAAAACCAGACAATCGTGGCAAAGTTCAAAAAATAGATTTTGCTCATATTTTAACCATAGATAGAACATAACATGAAACAAATCATGAGGTATTTTGTTTGAAAAAAATTTGCATTTTTTACGATTAAATCGCGAAGAATGAAATTTCGTCAAATCTCTGCTTTGAGACGGTCAGATTTTAAGTCAAATTTAGTGGCCTCGTGTGGCAAACTTAAATACTCTTATGACTTCAAACCTTCTTAAAATTGTTTATTGACATCTTAAGTTTGGTCCAAAGCTTTTATAAAAAATTCTAGCTACTTTTTGATATTATTTTAAATTTATTTCTAAGTTATACTTTACGCCTTTGAAAAATAGTGTAAAAACAAAAAAATAATTTACTATGTGCTACCCAAAATTATTCAATAGTATTTCGTATACTTAAAGTCAAGATATTAAATATATGAGTATGAAAAAAACCAGCTTGGGTAAATGTAATGGAGCGAAGAAATGGAGCTTCGAACTTTCGCAAAATCGTGCTTCGGTCTAATGTCTACGGTCGGCTAATATCTGTCACATCGTCAAGTCGCAACTAACAATTTGCATAAACAATCACGGGTTTTTTTCTTTTGCCGGCAAACTGTCTTTAAATCAAAACAACTAAAACAAAAACATATTTTGCCAGTAAATTTCGCAAATTTTAACAACTTGTAGCTATAAATCTTGTAATTTATATAGTTCATATTTAGCCCGCCAGCGCTGAATAATTTATGCACAGGACTTCGATTAAATCGTAAACACTTTTTAAATTGCGGTTTTCCTTGTATTTGCTGTCTTATTAAAATATATTAGTTTTATTTTTTTAGGGAATATGTGGACGATAAATTCGCCAATTTTCTAATAAAATATATGTAAGCTTCGAAAGAACCAAACCCGACGTTTGTTGATCGACACTAAGATAAGGATGGCGGGGACTAATTAACATTGACATGTTATTTGTGTTTTACGACTACACGACTAAAAGTTAGAGCAAAATCAAAATATTTTTAGATGGTTACGTTGTTTGGGCTTTTAACAAGTTCAACTCGGTGTAAAAATGGAGATACATTGTTCTTTTAAAGCTGTTGCTGGAGGGAACTGTGGTCCTGATCCAAGAGATCGTCACAAATATTGTAACGTCATTCCTTTCGTAGCATGTAAAAAGGAGATTTCTAGTCATGAGAATCTATTTCAATTTTCTGGACACGAGAATGAAGTAGATCTGATTTTAAGTAGATCTGGATTATTTACACGTCCCAAAGATATCGAAACCTGGACGATTTGTGCACTTCATCGTGGAAAACTAGGGCTGGGTTGGACAAGGAAGTTTATTACAAGGTGTAGAGTACCCGTTCAAATCTCTAATCATTGAAAAGGCAAAAGAAAGTGGCCGAAGGGTGAAAGGGGAATCGGTAAAAGAGATGCGCAATTTATCTTAAAGAAGACTGGCATTTTTGTTCAACCTGGCTCAGGTAAGAAAATTGATTTAACTCAATACACCGTATGGTTTGTGATGTTTGGAAACTGACGTTTCAGACGTTAGTCCTTCGTCGGAGTAAATGGCTCAGGTAACATATTTTTGTCGATTCTATTTAATAAATTGATTCAGTCGCTCAGTCTTGTACTGGTTTTTGTCAGGTGTCTGCGTCAACTGTAGAAAACTGCTAAGGGAAATGGAAAAAGAAGAGGACGATAACAATAAAACTGAAGTTACCATTGAAATGAGTAATCTGAAACTGGTATGGATTGTATATTGATGTAATCGGCTGATAAATGCGATAATCAATCTAAGGCATTTATGCATGTAGTCCCTCAGCCCCTCCCTCCTTGCGCCGTCGATTAGTGTATGATGGCGATATAAACACAGGCATCCCAACCATTCGTCTGAGGTTATTATTTTTCAATTCAATTAAAACTCTTAAACGGCATAGTTTTATTCACACATACAATGTTTGTTTGTTTGTTTGTAAAAAAAAATTTAGAGAACAAGGGATAATCAGAATGCCTATGCCAAAAAAAAAATAATGAGCAGTAGAACTGATAATTTTGGGTGTTTCTATCTTTAGGAAGAAAACAAAGACGAAGAGGTGTCTTTAGGACAAGTATTTGCAAGTCCAGCACTCTCTCAAATAGATGATAATGCATGCTTTAGTCCAGATACTCCAAAAAGCCTTTACAGGCCAAGCCAAGAGTCACTTTTGTTTACTCCAGTTGCAGGAGAATCCCCGCGAGAAAAATTAAATGAATATCTTAGTTCCAGAGATATAAGTCCCGTCCGAAATACTCTGACGATTCCATGGGATAATGCGTCGGAGCGTACTAAAAGATTGCATCTACGAAAGGCGCAACAAGTAGTTCATGCGTGTCTCGAGGAAATTGCCCCAGGAGAATCAGCCCAGCTGTTTAATCACTTAGATAAAAAAGTTTGAAGGTTCTAACGTTGATTGCTCATTAATGGAGGCCCTGTCTGAATGTTATAATAACGCAGAACACTGGAGTTCTCGTCGCCAGATACTATCTATAATGGCTGATAAGGTTGGCTTTAAAGATTTGCTTCGGTGGATACCAACCTTAACTAAATATTGCTATGACATTGCTAGGCATCACATATTATTGCATGGCCGAGGTACAGCACTGCCACCTGTGAATAACACTAGGATGTGTGTAAAAGAAGAGAAACTCGATCACTTTCTTTCATTTATAACGAGCACTCACATAGTGCAAGATTTGCCTTTTGGAGAAAAGACACTTAGGCTTTCTTATGATGCAGAAATAAGGATCCCCAATGTTGTTCGAACATTGATACCGGAGCAGATAATCCGAAAGTATCAAGGGTACTGTAGTGAAATAGGATTTGAGCCAATGAGCCGCAGCACCTTGTGGAGAGTCCTTAACGTGTGCTCGGCATCCACCCGCAAGTCTCTGCAAGGTTTAGACTATTTTTCTGCAGTTGGAGCAGATGCTTTTGACGACCTACAAAGTGTGATCAATAAACTTGGAGATGAATGTGGAAAGGGCCTTACTTGGGCCAAAGATTTAAGTGACAGATTTAAACTTGCCAAACGATACCTTAAATGTGATTACAAGGTAAAGCAAATTTGCAATAACTATACGAAAAAACCTTAAAGCAACAGAAGACGCCTTTTCCGATACTAGAGTAAAATCAACTTACATCATGTGTACGCGAGAAAATTCAACATACAGACGAGAGGAAGACTACGCCTTTTGTATAGTGTTATTTGTTTTATCCTTAATTATTTGGTTTTTCTCTGTTCATAGGTCCACGTTTCAAAAAGTTCAATGGTAGCCGATCACTGTCGAACTCTTGCACTCAGTGACCCAGATGATGACGAATTTACTGGTGATTGTGATCATGAGCACAATATGCAGTGTGACAGATGCCATCTCCTAACTGCTGCTATGGATGAACTACAGGTAGTTCTTGCAAAAGCCGAGTGTTCTAAGGAAGAAAGAGAAGAAATGGAGTATATAGTGTCAACGTCAGTACATAGTATCAGTGCTTGGAAAGCTCATCTCCTTAGAAACGTGAACCAAGATTCCGCGAGACAAGAAATTCTTGAGACCTTAGATCAACACTCTGTTCTGCTAGTATCAGATTGGGCAATGAAATTCTTGCCAAGGAAGTACCGAGAAAATCAAAGAGACTGGTTCGGTAAGAGGGGAATCTCTTGGCACCTTACCGTGGCTATTCGAAAGAGTTCTGATGGTGAAATGCAAATGCTGACATTTGTTCATCCATTCCAATCTTGCAATCAGGAGAGCTCTGCAATTTTGGCTATTTTCGATGACATACTTAAAGAGTTGAAAAACGTCAAACCAGTAGTGAAAAGCGTGTATTTAAAAGAAGACAACGCTGGATGTTATCATTCAGCATCAACTCTGCTTCTTATTCACCAAGTAGCTATGAAGCATAATATCTCTCTTAGACGCATCGATTTCTCAGATCCACAAGGTGGAAAAGGAAGTTGTGATCGTAAGGCGGCATTGATCAAGAATCATATGAAAATGCATTTAAATGCAGGCAACGATATCGAAACCGCTGAACAAATGAAGAGCGCTATAGAATCTTGTGGTGGCATAAGTGGTGTAGTAGTAGCGCTTTGTGGTCCGCAACCCTCTGTAAACTTAAAAGTGAAATGGGAAGGCGTGAGTCTCATTAACAATATTGAATACGACACTGAAGGAATCAAAGTTTGGAGGGCGTACGGAGTTGGTCCTGGGAAATTCTTGCAATGGAGTAGTTTTGACTTAGCCAAAAGCTTGCCTGAACTGAACAAAATCTCAGTAAACGAAAGCCCAATAGGCGCATTCGTTGCAATCAAGTCAAGAAAGAATTCCCTTCTAAGAACAAAGATAACCAAAAATGCCGATGGAGGGAAAGGTGATGACAAAGATGTCGAAGCTGCTTCTGGAGGTGATGATAATGAAAAAGAAAAAGATGATAACGAAATGTTGTATTCCTGTCCTGAGGAGGGGTGCATACGGTCATTTCTGAGATACCATTCTCTGGAAAACCATCTCGATCTAGAACGACACAAATACGTGATAGAGCATGAAACACTGTACGATAGGGCGATGAACCTATACGCAAAAAAATTGGAACATGGAGCTAGTACTATTTCTGAATCCGGTGAAGAAATGAACCAACCACTGGATAATGCAAAAGCACTTCCGATGGGCTGGGCACTTAAGACGACAGCTAAAAAAAAGAGGTCCACCGACAGCCAAAAAAATTACCTGATCAAAGTTTTTCAAATAGGAGAATGGACAGGTCAAAAAGCCAACCCGTCAACCGTTTCAAAGGCGATGAGGACAGCTAGAAACAAGGACGGTGCTCGTTTGTTTGGGAAGAACGAGTTTTTGACACCACAACAGATATCTAGTTTTTTCTCGCGCGTAGTGGCAAAGAAAAAAGTCGACATCCATGATGGGGATGATGATTCAGAATTAGAACGACACCAACTAGACGTGGAAAATGAGCTACAAGAATTAAGAAAGAAAGTAATGTACGAGGTAGCTGTTCAACATCCAATTATGTTTCAAGCATACGACATTTGCAAAATGGCATCTCAGTCAAAACTATCAAACTTTTCCATTACAATGTTACAAGATATGTGTACCTCGTTGGAACTGGACATATCTTCTATTAAAATAAAGCGAAAGAAGCCATATGTTGATCTTCTCGAGAAATTGGTCGCCACCTGTAGTTGTTCAACGTCTAACATTTAAAGTTGTCAACTGATAGCACGTCCGTTTTCAGGTACGTAAGGAAGTAACGTTATTAGGAAAAAAGAATACAGGCTCTTGTTATTCGCAGTTATTACAAGATCGAAACTAGCTACCATAAAGTAGAATCCGCATGATCACTCCAATAGAAGTAATCTGAATCCAATGCTAGAATATATAAGGGAAATGTAGTCTCTATGTTTGTAGCCTTTTACCTGAGAGGGTAGTCAAATCCCCAACCTGCGTTCACGCCATATACCTTCTCGTTCTCGGGGTGTACATTATAGGGGCCTTGTAGGAACGCAAATGCAATTACATGTTAATTATGCTGCCATCCTTATCTTAGGGTCGATCAACAAACGTCGGGTTTGGTTCTTTCGAAGCTTACATATATTTTATTAGAAAATTGGCGAATTTATCGTCCACATATTCCCTAAAAAAATAAAACTAATATATTTTTAATAAGACAGCAAATACAAGGAAAACCGCAATTTAAAAAGTGTTTACAATTTAATCGAAGTCCTGTGCATAAATTATTCAGCGCTGGCGGGCTAAATATGAACTATATAAATTACAAGATTTATAGCTACAAGTTGTTAAAATTTGCGAAATTTACTGGTAAAATATGTTTTTGTTTTAGTTGTTTTGATTTTTAAAAAGACAGTTTGCCGGCAAAAGAAAAAAACCCGTGATTGTTTATGCAAATTGTTAGTTGCGACTTGACGATGTGACAGATATTAGCCGACCGTAGACATTAGACCGAAGCACGATTTTGCGAAAGTTCGAAGCTCCATTTCTTCGCTCCATTACATTTACCCAAGCTGTTTTTTTCATACTCATATATTTAATATCTTGACTTTAAGTATACGAAATACTATTGAATAATTTTGGGTAGCACATAGTAAATTATTTTTTTGTTTTTACACTATTTTTCATAAGGCGTAAAGTATAACTTAGAAATAAATCTAAAATAATATCAAAAAGTAGCTAGAATTTTTTATAAAAGCTTTGGACCAAACTTAAGATGTCAATAAACAATTTTAAGAAGGTTTGAAGTCATAAGAGTATTTAAGTTTGCCACACGAGGCCACTAAATTTGACTTAAAATCTGACCTTCTCAAAGCAGAGATTTGACGAAATTTCATTCTTCGCGATTTAATCGTAAAAAATGCAAATTTTTTTCAAACAAAATACCTCATGATTTGTTTCATGTTATGTTCTATCTATGGTTAAAATATGAGCAAAATCTATTTTTTGAGCTTTGCCGCGATTGTCTGGTTTTTACAGACATCTTCTCTTAAGTGCTTTTCCAAGGGTTGTCTTCAGTATTGCAATATTACATTGTGTAGGATCTATCACTTCTTGCTCATTTAGTTTACTGCCTGTGGATTTAGTTGTGTGATGTGGAGAGCTGTGTTTTGCCTGCTTTGAAACAGAGTTGCTTGGGCATTCACTGTTTTCATTCGGTGGTGATAGTTAAATGTTGTCTTCAAAGCTGATGATTTCATCGTGTTTGGGATAGATATCTAGGACAACTTCTTCTTCAATGACCTCTTCATTGACCTCTACTTCATCTTGTGTTGGCTGTGCAGATATACACTCTTGTGTTTCCTGGTTCTGTCTATTTTTGTGTGTATCTATGAAGCTGTTGTTAGTATTTTCTGAAATGTTTGTAGGTGGCAGAGATTCAATTTCTTTATCAATATCAAGGTTAAGGAAGTTGGTGTTGAGTTTAGTTGTTGTGCCATCATGTTCCTCGATTTAAGGCTATCTTGCCAGAACTGTCACAAACATTGAATCTTCTTGCTAATTCACTGTAATGAATTATATGGCCATCTGGTAGGTCTTCAATCTCACTCTTTAAATTTTCTTTGTCCCAGACCATTGTGTCAAATTTCCCTGTGTGATCCTTTTTTTTCTTCGAAGGATTTTGATTTTCATCATTTTCTGCTTTTCTTTTCTTTGCAGTTTTCTTCAACTCAAAAGATGATGCCATTCGATGACGCTGCCATGCATTCAATGACTGCCCGCCACCGTAGCACCTCATAATGAAAGGGTCATAAGAACATTAATTTATCTAGAAGATTGTTGTAAGTTTTTATATCAGATATTTTGACCCATCTTATGATAATTACATGTACATTACACTTTATGTACAAAAATTATATTTGCATGTAGCTAATACAAGTATATTAGATATATATTATTTATCATGTCAAAAAATTTAAGGCCACACGATTGTATGATCTGTGTGTCATCTAGTACCTGGCATTAAATGATTATGTAATATTTTATGCACATAATACATTATATACCTCAAAAAAGCAGTATTCTCCATTTGTTCTTCTACATTTTCCTTAGCAGTGCGATAGTGATTCCTTCTGTCTTCCCTTTTTTCATTTGCTGTTTTGTATTGTAAATCCAACTCTGGAATCTTTGACAGACTTTTAGCAAAATCAGCTTTATATGTTTTTTCAAACAGTGGAGCCACTTTATCATAGATTGCTTTCGCAGCATTTGTTATGTTTTTGTGTGTGGGCTTTGGAGGGGATGGCTCTTGTGCTCTGATCCTGTTGACCTCTCCAACAGCTGCTAGAACTGTATTACTTTGCTTTGCTTTTCCTTTCAAAAAAGATGACTTTACACTAAAGAAAGCTTGAATGTGTGGATATCGAATCGCACAGCCTATACAATCAATAAATGAATGTTCTCTTTTTCGATTAGTTGACATTGTTAACCAGTTCTTGTGAGAGAATGTCTCCAGGTACTTTTGCTTTTCATCAGCTTTTCTAAAGTTCCACTTATTGATGGCATTTCTCAATCCAGGTAACCTTTTGTGAAACTGCAAAGCTTCAATGGAGAATTTCTCTGAACAATCGTCGAATCTATTCTGAAAACCCTCGTAGATCTCCTGCTTGATTCGAGCCTGGTACTTGGTGCTGCTTTCGTCTTTTCCTCTTGTAATCGATTTCGGTATCTCCCTTGCTAATTCTAATGCGGCAATTCTAGCAAAACCACATGTATTTGGGGATAAAAATGTCACAGCCATTTGTAGATCAACTTCTCATTATGAAGCGAATACCTTTCAAATGTAATTTTTAACAAACAAACGAAGTGTTTTAGCACAAAACGACAAAAATATCTTACTGATTCTTGACTACAATGTATTCAAAAATCCCGCTCAAACTTCACTGATAACCTTCGCAGTCAGAGATCTGTTTGATCACGTGATACCTTATTAATTTACTAAATAAAATCAGTTGAGGCAGATAGGAATACAACTTTTTTATTTGTTTCTCTTCATCCTTATATCATAAAGATGGGTGTACACACCTTCGCATTTGATGCTATAAAATTACTCTATACTTACTACAAATGGGCACTGTCAGAAATGCAAGACAATAAAAAGTACGTGTGAGTGTAAATAAGAGATAATTTTCCTTCAGAAAGTTCATAAATTGACAAAAAGAAGGAAATATTCTTTCAATTCAACTTGTCCGCCATTTTGAATACCCTGTTGTATCCATAGAAACCGTACATTCATATGAAAACCGCTGGATGTTTGTACCCGAGCCTGTCTTCGATTTCTTTGCAAAACTGAAAAAACTTTATCGCTCTTGAGTAAAGGCTTAAAGTTCTTCTTGGTTTTTCTTTTGTGGCTATTTTTGCTCTACTATTCATTGCTAATTAGAATCTAACTGGAAAATTGTAATATCTCTGCTAAAACTTTTGAAAAAAGTAATTGCAACTTGACTACTCATTAAAATGTTCAAAAATGATTCTTTCAAAAAAATATTATATGTTTAATATTTAAAAAAAATCATTTTTCCAGTTAGGTTTTTAAACATATAGCCTTTAGTGATAGAATAAATGTCAAAACACAACAACTTTTAGCTGTAAAGAATTTACTCAAGTCAAAAGAAAATTAATTGTTAATTATCGCACCAAATATGGTAATATTTCGTCACGTGATCACTTAGTTCAATGATTACACTTTCAAACTGTAGCCAGTACTGAAACCTATCATCTTGGCAAACATCATCAGCATACACCCATTCGATATTTTTTAATCTATTTTTCTTTATTTTTTTGCTATTTCATTCAGTTAGCCATGCCTTAGACATGCTGAGATGAAATTACAAAATAAATCCTCCTGCTTTATTACAGGGAATCAAATACAAATACTATTGTTAGAAGGGCTAAAATGTTTTTAAAAAAGCATATCTAGCCCATTAGTTATATAAATATACATTATACTATTTCTTAATAGTTTCCAATCGCGTATTGTAATTATACAATGATTCTTTGAGCAAACTTTAGGCTCTGCCATAAAGCACGCGCACCCCTAGCTAAGTGTTACTAAAGTATGTTTCCTCGTTACTCATTATTCTTGATCGTATTGCAGAAGTTTCTGTATAATTAGTATAAATCAACCCAAGTTTTTCTATACGTCTTTGTGTTTGGCAAATAACAATCTTACCGCCTTTCATCAACCATGATGGTACTATTAGCGAATCATTTGACGCTTCCTACGAGGGCATTGAAGATTTCTCTTTCCTTGAAGTTGATGCCCACATACGACGCATTATAGAATACTTTTTTGTTAGCCTTGTAACTCATTTGTAAACCAATGTGCCACGTACCTTGATTTTTTCTTTCCCTCTTTTGTGACATCTTTTTTCCTTCGTATTCTTTTCCTTCTGATTCTTTTCCTTCTGATTCTTTCCAAAGAATAACACACCAATTAATATAGCTGTAATCAGCCTGTATTCCTATTCCTGTTTCGTGTGGTATTCTTACCTGCCATATTTTTATATTTCCTTTATATAGTCTTGGCGCGTTCAGTTATTATCAATATTACCTATAAAAGTTATTGATGAAAATACTATGCTATGCTAAAAATGATCTTATTCAATAAATTTTGTTGAGGCAGTGGTCAATGTCAGAGACAAATCGAATGTGATAAATTAAACAGGAGCGTTTTTACTCAAAAGGTGATTTGGTGGTGAAGAACTCATTTTTATGTCACTGAGATTTACTATATCTCAGGTCACACCTTCTATCTCAGAGGAATCCTGAGGTACCTCTTCTTGTACTTTTCTTAGCTGCTCAATCTTCTCGAGTTCTATATTTTTTTGCCTTGCTACATCCCTTTCTTCGTTTGCCTATGGAACAAAAAGTCTAGCATGACAATGTTATTCAACAACCTAAGAAGTGTCACGAAGGGAAATGGGGGAGTAATACGTTCCCTTCCGACGATGTTTTAACTCTCTCTTTTCTTGGAGAGAAGACGACGAGACTGCTGTTCTGCTTCTGCTTTCTTTTATTTGGCTGCTTGTTGTT
Organism: Actinia equina; assembly: GCA_011057435.1. NCBI lineage: Eukaryota > Metazoa > Cnidaria > Anthozoa > Actiniaria > Actiniidae > Actinia > Actinia equina. Next base: position 41,299 of record WHPX01000547.1, read on the forward strand.
TCCAGCTCAACTCAACTCAACAACTGCTCTCTACTTGTGCTCTAACGAACTCTAACTCAAATGTGTGCTACATGCACTTATAAAAGTTCTTATTAGCATAATCTGTGACATCATGTCCAACGTGACCTGACGTCACTTACAAGCATTCTGATTGGTTAGTTACAATTGTCATTAGCAATAAAGTAGTTCACAATTCCCGAGGAGGAATTTGAACTATTGCAAAATTCTATTATTTAAACTTAACTGTCATCAACGATGGTTATACCGTCGAAGGATCGTTAATTAGGCTTCCCATCGCCGGTACGAATTATAGCTGACAAACGAAATTGTAAAAGATTGCTGAGCTTAAAGTTAGGTTTTGGATCGTAAACCTGGCAGCGCCCCAAGTAAATATTTAAGTAACTTATCAGCTAAAAAACTTCTAGGCGTCAATTAAACAGAGAGGACAATTATTGGTGAGAAAAACAAGATTACATGCTTAATCGGCTTTCCTTAGCTTTCTGCGTTGGTGTCAGCCCGAGAGACTACACCAGACAAGTTGGCGACGCTCTGGCGATTATTTAAATATAAACTTCCATTACTGCTGATATCGCTGTTTCTCAAAGAACTAATCCTATCTAATATCTGCTCTTTTCCAAAACAGTGGTGCCGCTGCAAGACTATCCGGCACCTCAGCTTTTCTATGCAGCGATTATGCATCCTTTCCTTTCATCTTATTATTTTTGTTTTTTCATTTTCTATTTTCTAATTTTTCTCCTTACAGAAGTCCTATTTAACGAGTCATTATCGTCAGGGGTAGTTAGTTAATATTGACCCCGATAAGGCTCACAACGTCAACTTGCCTTTTCACTTGAAGTTCTATTGCCTTGCTTTTAGGAGCGGCTAATTCTTGTTTTACCTTACATACATTTTATTGTATCTCCCAAAATGGGCTTTTCAGCTACATTATGCTAAATATAAATAAATATATTCTAAATAAATGTATATTAATCGATAATATAATCATTTACTATATGACCGTGAATCTTAGAGCCTGGACACTAGCAAATCGAGCAATCTGATTGGATAGAACGCATCGCGGACTGGTCTAGATTCTCCGGTATTAAGCGGTCCGATCGCATATTAATCTTACTGCGAAACATTTTGTCCTTTTCAATGAAAAGTGGTCATATAATAAAACTCTTATCAACCGAGCTTGGTCGGTCTGTAAGGGATAATCTTGACCTCGGTCGGGTACAGACCTCGCAGCGCTCGGTCTGTACATTCCGACCTCGGTCAAGATTATCCCGTACAGACCTCCCGCTCAGTTAATAAGATCTAAATAAATGCTAAAAATATTAATAAATATAAATATGACATGTAATAATTTTAGATGTATTTAAAAGCTATAAAATAATATAAAATATTATGATCCAGTTTAAATATGATGAAAAATATAATATAAATGACTACTGTGGAAGTATTCCTAGTATTCCTACTAAGTACAAAAGAGCATAATACAAGGTTATCCTTAAGATTATCAGGTAATAGATTATTAATGCATTTGAAAACAACCAATTAAGAGACTTAAATCCTTGCAAAATATGATCATATTTTCTGAGATCTAGTACAATACAAGCGCCAAAATGGTTCTTACTGGCGTTTGACTGCAAAGTAGAACAGTAGAAGAGTTTACTGAAGAGAAAACAATTTTCTGTTGCAACTTACTGCGGTAAGGATGTCCATTGCTTAATCCCGGCACTGGAATAATTTACCTAACCTAACCTAAGATAATTTTTGCCGAAAAATAGTAAAAGCACGTTTAACTTTTCCATGTGATTAATACACATCCGAGAAACATTTCTATATGCTGAATAAATGCAATTAAACTGAGATAAAATTAGTAAATGTTGAAATAATGGCATTACAGAGAGTCAGTAGTTCAATTATGAGGGGTGGAGGGCTGTGGATTACTTTTTTTAGAAATGATTTAAAATTCAGTCTTGTCTTTGTTAAGTTTACTTTTGTTCAAAGTCACCAGGTTAGCTCAGTTGGTAAGAGCGGCGGTCTGTTGTGCGGGAGGTCATGGTTCAAGCCTCGGCCGGACCAACACCTCAGGGTCTTAAAATAACTGAGGAGAAGGGTGCTGCCTTTGTAATAATATCTGCAAATGGTTAGACCTTCAAGTCTTCTCGGACAAGTCATTTATCTATGTCATTCTCCCAACCCTTTTTTACCTACAGTAACTGGGGGACATAAAAGAACCACTGAGGACGTAAAAAGAAACCCTGGCAGTTGACCAGCAGCAGTAAGGTGGACTCGCGAATCGCCGGCATTGCTAAAAATCACATATCGAAAAACACCAGGGGGGGGTGGGGTTTTTGGAGCCGTGACGAGGCCCTACAGGGGGTCTTGCGCGATCCGCCGGCCGCAGCGATAAGTCCCTTACTGCTGCTGTGTCGGGTACCGCAAACGGAGGTTAAGATATCTTATAAATATACGATGCATGAATGTAAAAAGTTTGTAAATGGTATGTGTGTGATTTGTCTAACCCCACAAGTTATTGTACCTAAGCCAGAACCTTTTTGGTGTTGTGGTAAGAAGATGCAAATAGAAGATGACACGTCAGCACAGTGTTACGAGTGTGGTAAGAATATTCGTAATGCCGTGCCTTGTGCTACCAGGGAACAATATTACTCTAACGGAGGTCGTAAAAAGACTCCATACAAAAGAATAAAATACTTCAGGGACTGGATGAGTTACATTCAAGGTTTACATCCGGTATATTTAGACGACGAAGTAATGGAAAAAGTCATGGAGGATTTAGAAGAGCCAACCCCACAAAGTCTACGGAAAACGCTGAAAAAATTAAAGCTAGGGAAATATTACAAAGCCATTCCCTATCTTTTGTCTGAAATTACCGGTAATTCTATTCCCGAAGTTTCTGATATGAGCAGAGCCGAGTGGATGTTTTGTCGTTTGAATAAGGATATTCCTTATTATCCTGATGTAATTTACGAAATATTTTACAAAATAAACCCCAACCACCCCCTGTTAGGTTGGATTCCAAGAAGATAAAAATGCAAAACTGGCGTTTAACCAGAAACCCCACTGGGGAATGCATCGCGCAGAACACCAAGCTATCCCCAGTGGGGTTTTTTGCATTTTGGGCTTACGAGGCTTATTTCATCCCGCGCCAGAGGCCCTCTAGTACACACATATATCTTTCTTACGGCCCCCCAGAGGGTGAACTCCGGACAGCGTCCCGAGACACCCCCTGACTTTTCCAACTTTTCCTCGCGAAACCCCCCATCGCGGGGTTGAATCGCACTTTCTTACCCACCCCTCCCACGGTTGCTGTGAGTGGGGGAGGCTTTTTTTTTTCACCCACAGCAACCGGTCCAATGTGTCTGCAGCGAGGCTCGAACTCGGGACTTTGAGCCTCCCCAGATTCAAAGTCCACGAACACAAGCGAACGCCAGACACACCGGACGCTTATGTATGTGAAAATTATTATATTTAATTTGCATACAGCTGGCGTTCGATATGCAAATAGAATCCTGTCACGCTCTTTTCAAAACTGATGTCTAAGCGAGTTTTCTTTGAAGCTCTTCTTTTGCCTCCTGGTAGATCTTTTTGCGAGATTCCTCGGTTAAATCTTTGACGGCTGTTTTTTTATTTCTGATGTCCATCTTTAATTTCTCGTATTTTTCCTCTTCGGCCAGAATAAGCGAGAATTCTATGTCGTCTATCTTTCTGTCACGCAAAGCCTTTGAGACAAGGTCAGTGATCGTATTTACTTTAGCCCTTGACAGAGCTATTGTTGTGTCATGCTTGGATATTTTGCTTGACAACTGTTTCATAATACCCGTAGCAACAGCAGAAATGATACCACAGGCTGCCCCAACACCAGCCAAAGGAACTCCAACGACTATTCCCGGCCCTGTAAGTGAAGTAGCAACGCCAGTGCCTGTTAATGCTACGGACATGGATCCTGTAGTTATCGCAATTTTATGTAGCGTACTTCGGGCTCTGACGTATTTCTTTCTGACGTTTTCGTAATGTTTTGCCTGCCCCTCTAAATAAGCCAGAATTAAATTCGCTTTATTTAAGCGGAAGTTTTCAGCGTTCGGAGCCCCTTTGGGAACTTCAGGATAAAGTGGAGGCGCTGATGGTATAACATCCATTATATATACTAATGTACGACGCTTTTGGAAACGATATGGGAAGCTCATACCGCAGGTCAAGGCGTTATCCCCACGACGCATTTGGGAATCATATGGGACATTTACCCCGCGTTGCACCAAGGCATACAGACGTCATTAAGTCTAAGCCTGTTGAGGTAAAACCAACGCCTGTGCAGCAGAAACCTAAGCCTAACTTCCCAAAGAATCTATTACCGGCAACAGAGGATTACCCATTTTACGATAACAAAGGCGGAGCGGATGACTTTGCTAAGATGGTTACGTCCTTAGAAATTCCCGTGGGTCCTACGACTTTTAAGACAAAAGTAAGAGACATCTTCAGAGAGACTCGGATGAAGCACACGTCGGGAAAAGAATCCAGAGAATGGTTATCAGGCCCCAGCATGCGATATTGGCCGCAGCAGTTGAACTTTGCTGTCTGGGCTGCTACTAAAGGATGTGGTATAGCCGCGGACATGCTTCATATTCCTTTCCTGAGGTTTCATGTTGCTTTTACTATTCGAAGAATATTGTATGAGCTAGGCGCGCCTTTACCGGGTGACACTGTCTTTAACCCAAAGGATAACAAATATGACAAAGTCGCATGGGAGCGATTAAGAAATGAATTTAAGCTTACCAACCCTGACTTTCGTAACCATGAAGGTGCCGCCTACGGTCTAGGAGAGACTTACACTTATGCTTCGTATGTCGGAGCCAGCATAGAAAGTCCAGGCATGGGATATCCCAGCTCCTTCGAATTCTCAGACTTAGGAGGCAGTGGAACAAAAGGAAACTTAATTTATTTCATAGAGAGTAAGGAGAAGTATCCTTGGGCGCCATTCTTTGCAGCAAAGGGTATTGGGTTAAAGAATCTAGCAAGGATTAATCGAAGCATCGAAGCCTTTGTTTACTGCGTCCTAGGAGCCCAGGTTAGCACTCGCAGCCCCATCGTAGATGCCAGTGGTGCGTCACAGGAAACACAACAAGTATTCCTTGTTCTCTTTGAAAGTGCCGTTATTGAGAATGAGATATCTAAGTCAGTTCAAAGGTATCAACTTGCGGTGCAGCAATCAAAAGTTAGACTGGATTATGCCTTAAGTCCCGGTTGTTGGTTAATGCCAAGTAATTTGGTTATTAACGCCAGTTCTGTTGTGGGTTACAACAACAAACTACAGCGAGCAACCAAAGACATGAAGTTTGGGGTGAATGACGTGAACTCTGACACTCTTAGGAACATTCCCCATTTCGTGGAGAAGCCAAAGAAGGAGCACGTAGAAAAGCCAAAGGAGGTACATGTACCATCAAAAACCGTAAAAAAGAAGATACGGCCCACGATACCTGAGGAATATGACCATAACTTACTAAAAGCCGGACTAGCAGCCGCGAGTGTTGGTTTGAGTCTTTATATATGGCGATGAACAACCCCTACGTATCCGGAATGGATTGCGTTTATACGACTTACCAAGGCGAGAAAAAATACTCCCAAGCATCTTGGGTTGATGTCACTGGTATGTCCGTGGATTTGAACTACTCAGGAAAGAAGTTAATCCTTTGTAGTATTTGCCTTGGTACGAGCAGCCATGCCAACGTCGGCTTTCAGTTCCTGGATGAGAATGGCATACTACAGCCCATGCGCACGAAAACGAACAACAGGGAGCCTGCGCATTTCTCCGTAGAGCCCAACCCCAGCAGTGTCGAAAATCTATCGGTTTGGACTTTTCATATGGTCGCTGATTGCCATGGGAAAGTAAAGCTGCAAATACGCGTAGACGATACGGGTGTAGTAACGGTAAATAGCGTACACGATCAAAGAGATCGACCTTATAATCACTCAACCATCAGCACTCTTACGGTGCTCAGTCTCTAGAAGGTAACTTTGTTACCTGGAATATATGAATCCACATGCGAAGGAAGATCGGTTTCTTCATTACTTAGAGGAGAAGGACTACTTAGAACAGCATTGGCATGACACGGGTTTGTGGGTGAAGGTTGGGGGCCTGGGATTGATCATGTGTACCATTTGCATTTCGACGGGGTATTCGTGTAATGTCGGGTTTAGGATCGTTGATGAGAATGACCACCCATTACTACCCTACAGGACAAAAAATAATACTAGGAACCCAACCCATTTCTCGTGTGAGCCCCCACCGTTAAGCACAGAAGACTTAACGCCGATAACTTTTCACATGATAGCCAATTGCCAATATGCGAAGCTTCAGGTCCTTCCCAACGACGTTGCCTACCTTCGGATAAATGCCGCGCCGTCAAAAGGTTCCCCGACGGATGCTGCTTGGAATCACAAGCCCATTAGCACTATGAGCGTCCTGCCCCTAGCACCAAATTATCAAGGCGGTGCGAATACTATCTTTACTTATCCCCAGTCGAGGATGCCTCGAATGTCTGACGACGACAAGCCTCCAGTAATACATAAGGATAAGGTTACACCTTCATCTTCTTCAGGAATACCACGCCGATAGCTACCACCAGGATCCAAATGTTATTCCCCACGAACTTTAACAGTTCTCCGCCGGTTCTAAGTACCAAACTAAGAACGCTACCAAGCAGCCCAGGTAAAGAGGCTGCCATCTTTTTACCCAAGTCCGCCAGCCCTTTGCCTGCTGCCTTTACACCCGCGCTCGTAGCTTTAAGGGAGCTAAGGATCACACCTACTACGGAGGAAATGGCGACTGCAAATGCCAGCGGAATACCATATTTCACCAAAGCTTTTTTTATCTTTTCCTTGGTGGTAAGCCCCAATTCTTTTTCCAGCTTTTCCTTTTGCGTTCGTAATTCCGCAAGGCGCACCTCGATGGCCTCCGCTTCCTTTTGGGCAGCCTCCCTTTCCTCTTCGGGGCGGGTTTGGTCCTCGATTATTTCTCGCTGCCGGTCGACTTGATACTCCAGATCCTCTATAGCTTGCTTTTCTTGTTCTAATTGCACTTCCTTATCGGCGATTTCTGTGGTTAACAGCCGCTCTTCTGCTATAGAGGCCTCCAGTTCTTTTGCCAAACGTCCTAGTTCCGCATCTTTATGTCCAACGTTTTTGATTGCGAGGACATATTCCTTCCTAGCAGTATCCCTGTCGCGTAGTATCTTGCTAATGCGGTCCTTGTAGTCTTGACTTTCGCGTTTATGGGAATCAGTCATCAGTCGCGTTTGCTTCATATAATCCTCATCTCTTTCATCAATTAGTTGCTTTAAGTATTTGATATGTTCCGTCTGCTGACTTATTTCCCCCCTCATCTTTTCCATTTCATCATTATCATTGTCTACGATTTCTTGCTGTTTGGCTTCTTCGGTGTCTAGTACCTGTAACTCTTCCCTACTACCCAGCGGGGTACTCGTTAGCTTTTCCTTAGCAGCCTGTATTTTCGCAAGCTTTTCCTTATCAGCCTGCATTTCCGTAAGTCTCTCACGCCAACCACGGGATGCAACCGATTTCATCCCTTTAAAGAATTTCTCCTGTAATCTTTTCGTTTCCTTATCAGTCAAAGAACGAATGACGCTTAAGTCGGGGTTGCCTAATAGATCAATTATTCCCTTAGGCAACGTATTGCTAAGTTTATTAGGCTCTTTACGTTGATAAAAGTCATACCACTTTTCCCTGTCTATGTGGCGAATTTGTATTTGACCCTTATTACCGCGTTGAAATTCTAAGGATTTCTCATCAAGGAAGGGATACCTCTTACGTACCTCAGTAATTAGCTGTTCGGGTACCGTTTTGCCAACGGCGTCCACTAAAGTTGGAGGAATTCGGGGGTCTTCAAAGAAGAATCCTTTTCCATCGCGGATGACGTAAGCCTTGGCGCCGCTTCTAGCAAGCCTGCCTACGATTATCTCCCTGCCACGGTTATCTTCTTCAAACATCAACTGCGCTTTACCAGGATCCCAATCAGGTAGTAGTTCTTTAAGCCTGTCAAAGTCATCTGGTTCTTCTCCGATGGATTCGTCCATTTCTCGTTGTATGTTTTCTAACCATTCAGTGCTGGGGGCTTCAGGGGCGGGTCCTAAGTCTACCATTTGCATGTATGATGGAAGGGGTTTGTGTGGATTCTTAGATTTGAATTTGTTTCTTAAGGCTTCCTTGAAGCTTCTCCACCTGTCGCCGAACTTATTATGTAAAGCTACGTCGTAAATTATGGGGTCGGTCTCCGAGCCTTTAGTCCATTCATCGTATTCTTCATCGTTAATATCTACTTGACCTTCTTCCGTGGTGGGGTCAAAGTCTATACCTTCTCCTTCCATTATATATGATAAGCTCAAAGTTAAATCCTAACCTCCTTCCTAAGCAGGTTGGCGGACTGAAAGCAGAACGCACCTTTCACCGGGTCACCTTTACTCCTTCTAGCGCCAAACCAGGAGAGACGCTGTATGTAGGTGTACCCCGTCTAACGGATAACTTAGTATTGGTTCCTGGCACCTTGGCGTTAAGGTTTGACCTAGCAGTTCAGCCAGATACCGCAGACACGCGTTATGTTGTTAATAACGTAGGCAGGAACCTTGTTTCTAAGATGAGAATCAAGTTTGCTGGTGAATCCCTGTTAGACTTAAACAGGTACGATCTTTACACCACATACAAAGATTTGTGGTTGACGGCCTTCGACCGCGCACAAAAGATAGAACAAGGAATAGCAAGTGAAGCCATACGTAAGGTAAGAAGCGCAACCACCAGCGCCTCCGGAGAAGATGAAATAAAGACAGCCTACGGCACCAAATATCTCATTCCATTGGACTTCGAAGTAATAACAAACCACGGTGCGTATTACCCAAGACAGCTTTCTGAACTGCAGTTCGAAGTAACCTTGGCAGATACGACCAACATCCTGCAAGGAAAAGACGTAAGTTCGGGGGGTGTGCATCCATATTCTATCACCAACTTAGAATTACAGTACGAGACCGTGTACTCTGAAGAGCTGGCTCGTAGCGCAGGCATGGAATACAGTGCCGGTAAAGCATTCCTTTACGACCACGTAGTGATGTACAAGACGTTTAGCTTCACGAACAACGTTGAAGAGGTCATCAACCAAAGTATTAACATACCACGACGCAGTTTAACGGGGTTGATGTTGCTGTTCGCAAAGACATACACCGCAGGATTGCGTAACTCCGAGGCGTTCTTTAACCCCAACATTACCAATGTCGGCGTAAACATAAACGGAGTACCCAACAAGGTTTACTCCCAAGGGATAAAACCTGAAGACATGTACCGGGAAGCAATGCAGAAGTTTGGCGATCAAATTGCCCCAAAGGAGTTCTTTAAGGATAAATATGCCCTGTGGATTGACATGCGCACTACTAATGATGAGAGCATGCATGGTCAGGGTCTGCGGTTGGTAAATACCCAGGATGGTATAACATTGGAGATCAAACGCACCAAGCATGCCAGCGATACTACTAAAATAAACTGCTACATCTTTGTGGTGTCAGACGCGCAACTGAGCGTGGAAATGAACCAACTTAAAAGTGTTGCATATTAGGGTTAAAATATTCCTTAGATATACGATGCTCCGCGTATTTGAAAACGACGACAACGAACTGCAATGCATAGTGCAAGGCGAAATTTTGTACTTTAAGGGAAAAGAGGTGGCAGCTGCATTAGGATATGAAAAAACGAGAAACGCAATTAGGATGCATGTTTCAGAGGAAAACAAGGTAACTTTGGGGTCTATAAAGGGGGCCCGTCTGGCGGGCTCCCTTAACGAACAGCCACATTCCGTGTATTTGACGGAGGAAGGACTTTACGAATTGATATTCGGATCTGAAAAGCCCGAGGCTAAGAAGTTCAGGAAGTGGGTGCTAGGAGACGTACTCCCCACGCTAAGGAAGACAGGCAAATATGAAATAGAACGGCGCTTTGACGGCCCCAACAAATTGGTGTTTAAGATAGAAAATGAATTCGACCTACATAAAAAAGTGGTGGACTACATCCGCCGCTTCTACCCTCAAATGCTCATAGCCCCTGGTCTGGGTGAACTACAAGACACGTCAAACAAACGCATAAAGTGCTGGCAGAAAGGATATCAACGAGGACAGCCTGATCTGCTTATCTTGAATGCGCACGTGCGATACTGTGGTTTCTGCGTCGAGCTGAAGACTCCTAAAGGCAAAGGGGTATTATCTGATAGTCAACGCCTGCTATTGGAAAGGTATGAGCAGAATGGTTACAAGGTGCTGATCAGCAACGACTACGACGACATCTGTAGAGCCATCGCAGAGTATGCACGAGGAATGCGTTTACCTTGTGCTTATTGCTGCAAGCGCTTTAGGAACACAGACACTTTAAGGACGCATTTAAAGATATTCCATAGAATATATGGACAAGGATAAATTCAATGAGATAAAATTCATCCAGACACACTGGAGGGATTTGCAGATAGGGGAAATCTACGAGATAAAGAATTACGTGGTCTTCGAAGACATTGACCGTCTGCGTTTGGTGTTAAAGAATAAAAAAAGAACATATACCCTTTGGGCGCCCGATAGAATAAGGTACGCCATTGAAGGGCAGGATGTTACCCATGTTATGAGTCATGGTAAGAAGGATGGTAGATGGGAATTTGACATAGTTACGTATGAGCCTGAGAGTCCTCTGCACTCTTAAGTGCGTCTACCATCGTACGCTGCGCTTTAGGATCCGCCAGGCACCAATGCCCCACGAAGGATCCTTCAGGAAATACCTTGCTGCAATGAAGGCAGGTGTATTTTTTTCTTGGTTTGGGTATTGGCGGCTTACAAGGGATAATGCAGTCTGCTGGGGGTTCGCAGGTAATACAGTCCATATATACCTAAGACGATCAGGAATCCTCCAAGGAATGCCATTGCGTGTGCTATCATATATCTAACCAGAATGTTGACATTTAGGTTAAATCTTTGTTAAGTAGGATTGGAATCTATTATGAAATGCCCTGTAGAATGTTGACAATAAGGTTAAATATTTGTTAAGGATACCTGGGAACCACTCTAAGGAGTGTCTCAGGAATGTTGACAATAAGGTTAAATATTTGTTAAGTAGGATAATGCCTCTTAAGAAATGTGTCTTAGGATGTTGACATCTAGGTTAAATATTTGTTAAACAGTTGAAGATATGTTCTTCTTCTCTGACACAACCACAACGATCACACTCTTGTCTCCAATACTCCCTTTTAGTCCACAGGACACCTTCGGCGCGTTCAAAAGAGGGGAAAGTACGGATTATCTTCTTATGGTAATCTATGCGATTCCTTAAGTAATTCTCTTTATGCGGGCAGCGACTCATCAAATCCGCACATTGGTAACAATCCACGCCTTCTAAGTCATATGCCCCAAAGAGGAGCTTATAACTTACTTCATGCGTTTTCCTGTGCGTTTGGAGACGTTGTCGGCTACTAAGTACCTTATTGCAGAAACTACACTGTCTGGTCTGATCACAAACTCCTCTCTTTAAGTGCTGCCGCATTCCTAAAGGGAATTCCTTATTACAGCCCTTGTAAAGTATACAAATACGTTTATCTTGATGTTGTTGCATCTTTTGAACAGTACTGAATTCCTTACCGCAGTCATTACAAACTTTACTTAGTTCCTTTGTGCAAACGCCACGACGAACGTGGTATTGTAGTCTTTGCTTGGTGCTAAACTTCTTCTTACACACCGCACAGTTCATTTATACTTAGCAGTACGTTAACCTCTATATAACATCCTTTTTTTTAAACAAATATTTAACCTAATTGTTAACATTCTTAGACACCTTTATTTTGAGGTATGTTGATGCTTAAGGAATGTCGACGCACCTTTATCTTAAAAAACGTATCTTAGAATGTTAACATTTAGGTTAAATAATTGTTAAGGGATAACGCGCCTAAAGAAATGATTCCCTGTTTAACATGCATTTATTTCGACATTCCTTATCGAACGCATCCTTTAAGAGATAGTATCATTCCTTAACAATTATTTAACCTAGATGTTAACATTATTAGACACGTTTCTTTAGAGATAGTATCATTCCTTAACACATATTTCACCTTATTGTCAACATTCTAATGCGCATCTTTTTTGAAGTAGCGTAGCCTTAACAATTATTTAACCTAATTGTTAACATCCTTAGACACCTTTCTTTCGAAGTAGCGTAGCCTTAACAATTATTTAACCTAATTGTTAACATCCTACAATGGATATCGCATGAAATCCACAACGGACTCTTTTGCCCACGTTGCCATCGTTATCAGCGCACCAAACCTTTCCGCGCGCTTCAGACCACACATTTCATCATACAATTCCTGCACGCGCGCTTTCAAACGGTCTATCTCTTCTCTTTGCATTTCGATGGTGTTCCTTTTATCTTGCATGTCGCCGGCAATCCTTCTTACTGCTTCCACTGGGTCCATCGTATATATAATGACCCCAGAACATATTCCCTGCAATGCTCTGATCGTAGGACCAACCGGCTGTGGTAAAACGCAGTTCGTAGTAGAGCAACTCCTCGGACCCTTTAGATACCGTTTCGACTACATAGTGCTATTATGCCCTACCTATGTGAATAACCGCACCTGGACAGGCATAGGAGTGAAAGATGATGACTTCTTCGTGGATATTTTGGACCCTAATGAGTTATCCAGCCATTTGAAGTTTTGGCATAAGCAATTCCCCAAAGATACTCAGACACTCCTCATACTGGATGACATCGCCTGTGGGGACGACGTAAAAAGACGCACTTCTGAGTTGGTGAAGCTCGCCTTCAGCGGCAGGCATGACAATATCAGCGTTTGGTTGCTCTCGCAGCAGCTGACCAGCGTCTCTAAACCCTTTAGGGAAAACATAGGCTCCCTGGTCGTCTTCTACACACCCAGTCGGAGTGATTTGGAAACCATTCTCTCCGACTACGGAGGCGAGATATCTAAGGAACAGTTACACGAATACATGCGGCATTTAAAAACGCACCAACATTCCAAAATGATCTTCTCTTTGAGGTTTCCGTATTCCATTAACATATATGGAGATTGAGCAGCTCTTAGATGAAGTCCCCGTAGATGAAAGTAACCTTAAAGAACAACTTAACGTCCTGGTGTCATCGGGAAAATGTAAAGAAATGATAGGCAAGGAGTTAACGCATGAGCAGGTTAACAAGTTGTCAGAGGAAGAGGTTAAGAAGTTCCATAAAAGGTATGAGGCTGCCCTTGCAAGTAAAACCACGAATGCCGTAGCAGACTCCGCTATTAAGCTGGCCACCAAACTTCTGGGACTTGCGCTGCCCATAGACAACGTGGAGGCACTTCAGAAGGACATAAGTGAGGACTATGTCATATCCCAAGAACTTAAGATAACCTGCGGCTGGTTGTCTTTGAAGTGCGGTAAGTTAATGGCAGTCGCATCTTTGGGACTTCACGTGGCTCAACATGTCGACTTGAAGGAGGTACTAATCTCTTGGAAGGACTACAAAAAAGATAAGCAAGTCGAGGAGATCTTTAAGGCAGCACTTGCCGAGGTACCTAGTCAAGTCACACCAAGTGATGCTCAAGTCATCCACGGGACTTAGTCAAGTCGTCATCAAGTACTTAGTCAAGTCATCGTCAAGTCGTCATCAAGTACTTAGTCAAGTCATCGTCAAGTCGTCATCAAGTACTTAGTCAAGTCATCGTCAAGTCGTCATCAAGTTGTCATCAAGTTACTTATCAAGTCCTTCAAGTCCTTAGATATAAGATGAGTGACACCGAAACAAAGGCGGAGGAAACCCCTCGAGAGCAAAAGATCACCAAGCCTAAATCTCCGGGCAGAGTCGCTGCGGGGAAGAAGCTCGCGGAAATGAATAGAAAGAACAAAGCCAAAAAAGAAGAGAGGGAAGAGGAAAAAGAAGAGGAATCCTTTTGGAATCCGGGCTACGTTATCGGAGCATTAGGAATTGCTATAGCAGCAGGCAGCCTCTACTTACAGTGGCGGGCTGCTAAACCAAAAGTGGAACCAAGGGCAGAAATGAGGTATGTGGAGCCTCCTAAGAGAAGTAAAATACCTGAGATGGAATAAAACCTCCTCTCCTTGTAATATAATGTCGTTTATGAAAACCGTCGAAGATGCAGCTATTATTACTTCTATTGTCGCAGGTATTGGTTGGGTAGGTAAGAAAGTGCTCAAAGAAGACTTTACTGAAGACCCGAGCAAGAGCATTACGGGCTTTGCTAAGATGACTGCTGCAGTAGCAGGTAGCATTGCCCTTAAGGATTACCTACAGAAGGAGAAGTACCTGCCTAGGCCGTGAGGCCCTTATATATGGCAAGCGTATTGGTAGGTGGCGTCATTGCGGCTTTAGCATTCACGGGAGCTAATTATGGTGGTCAATATTTGGATAGATTAGTTAGAGGCAACAAAGGCGATGCCGAGAGGAAAAGGCACGACTTAGCGCTGGAGAAATATCAAAGGGACGTGGCGGCTTGGAATGAAAAGAGACAGGCTTACAGGGATTGGTTGGATAAGAACTACCAAGACAAAATGCAGGCGGATAAGAACTTCGAAAATACGGACTACGCCTTTAAACTTTATGCACAAACGCACCCCGACTTTAGGATTAGCAAGCCACAATTTAAGAATTACTACCAGCCGTCAAAGAAACAAAAAGACAATGAGCTGGTCTTTGTTGGAGTTGCAGGGCTGGCAGGAGGCGCAGCCTTGGCGTATTTAATATAATGATCGTCTTTTTGGAAAGCGATAAGAATAACTTTACTACTTATCTGAATCCTCCCATCAGAGCCCATACGGTTCGGCTGGTCAGTTGCTCTTTGTACAATTCTTGGCATAATTTGATCGATGGTATGGTCACTGAGGAAAAGAAGCCTAACAGTTTCCAAGGCGTAATGCTCCCAGATGGGCATTACACCCCTATAACGCTGGCTAAGGAGCTCGCCAAGCGCGGTTATACTCTCACCACAGGATTGCCGCATGAAATGACTATCAAGCATGGTATGTCAAGCTTCTCATCAACCATGCTTAAGGGTTCTCCATTGGGATCCTTACTAGGTATCACAGGTAAGACGATTACCACCACGGCCATACCTGTGAATTGGAAAGTTGCATCCTCTTATGAAGTCTATTGCGATTTAGCCCACAGTTACAGCAATGGAGAAAAGTCCACTCTTATGTCTAAGTTTTCACCTAAAGGTAATCCATTTGACTTGGTAGAATACACACCCATTTCTTTAAACTATGACTTGCCTTGTGATTTGGTGGAAAGCATAAACATCACCATTAAAGTGGACGGAAAGACGGTGGATTTTAACGGACGTAAAATCAATCTTGTTCTGGAATTCATATAATGGGTCGAACTGAGGACAAACTCAAAAGGATTTACTACGGGCCCGAAGGCTATTGGAGAGGAGTGTCGGCTATCAAGAAACTCGCAGCCGCAGCCAGGGTATCCGACGAAACGGCTAAGAATTGGTTAAAGAAACAAACTATCTGGCAGGTTTATCTTCCTGTGCCCAAGTACATTCCCAGACCCAGCTTTACCGTAAATACCCCTAACGAAGTTCATCAGGCGGATTTGCTTTTCTTACCGCACGACACGGTGAGAAGGAAGACCTATAGATACGCTTTGACCGTGGTTGATATCGCAAGCAGATACAAGGACGCCGAACCCATAACCAGCAAGGATTCTGGGGAAGTCGCAGAAGCCCTAGGTAGGATTTATAAGCGCGTTTTGAAATGGCCTAAGCTGCTGCAAGTGGATGCGGGGACGGAGTTTATGGGCGTGGTTACCAAGACCTTGAAAGACCACGACACCAAAATTAGGAGAGCCGAAGCTGAGTACCACAGGGGTCAGAGCATTGTCGAAAGATTCAATAAAACCCTGGCCGAGCGTCTCTTTGGATACCAATATTGGAAAGAGTTGGAAGATCCCTCCAAACGTAATAAGGAATGGACACAGAGACTCCCCCAGGTCATCGTGGCTTTGAACAACGAGGCGGCCAGGGCTACGGGAATAAAACCCAAGGACGCCATAAAAAAGAAGCACGTGGAACACAAGTCCTACGTCAGAAGTTCGAGGGCGGTCGGACTGAAGGAAAAAAAGCTCCCCCGCAACATAGTGGTCAGGTACCTCTATCAGCCGGGGGAACTCGAAGGTGGCAGTAAGAGAGCCACGGATCCTAACTGGTCTCTGAAAACGTATGAGATTTCGAAGTCCGTCACCAAGGAAGGGCAACCTGTGTTGTATTACCTAAATGGCCCAAGTCGTGGATTTGTTAAGGAAGAGTTACTCATAGTTCCTAAAGATTCAAAGTAGTGCTAGCTGCCCTTCAAAGTAGTGCAGCACCGCGCGCCCGATTACACTCTAGGCATGTCAGTCTTACGTTGCCTCTGCAATGCCCGCGTTTGTTATTTATGCGATCCACGGAGAACTGCTGATCGTCATTCGCATCGAAGCTCCATAGTAGCGGTATGTTACATTTGGCACACCGCGCGCCTTTCTTATAGACGTCGTCCACGCATAGGTCGAACGTCATATTTTTTTCTTTGTCGTGGCGCTTGTAGCGAAGGAGTTTCTTAGCGATGTTCTCCTCTGCTACTTCTTCCGGGGTCTCATCGTACCGCAATTGTGGACCCCGGGCTCTTTTTAACTGTTTGGCATATTCTACGCGACTTACGGCGGTGTATATCAAATTGCTCCAACACAGCCGCTGGTCTATGATCCATAAGGTTTCTGTTATGGTAATCCCCTGCGCGCTGTGGACTGTCATACAGTAACCCAAACGCCAGTCTGGATGGGAGGTAATCCTTTCCACCATTTTCATAGGCACCCAAACCTTATCGTGCGTTACTGCATTTGGAAGCTTGGTCTTTGTTCCTGGCACCCAGACGTCTCTTTTCTGCATTCGGGTGTCGTGGGGTTTGTAACAAATGGGCACCAGATGCCCAGGGAAGCGTTCCTGGTGTATGCGGAGTAGGTCTTTCTGTATGCGGGACTGCGCTGCGCGTTTGCTGCTCAGCACCAAATCCTCCGGATGCCATGCGTATAGGAAGTCTTCATATGACTTTGCTCTTACACGTTTACGAAGTACCTTGTTTTGTTGGGCGTCACTGAGGCCCCTTAATTCGGCTTTAAGGTTCCTTATATGGTCTTTGCTGCGGTAATCGGCGTTTATTTCCTCAGAGTAATCGACCATTTCTTTTAACCATTCGTGGGGCATCTCTCCGGCTATTGGAGGCGGTTGACATGGATCCCCGGCAAATATCACTTGGCACTTTCCGCGGAGGAATTCTACGAACTCCTGTAAGATTTCTAATGGCACGGTGCAAATCTCATCCCAAAGTATAACCGGCGGTATGTCATGAATGGCTTCTGGTACCCACTTTTGACCATTCCAGCGGAAGAAGCTGTGGTAGGTCTGTGCGTCGTAACCCATCTCCGTTAATTCCCTTTCCAATCGGTGCGTTGGTGTCAACACCTTTATCTTTGGAAAGAGCTTTAAGACGCGCGTAGTCTTACCACTGCCTCCGGTGCCGTAAAGATAAGAGAGACGTTGGTAGGATATGGGGTCTGCAACCGATGGCAATGGATCTTTCGTGGGCATAACGGAACCTGAAAGATGTTCGCCGCGATATTCTACGCGTTCTCTCCAAGACTTTATTTCTTCGTCTTTGACGCGCCATTGACCGCTTTCTGCGAGCTCATCTTCGGTGTAGAATTCTCGCATCTTCTCCAACACCTCTGGCTTTACATACAAGGAATCCGTAGCTACGCGCGGGATGTCCTCTTTGTCGAACCGTAAGAGCATCGCAAGGAGGTTAATGTGCGCATATGCTAGCATGCTGGCACGCAGATGATAATACTGTGGTCTGTGGTCTTGGTAATAGCACAGCGCATTCCATTTCTGTTCTTTCTGGCCTTCTATGAAATAGTCCCACTTTTCCACAGACACCATCGTTCCTTTTTCGTGGGCGCGTTCGATAAGGAAACTTAGCTCTCCTTCGTCTGTTATCAGGCGTCGCTGCATATGTTTTTCACCTTCTTTTGCGCCCTGTGTGAACTTTCCTATGACAACCCGCGCTGTGGGGTTATGCTCCGGTAACCATTTCGTAAAGGAGGAGTGACATAGGATAGCTTCGTGCGCCGTGTATCTTAGCAATCGACGCTCTTCGAGGAATTTCAAAAGGGGTATGGGAATCCATTCTTTCTCCTGTAAGTGCTTCCCGTACCACGCGTAAATTATTGGATGTAAGTCTTTTGTAAATTTCCAGGTGGTCAGTCTAACAAATCCCGTAGCTGGGGCGTCGTAGTGACCATCCAACGCAACACGGAAGAATTGGGAGTCTGGATGTCCATAACGGTCGTAATATTCCTTACAATCCCCTAGACCTTTAAAACTTGCAGGGTAACAGTGTTTCATATCCAGCGACACATACTCATCTTTGTCGTACTCCATGTTCCAAAGACCACCGTGACCATGTTCTACGCAGGCTTTGGCTATGTCTCCGAAGTCCTTTGGGGTGGATTTCCATCCATTTCTCTTCTTTGCGGCCAGAAAGTCCAAACTGCGACTGCTAAGGACCTCATCTGAGAAGTCTTCCCCTAAGGTCTCACAGGCGCTCTGGATGCGCTTATGTTCAATCTCCGGACGGTATAAAGTACCATCTTGCGTCATAAACTGACTTCCTTCTGAATCCATCAACCATACGGAGTTCTCGTGGATCAACTTTATCAATGGAGAAGACTTATAGACCTTCGTTTCTTTCTTTCTTGGGAACCTAAGTTCTCGCCAGGCGTGTCCATTATGCTGGTAAATGATTATAGGTGCACCTTTGCCGGCATATTTATCCGTTCCAGGATAGATATCACCGTCTGTAATATCTTTCACATGGATTCGCCTTCCTAAGGCTGTTTCCAACTTCTTGATGTTTTTAATGGTCCCTCCGGTCCTATTAGTATCTTTTTCCCATTTTCTGATGGCTTCTCTTCTCTTTACTGTGAGATTACCTCTGCGGGAGGAATCTTCGAAGAACTCTCTTACCAACTTACCGACGCAGTTACCAGGATGTCGCATTGGTTTCAACTTCTTGACGTCAGGCTTTTTGATCTCATACGCGCCGTAAATAACCACGGTGACCGGGTAAGCAACTTCGTAGAACAGCATGTCTATTCCTTCAAGTGCTCCAGGTCTGGTATTCTTATTCAGAACGAACAAGCTTTGCTTACCAGACGCCCGTATTGGATTGCGGCCCTTTTCTATCATCCACTCGCCGTCTAAGTACTTTATAAACGTCAACTCCAAACGGTAATCGCCTTCTGGCATCAAATCGATTATCCTTTCTGCTCTTTCTGCTGTCATAGTCTCATCTGTATCTCCCTCCATAAATGTTGTGAAGGCGAAGTCGGCGTCCAGGCGATCCAACACCTGAGTTCTGAGCTTACGCACAGTTTTGTTTTGAATGCTTGTGATGGCGTCCATCTATATCCAAGGAATATCTTAACCTCCGTTTGCGGTACCCAAACACAGCAGCAGTAAGGACACTTATTGCCGATGCCGGCGGATCGCAGTTGAACCCCTGTAGGGCATTTAACCTACCTCCAAAACCCCAGGGGGGGCTGGTGTTTTTCAATATGTGATTTTTAGCAATGCCGGCGTTTGTCAACTCCGCCTTACTGCTGCTTGACCACCCTCAGTGCCTGCACTTCATACAAATCATCTCTCATGTTTGTAAATTGCATAAACCGGTCTGTCATTCACAACTTCGTGTAAAAGCACCTTTGATTATATCCACATATTAAAAGGCGCTAAATAAATCATCATCATCATCACCAGGTATCAATGTCAGCAAGACAGATTAATTTTAGATTAACTTCATTAAGGGAAGAATCATCGTTACAGGTGAAAGGCATATACAGTTCAGTATCATCACCATAAAGGTGAAAAGACGTGAAGTTTACGAAGAATATCAGCAACAAGCGAAGTATATAGGAGATACAATATTGGGCCAAGAACAGATCCTTGAGGTACACCACAATCAAGCTTCAATGATTTAGAAGATGCCTCATCTACAGATACAAATTGTGAATTGTGAACGATAAGAAAGGTAGGACGTAAACCACGCAAGAGCATTTCCACGTATTCCAAACTTTGACTGGAGACGATATAGAACAATTTTGTGATCAATAGTATCAAAAGCGACAGATAATTCAAGTAGCAAAACAGCAACACAGGATTGAAACGTTTGTCAATAGACTGAAGTATGTCGTTCATGAAGAGCAGTTTCACAACTATGGTAAGGCTTAAATCCGGATTGCATCGGTTCTTGGAGATCATTTGCAGATAAATAATTATTTAGCTAAACAGAAACAACTTTTTCAATGATTTTCAACACAGCTTTCAAATTCGATATACGACGATAATTTCCATAAACTTCATGATTGAGAGAAGGCTTCTTTAGCAGTGGTTTCGAAACAGCAACTTTTAAGGTTGATGGAGTGACAAGAGACAAATCAACAAGACATTTATGAAGACATTTAAGAAGACATGGAGGAATAGGATCAAGGGCACATATTGTTGGCAAAAGAAGATAGTTTCCACTGTAAAAGAAAAAGAATTCAAGTGGCACTGTAGAGTCCTTACATCAAGGTCAGCAAACATATAAGCATCAGTTGAAGTAAGCGATGATAAATTTGTGTGAATATTATTTTTATTGGTCTTGAAGAAGGGTATAAAATCATTTGCAAGAAGCTAATATAAGGAGGCAGTTGGAAGTTTTCTTTCAGGTTTTTTGGTGAAGTAATTTATCAACAGAACGAAAAAGAGTATTATTGTCTGATTCTTGAATGAGATCTGATAGACGGTTGCTTGTTCTGCTTGGGTATTTTCATTTCAAGAATTGGCTTAGGACAGACCTGTATTTATGCCCGATTTACTATTTTTCAGCCCCTTGACCACTAGGGCGTAGAGCAACGTAACTACCATTGTCTCGCTGCTCTGTAATTTTGTAAGGTATAATAAATAATAACAATATAATAATATTTATTTATAAAGCGCAAATACAAATCTGTTCTAAGCGCTAGTAAACAAACGACAAAGACAACGACAAAATAAAATTATTTACAAAGAAAATGCTAATTTGAAGAGATAAGTTTTAAGTTCAGTTTTGAATGAGGCTAGACTTGATGCATTTCGGAGAGATATTGGAAGTGAGTTCCAGAGTTCAGGAGCAGCCACAGAGAAGGAGCGATGACCATAAGATTTAAGATTATAAGACTGTGCTGATAGAAGAACTTGTGATGCAGAACGAAGATTACGGTTCGGTTTATACACTGAAATGAGTTCCCGGATGTAGATAGGAGATTGCCCATGAAGAGCTTTAAAAGTAAGTAATAGGATTTTATATTTGATTCTAGATTCAATTGGTAGCCAATGCAGATTAACGAGGATAGGTGTAATGTGGTCATGTTTATGGGAAAGAGTGATTATTCTGGCAGCAGCATTCTGTACAGATTGTAGTTTATCTAAGAGTTTGTTTGGTAAGCCAAAGAGCAGAGAGTTACAGTTGTCGAGTTTGGAGGATATGAACGCGTGGACGAGAGTTTCAGTTGTTTTCAAAGAGATGTATTTTCTTATTTTAGCAATGTTTCTGAGATGATAAAAAGAAGACTTGCAAATATTATTCACATGACGAACCAAAATAAGATGCGTATCAAATATAACACCAATGTTCCGAGCATGCATTGAGGGCATTATCACATCAGAACCAAATTGAAGAGAAGGAAGAGTTAACTGTGGGCTGTGCTTTGAAGAAAATAACAGGAATTCAGTTTTGCCTTTATTTAGTTTCAATTTATTTGTAGTCATCCAAGCATCAATATCAGATAGGCAGTTTTCAATCAGTTTCATGGAATCATTAAGAGACAAATCATCATTACAGGAGAAAGGAATATATAATTGAGTGTCATCGGCATAAAGGTGGAAAGACATTCTGTGTATTCGGAGGATATCAGCTACTGGAGAAGTATAAAGGAGATACAACAAAGGACCAAGTACGGAACCTTGAGGTACGCCACAATCAAGTTGAAGGGCTTCGGAAGAAAAATCATCAATGGAAACAAATTGAAAGCGATCAGTGAGGTAGGACTTAAACCATTGAAGAGCTATGCCAGAAATGCCAAATTTTGTATGGAGACGATCTAGAAGAATTTGATGATCAACTGTGTCAAATGCAGCAGATAGGTCCAAGAGTAGCATGGCAACACAAGAACGATTGTCAATGGAGTGGAGGATATCATTTTGTACTCGAAGAAGAGCAGTTTCACAGCTATGAAATGTTTTGTATGCAGACTGCAATGGTTCATGGAGATTGTTCAGAGACAGATAATCA
This sequence comes from Actinia equina, assembly GCA_011057435.1. Classification (NCBI taxonomy): domain Eukaryota; kingdom Metazoa; phylum Cnidaria; class Anthozoa; order Actiniaria; family Actiniidae; genus Actinia; species Actinia equina. The sequence continues at coordinate 63,777 of WHPX01000547.1, forward strand.
TTTAGCTGAAGGGAAACGACTTTTCCAATAATCTTGGAGATATTCTTTAAATTAGAGATAGGGCGATAATTTCCAAAAATTTCATGATCAAGAGATGGTTTTTTCAGTAACGGTTTTAAAACAGCAACTTTAAGAGAAGATGGAACAACACCAGTTTGAAGTGACAGGTTAACGATTTTACATATAGTAGGCAGTAATGCACCAAAATGTCCAAGTAGGAGACTTGCAGGAAAAGGATCAAGACTACAGGATTTAGATGACATCTTTTTCGCAATGGCTGATAATTCATCAATAGAGATAGGCGAAAATGAATCAATTTTACAATCCAGTTTAGGTGAATCCAGATAAGAGAAATCATTTGAAAGATGTGACATAGGAACGAAGCCATTTCTGATGTTAACGATTTTGTTTTTAAAGAAGTAAACGAAATTGTTAGCTAGATCTGTGGATGAAGTTGAGGTTGGTAGTTTTTTCTCAGGTATACGGTGTAGCAATCGATCAATAGAACGGAATAAGTCATTACTGTTAGAACCAGCATCAGTAATCAATTTAGAATAATAATTCATTTTTGCATCAAAAATCAGTTTTTTAACAACATTACATTGATCAACATATAATTCACGGTCGACCTCTGATTTGGAACGTCGCCAACGTCTTTCTTGATTACGACGCTTTGTTTTATTAATTTGAATTTCATCAGTATACCATGGAGCTCTTGGGCGAAGGGAGATGGATCGAGAACGTAAAGGAGCATGTTTATTTAAAATAGAGGATAAAACAGAGTCATATTGAGTACACAAATCAGATAGTTCAGTAGCAGGACATTGATATAGTGCAGAGTTCATAATATCCTGTTGGAGACAATCAGCATCTATTGCACGAAGCTTGCGATAAGAAATGCTCTTTGATTGAAGTAGAGGCTTGTTTACAGATAACATACAATGAACAGCATAATGATCAGATAAAACAGGATCGTGTACAGTAAGGTTGGTCACAGATTTTTCATCAGATCTTGTAATGATTAGATCCAAAACGTGATTACTTTTATGTGTAGGTGAAACAGGATCAAGGACAGTCAGATTAAAACAATCAAGTAAATCCATAAAGCGATTAGCATTATTATCTTTAGTGTCATCGATGTGAAAGTTAAAATCTCCAGAAATTACCAGTTTGCCAGAAGACGTAACCAGTCGTTCCAAGAGAGTAGTGAAATCATCATTAAATAGCAAGCTATTTGAAGAGGGTGGACGATAAACAATAACAATACGATAAGTAGATGATTGATGATGAAGTAGCATTTCCATATATTCAAAAGACGTGTAAGACATTGATACATGATGATTGATTTTCAGGCTATTTTTATACATTATGCCAACACCTCCACCAGTACGATTTTGACGAGGAACATGACAAAACGAATAACCAGTAGGACAAATATCACGCACAATAAAATCAGAATTAGTATTTTTTAGCCAGGTTTCAGTTATAGCGAGAATATCGATGTCTCGTTCAACAACATAATCCTTAATTAAAAGAGATTTATTGTTTATTGAACGAGCATTTAAGAGACAGAATTTCATGTAGTTTGCAGTTGAGGTAGAAATTGAAGCAGGTTCAAGTGATGCAGGAATTTTAATGTTTGTTGTTGAAGCAGGTGATGATGAAATTGTAGAACGATCTGTACGATGACCACCTCGCTTGCCACGAAATCGAAAAAGCTTTAATTCCTTAAGAGTAGAAGAGCAGCAAGGTGAAGGAGCTTTTGTATTACGGCGAAGTTCGAAAAGATTTGCTCTTGAGTATGTTATTAACGGCAGTTGACGGTTAAGATTTGAATTTACAGCTGTGGAATACAGGATTTCTTTATTGTAATTAAGGACCGATGTTCTATTATGGCCATAAAAGACATGGGATAACACAGGTGTAGATGTTAAATGTTGTAAAGAGAGACGAGGCGTATCCAATAAACAATGAGAATTATTAGTGTGATGAACCATATGAAGTCGTTGAACCGTAGTCTTGAGGTCAGAGTTAAACAAAGAAGGGCCAGGATTACGATGAATATCCATAGAAATAGTAATATCAGTTGGAGGATCATGACCAGGAATAGATAATGAAGTATAACCATGCTTAGATATTTTTCCAACGGCAATACGAGACTTGTAGAAACCAGATTTGAGACGAAACGAAGTTAACTGACAAACATTCCAGGGAGATGAACTTGAAACCACTGAATTTATCACTAAACCAAAGTGCAGAGATTTACTTCTTTCAAGATCCAAATGACGATTAATGTTATAATTATCAATATAAGAAAAAGGGACTGCATAACAGCGACAAACCATAAAAAACAATAACATATATACAGACAAAGAATATGTGGCTGCCATGTTAGGCGCCAGGGGAGAGTACAATATCAATTTATATACAGTATAATAGGTACACTATCCCAGTTGTCCTGGATCTTGGAGATTATTTGTGGTTAGTTGAATTTCGTATTGAAATGTCTAAGATAGGAATTGGAAGTCAGGGAACTATTTCCCGGTGGTAGTATCTGGAGACATAATCCAGAATGGCTTCCTCTTTATCGGGCTTGTCTTCAATGGAGGCAGTTACTGGGGAAGGTGTGCTTTTCTTCAGGTTTTCCATATAGAGACGCGACTGCTTTTGGCTATTGCTATATTCATCAAGCAAGAGATTCACGGCCTTTTTGCAGTATTCTTTTTTAAAGCAGAAAAAAACTAAATGAGAAATGTTTTCAATTTGCCTACAGGAGCTTTGTAATAAATTTATTATATTTATATATTTTTATTTACCATATGTTGCTGACAGCACATTTTCCCTTCTTCTCTTTAGGGAATTTAAGAGAATAGCAAACCTAGTCCTTATTGACTGCTTGCGTCCTGTCAGCAGCTTCTTTATAATGTAGTTCTGACAAACGTAACCTTGAAATAGAATAACCAAAATGGGCAAATAAACCATATCAAATGTAGGTTAGGGGCACATAAGACAGTCGGGTAGATTCATGGAAGGGGCAAAGGGATTGCAACTCAGCCGATAATAGATTTGAATTTTTTTCCTTTTTTTGTATGGGTTGTCAAGGTGAATTACACCCTCATTCCCCCTATAGAATTTTTTTCTGCTACTTGAGGTTTCATCACACCTGAAAGACACTACTTTTGTTATTACTAAATGGGACTTAAAACCACTCGAAATACCTTGTTTGCATTCCCCAGTATGTGAAAGCTGTGTGCTTGGCCATAAACTGTATATCAAGACTGTTTTGCCTCCCATGTAGGGAGCCTGGTCCCGGAAAAACTGGCATTTGGATGGTTCGATCTTCAAACCATGTTCTCGTAGCTTCCTCAGCACCACTTCCAGGTTTTCAAGGTGTTCTCTTACTGTTCCTTTACAAAAACAATGATATCATCGAGGTTCACTATCATTATCTGCAACTACTCCTTCCGGAAGACACCCTGCATCAGCCGCTGGAAGGTTGCCAGTGCAATCTGAAGAATATTTTTCCGATCTCGAAACTCAAATCCGATTCATATACTTACTAATAGTCCAGTTTCGAATTCTCCCGCGCCTCTGCATAACCGCTATATTTCGTACAGCGGGCGCGCTTTTGGGGCATGAATGCGAGGCTCCCACTGTAACATTTGTTTACAAAGAGAATCATCAGCTGTAATATACCGTCGGCATACGAGATTTTAAACAATAATAATTCCCCATAATCACTCGATTTCCATGGAATCTCCAAAAACTCTGTCAGAAATCGATTCTGCATCTCTCGATGATTTGAGAAAGCTAAAAGTGGATGAACTGAAAAAGATTATCAAAGATCATGGCCAGCTAACTTCTGGGAAAAAAGCAGACCTGGTCATTCGATGCCATGTGCTGCAAGAAAGAGCAAAGTCATCCACTCCCACTGCTACTCCAGTTTCAGCAAACGTTCCTCTCGTTACAACAGCATCTTCGAGCCGAGTAGACAACAGAGAGGTGACTTACGGAAGCCTTGCAGCACGCGCCGCTGGTTCTGCTTGGACGAATGATTTGCGCAAGTTACCTCCGTTCGACTTCCTCAAACTTTACGACTACTTGGTTATAAAAACAGCTAAGTATGATCACGCCTCCATTTGCCAAGCTGGCTACAAAAAGCTTAAGGCTTTTCAGTTTTTCAAGGAAGGACATATAAAAAAACTGGAAGTGGGAGTACGAGACAAACTTACTTACGTTAAAGGGGAAGTTCTGGCTTCCATGAAGCAGGAAAAATATGGTGTCATGATTGTGCTTGACAGCGAAAGCGGCGAAGTTTCACAAGCCGCATGTCAATGCCCGGCAGGGTGAGTTATTTTCTTCAATTGTACAATTTTTAGTTTTTACCCAAGTGAGAAATGTAGTCCTCTCCTTTCTTCCAGTTTTAGCTGAATTTTTTTTCTTCCGGGGGATAGCATTTCTATTTTTAAGGATAAATTAATTCTCCACTTTTGTTTTATTATACTAATACATTATTTCAACCCATTAAGATATACTTATAGCAAGATAAAACTATTATTATTTATATACATATTATTTTCCTGATTACTAGGAAAGGGGTTGGTGGCCTGGGTCATTGTAATCATGCCCGAGGCTTATTATTTGCAATAGAGGACTTCTGCCACCAAGGATTGAAGGAGCATTCTGAGCCCATTTCTTGTACATCAAAACTTTGCTCTTGGAATACTCCTAGAAACATGAAGGTGGAACCCAAACCAGTTGACAACATTGTAATAACAAAGTATAAGTTTGGAAAATTATCTGCCACAGTTCCCAAGTCAACTAATTATGATCCCAGGGCACCAGCAGATAGGTGTGTCAATCCTGAAAAAGTGGCTGAGCTTTCTACGGCCCTAAGCAACAGCCTTCATAGTAGCAGCTACTTTTTATTTCACAATGTGAATAGCCAACTGATAACTAACAGTACTAATGGGGTGGAAATAGACAGTATATGTGCAGACATACCTCAAAATGCACCTGATATTAGGGAGGAACCTTTGGACTCTGGTAGTATGCCATTCAATGATAGTTATGACATATCAATACCTAGATTTAAATCTATGATGGATTTATACACAGAAAAAATTGATGACACTGAAATTGAAAGAGTAGAGCGTATCACAAGAGGGCAACATTCCAATCAGGCCTGGAGAGACCTAAGAAAAGTGAAACTTACAGCATCTAATTTCTACTCTGCAGCTGTCAGGAAAAAGGAGCCAGATGCTCTTTTACACTCTATAATGTATCAAGATAGTAAACTCTCAGCCCCATCTCTTAGATTTGGCAGAGAACATGAAGATGATGCTGTTCAGACATACCTTACAATGAAAAGGGCAGATGGGAATCATGCTCTCGAGGTACATGAAGTTGGAACAATTCTATCAAAAGAAGAACCTGGCCTAGGAGCTAGCCTAGATAGGAAGGTTATTGATCCACTTGCAAAGGGCATGAAAACTGGGGGTCTTGAAATTAAATGTCCTTACTCAAAACAAGGGATGTCTGTGGAGGATGCATGCAAGGATAAAGCTTTTTTCTTGGGTATCAATGGCAGTGGGCAGCCACAACTAAAAGTTGGTCACAAGTACTATTATCAAGTTCAAGGACAAATGTTTGCATGTAATTTAGAGTGGGTGGATTTTGCCACATGGTTTGGTGATGATGTCATATTTATTGAACGCATTTACTTTAATAAAGAATGGTGGTATAAGACTGCATTACCAAGGATAATGCATTTCTATAAAAGAGCATTCCTACCTGAAGTTTTAACCAGAAGAGTTCAGCGTGGTGTCAAACTATACAAGCATGGGGGTTGGAAACATTTTAAATAATAAAATGCTTTCCTTTCTATTAGATTGCTTGCAATATATATGTGAAACATCAGTTGCTAGATAGTAACTAGTAGTCACTATTGGTCAACCAGTACATTGTTAATAACAATATAATTGGGTCTCTAGTGTATGTGGTGTCTCAAGTGTATTGTTTAAGAATATTCTGGTTCAGTGATAGCCACAAAATAGTTACTAACTAGCAACTATATAGCTACTAACAACTTTGATAATATTTCACAGGTATAGTGCAAGCACTCTAATTAATATTATATGAGTTTGTGAAGATAAATTTATGTAATGAAATTTAACTATATTTTTCATATACATCACAATAAATCTACAAGCAGAAGGCCACTTTGTAGAGATACATAAGTATTTTGACATGTATTGACTGTGACATATCTCAACAGTCATTTTTGACATTGAAGAATTCCAGTGCAAACATTTTGACCTAAGAATGAACACACCCAATAAATAAAACAAGATAACTTAAATTAATTTCTTACTTTTCCTTTGGGGGAAGGAGAGGAGGTAAAAAGTTTGTCAAGTATGCACATACACTGAATGTCTGGTCAGCAAGGTGAGCCAAGCTGAGGGGCAGGGAACCATCAAGGATGTGATAATTTTTTATTCGCCCAATTGCACGCTCCACATGGATCCGCACAGCAGCTATGCGAGCAGTTTCTCTTACTTCCTCTGCAGACAGCTGAGCACGAGCACCTTTAAACGGGGGGATATTCAGGCCAACCCCAGCTGGCAAGATGTCATTGATGTCAAAGCCTCTATCTGCCATGACATTATCTCCTGACTGCAAATGACGAATTAGTCCAGATTTTTGGGTGATAAGTTTATCAGATACACGGCCTCCCCATAACTTTGAAATAAATATAACTTGGCCATTTGGAGAAATGCCCACTAATACCTTGAAGGTATTATGATGTTTGTAGTTTGACCATGTCTGAGATTGGACTTTCATGGAGGATGGAACCTCTACAAATACCTCAGTACAATCAATTATGACTCTGGTAGTTGGGTAGAGGGCAAACTGTTCTGGCATATTTTGTCTTATTGTATCTTGACTTGGGAATGGAAAAAGGGATTCAGTCTCCAAATGTAGAAAATTAATCCATGTAGAGTAAATTTTGCTGACATGCCCAACAGAAATCCCAAATCGATCAGCAATATCTTTCACAAACAGCCCTACTTTGAGTCTTACTAGTACAAGAAACAGTTCTGTAAGAGAGGTTAATGAGCGTTTTATTCCAGGCTTCTTCTTTCCCTCCTCCTGATAAGGCTGGGAGTCTTGGATGTTCTTCGATCCCCAGTACTGAAGCTTTGCAGCTTTGGGTTCAAGATATTTATGAAATGCGATAAGGGCCTCATAGTTAGGGAAGCCAGTATAAAATTGGATTGCAGAAGGGTCATCTTTAAATTTGTTTAGAGAAAACTCTCTCTCCTTGTAACTGTCTAAGTCCTTTTGCAATTGTCCAAGTTTAGCCTTCAGCTTATTAAGTTCTTCCTCTTTTACTTCCAGTCTTTCACGCATGGCCTCCACAAGGTCTCCTCGGTTATCTTGCTTGAATGCAAATGCGTACGTGTGGTCACTGGTGTCCTTTTCAGGCAGCAGATAAAAGTCTGTCTGCACACACTTGTCTGCCATGCCACAGGTTTCTGATTCAAGTGAATATACCTCAGTGTGTGTCTCCTCGACTGATTCCTTGACAACTATTTGTTCAGAAGCCAGGATGGACTCTTCGATGACCTGTTGCAGGTCTGACCTACCGATATGTTGTTTTGAGACTTTAGAAGCAGTCTTTTTTCTTTTCTTGGTCGGGAGAGCAATACGGACTGCCGGAAGGTTTCTTTTTGGAGGGAGAGGCTTCATGCCAGGAATATTTTTGGAAGGTTCTGCCCCTGTAAAGAATACTTCGTTAGTTTAACACCCTATCAATATCTGAGCAGAAATTTTAGAAAGAAATGATTTCCAAAATTATATGCCTACGGTTTGTGAGTATTAGAAAGACTGTCAGAACAAAATTTGAAGCTCCATAATGTAAGCTTACAGATAATCCTTCGAGCTAAATTTCACTTATTGTACCTGCTTTCAATCTGACTTTTCCTCCATAAGATTAGGTCATATCGCTTTCTTGGAAATGATTTTCACAAATCACGGTGCTAGAAGTGACTTTAAATCCATCTTTTCCATCCTGTCGTTTTATTAAATTGCACCAACGTGCCTTCCTTTTGCGGTCAGTGGGAACCGTAAAGAAGCGTAAGCTCGATCTTGATCCGTCAGCATTATACTCGTAATTATAACAATTTAAGGCTGCACATTGCCTTCCACGACTTCTTGGCTTCATTGAAGGACTATATATTTTCTTTTCTGTAGATTCCGGTGGTTTTCCTGCGCTCATTTTGACGATAAATGCTAGTGTTCTCGTCTGTATCACTATTGTTTACAGTACTGAACCGAATCTTACAGTGGGAGCCTCGTTTCCATACTTAAATGCGCCCGCAATGCAAGGCGTCTCAGCGGTATCGTGACAACTCGAAAAGGGGCTATTCCACAAGCTTTTGAAAAATAACTTTCCACAGCTGACATTAACCTTTTCGAAATCCTTATTGCCTTGAGAAGATTTTTTTTATCAGTCAAACATTAACTTTAGTTACAGTTTTCTAAATTCGGTAGTTAAGATTAAAATATACTGTTCTCGTTATTTTCCCAACTAAGCTAACTTTACCTTAATTGATATCCCTCATTAATCTATATTTCAACATACATAACTTAATTTTTGTTGTTCATTGTTCGTAATTCCTTGGATGTTCTCAGGTCTGTCGTCATTGTTCTTTAATGTCGGTTTTCTTTAGCGGCGATGTCTCTTGTTATTCGCTTTCCCGCTGTGGATTCTCTCTGGTGTAGTTCAAAGGAAGTCCTTGCTGATTCGCAAGGATTTGATTTTCTTTTTAAAAACGCATTCAATCTCAGTCTGCCACTCCGTCGGTTAGAAGGCGACCTTCCTGGCATCGTCCTTTCTTTTGTCTACCGTTCCGCCACTCCCTCCACCGGTACTTAAAGTGGCTGTATCAGTGGAGTTCTCAGTCGAAAGAACTTTTAACTTACATTTCTTGTTTTTCTGGGATCTTGACGTACCCGGGTTCTCCACCACTTATGTCACGCGAAGGGAAAGTGGGGGAGTGATACTTTTCCACGGACACAAAGTTTCGGGTCGTTCTCAGTTGCTTTCTCCTGTTTTATTTCTTGTTGCTAGTGGTACTTTACAATAGGTTCATCTGAGCTCTGGTTATGGTTCTCTCGCTACTCAAGTGAACTCCTACAACTACTGAACTCTGAGTGAGCTCGTATTTAAAGGCTAAGCTTATGCAATACCTCACATAACCGGTCTATACTAGGTCAAACTAGATTAGACCAGTTAGGTCAAGTATGACGTAAGAGCTTGAGACAAGTGTTGACTTTAGGAAAAAATAAGAGCACTCAGTTCTAAGAGTTGACCCTAACAATCTGTCGATGGTATTCGCTAGCATAACTAAAAGAGAACAGATTGTCCTAAAGAACATTCTGAAAAAGGGAACAGAAAACGGCTTAGGAAGAAGTTGTTTACACAGTTAACAACCCTGCTCTACCCCAGTACGCATGTACCAAGTTATACATGATCGAAACCCGTTTCCACTGGAAAACTACTGTAAATTTGCATCTGTTGTTTACGACAAAATGTATTTTCTGATTAAAGTTGAAAGGCTATACCAATAAAGAAACATGCTTAACGCTAGCGTTAATGCACAAGTCATTATGAATGACTTGCCATTGGTTACTGACAGGTTGTCCATTGGCATGTCCTTAAATAAAGGGATTTCCTTACGTTTGTTATTTACAGAAGGCTTGGAATATAAGTTTCTTTTTCTAGATTATTTTTCTCTTAGTGATATTTTTACCTTAATGTAATTTTTTTCCTTTACAAAGTGCAATATGATTGATGTTTACCTTAAACTCTATCAAGATGTCCACAGAAAATTAGACCATTGCAGGTATGGCATTTGCTAGTACATGTTTTTATAGTGTGACGAGATTTAAACAGTTTACACACTTCTAGCTTAGAGAGTTTGGTGTTTTCCTTGATAATCTTAAAGTAGAATGACTTTTCCCCTTCCCAAAATAACACCAATCATAACACTTCATCGCAAAAGATTATTTAGTTTTTCTTTTAAATGGAAATTGTAATTTAGTGAGAAAGGAATATTTTAAAAACAAAAGAAAGAGTTCAGCTTCAGTGATTTTATTTTGTGTTTTTAATATATTCCTTTCTCACTAAATTACTAATGTTCTTTCTTCCTCTGACAAACTTCTTGCAACTAGATGTATTATTGTTTGCACTCTAATATATTGTACTGAACTCCAGTGATTTTATGTTTAACATTGACGTGTTTTACCTTAGACAAGTACAGAAACTTGACAAATTTTAAAACTTTTTAACATTTTACTAACATTCGCCTGAAGTGTCACTGGTATAACAACCAGCATTACCTTTCATGTAACTGTAACAATTAATTTTCACAACACAAATAGTAGCTCAGAAAATCTGACATTACAACATCTAAACTACAGTAATATATAAATATATAACAACGTAACTGACCATACACCTCCATGTATGTTACTACCTCTTTAACATTTAAGAACAAGGTTTAGCAAAAACGTTTCTGCATGTTCACAAGTAACTCTTCTAAGTATTCTTACTGATAAAAATTTGAAGGCAAGACTTAAAAGAAAGCATTTACAAAAACAGTTCAGAAAGAGATTAGAAAACTAGTAAAGCTCAAAAAAACTTTCTGTATCCCTGGGATGGTCTATGCTCTAGCAACGGAGCCTCCTTTACACATAGCAAGGAGGAAAACCTTTTTATATTCCTCTGGTGTCTTCATGTGTACCACTGAAAGTGTCACTTCTTTGCTACATGCACTGACATATGGGAAGCAGATGGTATGCCTTGGGTTGTCTTCCAAGCAACTGTTGATCTTGCTGATCTTGACGTGGAGAGTGCAACGGCCGAGTGAGGACTGTGGAAGATTCTAGACAGTCTGTCGGCAAGTATCCAGGCTTTCAAGGTTTTGAATTCGGTGTGAGTGTTTTAAGTCAGTGTTAGTGATTTGAATTCAGTGTGAGTTTTTGAAACATGCGATGTCAGCGGTTGGAACATAGCTTTTTAATATTCCATTAGCCCTCTGAAATAAAAATAAGATAAGGAAATACCCTAGTTAAAAACAATAGTGACTCTAATCTCTCTCTCTCTCTCTCTCTCTCTCTCTCTCTCTCTCTCTCTCTCTCTCTCTCTCTCTCTCTCTCTCTCTCTCTCACACACACACACACTCTTTATTTTTTGAAACAGATCTATATTTGTTGCTGGTGAGAAATATATTAATTGGTCAAAATTATACATACCAAATCTTGAACTCTCTCTTTTAAAAGGCCTTTGAATGAGTGTTGTGACCCAAGAGCTTTTTCTGGAGTTGGTCTGATGTGACATATGTCATTTAAAGTTTTTTCTGCATTGCTTTATTAGAAATGACCGAGGCATGCCATCTATCACTATGAAAAGTTCATGGATAAACTCATCGCTCACTCCAAATCGATCCATCAGGAAGAGAACTGTCTCTACTTTTACCTTGTCCTCTTCAAGAGGAATACTGGGACTTTGGATTACTCTCCCCTGAAACTGACTTTGGGTTGACCCCTGGTTGGGAAACTGAAGGTGAATTGGCAATGCCTATATCATCTATATCAGTAAGGCTTTCAGATGCATATTGAACTGGTGATGAGCTTGAAGATCTTTTAGTCAATACAACTTCTGAACCTGCTTCAGGAGCTTTTGATGAAGCCTTTGCTGTAAACGGTAATTTATATCGGTGTTCCCCATTACAGCTTCTCAATCCCAATGATTCTATCTCTAACCCAAATTTATTGACGAAATAGAGTGCCTTCTGTGCCCTTGTTTTTAGTTCTTTTAATCTTCTGTTTCTTGTCTGCCTTGATTTCAGCTCAGGTATAGCAGTTACACCTTTTTCTTGAATCATTTCTTCTCTCTCAAGTTTTCTGATGTAATGCTTAAGGCTCTAATTTTCTTCTAGGAGAATGTCTTGTTCTTTTCTTGCAGAAAGTTCTTTTTCCTTTGATTCTTGGATTTCTTGTGACATTTCATGAAATAATTTTTTCTTTTCATTTTCAAGGTTCTTGTATTTCAGTTTTCAATTTCCCTTGAGAGAGTGGTGATTTCTTCTTCTCATTCACTTGCCCTTATAATGTCTCCAAACTGTATGGAAAACATAGTACAGTCATCTTGAAACTCCTCTCTTTCCTTCTTTGTGCCTTTTCGGTTAAGAGTTTTGACCTCTTGCATTACATTGTAGCATTTTCTTGCGATCAATTTACTTATTCTACTTGGAAGTTTTTCATGAAGTTTGAAAGTGTTTCCATGAATAAGGCTGTTGATTATTTTTTATTCTTGTCAGGTTGTCAGAAACATTGCTTAGTTTGATGAATAAGAGATTTTTAGCTTTTAACCAGCAAAACACTTCTTCTGAATGATGATTTCTTTGTTTTTTTCACATAGTTTAACTGAGAGTTTGGGGATTCACTGATTTCTAGGTACCTTTTGTCTTGAAATTCATTGGGAAAACTCATTGTCTGGTTTGTTGTGATATATGCCTTCTTCAGATGTTTTGAAAAATCCCGCGAAAAAATTCCGCCAAATCAACTCCTACCCAGGAACAATGGCCATCTGGGGCCGAAAAGACTCATGGTCTCGTTTAAACATGGCGGACGGAATGTTCCTTGAAAGTATAGAAACTTTGAGACTTCATTTCTCTTTATCCTTTCTTGGTTTCGCCTCAAATTCCTAAGATATGGCAAGGGAAGAGCAAAGGTACAAAATAGCCTTTTTTCAAAGTGAAAAACCGTGTTGGATTTAACAGATATTTCGTATTGTTTATGCTCTTTTGGATCGTCTATGCCAGGGCTACAAGACAAGAGTGAGGACCGATGAATTCGAATTGTGGGAAATACAAGATAACAAGAGAAAGAACTCACACTCTCTTATATTAAGAAGAACAATATGGAGTCTTCAATACAAAATTCGTCTTCTCAAAATGCCTAAAACCGTACGATTAACAAATTAATTCGGTCTAAAATTGGTGCTTCATTGAAGGTTTCTACACTAACATTTAAAGAAGAGTGAGGACGGTGAGTTACATATATTTATTTCCAAGCTTTCGGGGCTTTTTATTTTTACTCCATACATTTCGTTTATGCTTGCTGACGCCATATTTTGCTCAGAAAGCGAACCTTACTGCGCATGTCGGTTCCATATTTCTGGCTATGATTTGATGACAGTGTTTTGAATTCGGTGCGAGCGTTTCGAATTCGATGCGAGCGTTTCGAATTCGGTGTGGAGTTTGGAATTCGGTGTGCACTTGTGGGCCAACGTACTCTAGTCCAAATATCCTCATCAAAAAAATTGCCACGTACTTCGAGAGACTGGCAACGTGTAAGAGATTTGTTCAATCAGAGTTATCAATATAATAAAAATGCTGTTAGCCAATCAGGATCTACTGTATATAATCGTGCTTTTCGCAGGGGTTCTTAAAACACGGTTTTGTCGGTTAATTTGCAGACGGTATTTACGAAACAAATTCCGGATGTGCCGCAGACTACATTGGTTTGTGCTAGAAAACCTTAAATGAGTAAGATCCTTTTTCTCAGGTATCAGTCAGCTTTTTATACACTTTCCCCACATTCTTCTCAAATACCGAAGTGAAACGGGAAATTGTTATGGGTGACCGCTGTCGGTTAGAGCTATGGGATCTATATTTCACTTTTCTCTTCTATACTCTCTTCTTATCTATCTTCTATCTGACTTAAACTAATTACATGAGCTCTATTTATAATAACTTTATGACAGGTGTCAGTCTACAGTCAATGTGAGATCGCTGAGTCTTGATTGGCTAAAGGAAATAGTCAATTCCTAAGTGTGATATCTTATTAAAGAGTAATACGAGTGAAAATCGTAGATTTAAACATAGCGTGAACTAAAGTTAATATTTAAATATATGGCAATGTATAGAAAAGACTGTGAGGAATATTTATATCATAAGATTTAAAAGTATAGTGCTAAAATAACTAAGCAAATGGGTAAAGAATGTTTAGGGTGTAACCAGAGGTGTACATGCTAATGGGAGGAGCTAAGAGGTTTACTTGCAAATTCAAAGCATACCAGTATCTAAACTTGTGCGTGAAGGTAGCCTTACTGAAATCTTATATCGATATTTTTCTTAACTAATTCATCGTTCTTTATCTTGTTTTCATACGATAAAAAAATAGTAATTAGAAAACTGATGTCTAGCTTAGTCTGTAAAAACAATTATTTTCTCTCTCATAACATATGTTTTCAATACAATACAATAATCTTGGGGAGAACCTAACGTCGGTGACTTTTCATATGATAGCCAATTGTCAATATGCGAAGCTTCAAGTTCGTCCCAGCGATGCTGTCCCCTCGAATCCCTCCAAGTATCCAGGTTCCGTTGGGATAAATGGCGGCTTTTCGACATCCGGTGCCGCGGATGCTATTTGGAATCATAAAACTATTAGCACTATGAACGTCCTACCCTTGGTACCAAATTATCAAGGCGGTGCGAATACTATCTTTACTTATCCCAAGTCGAGGATGCCTCGAATACCCGACGACGATAAGCCTCCAGTAATACATAAGGATAAGATTAACCCTTCATCTTCTTCAGGAGTACCACGCCGATAGCGACAACTAAGATACAAATGTTGTTACCCACGAACTTTAACAATTCTCCGCAGGCTCTAAGTGCCAAACCAATTACAGAACCCAGCAGCCCTGGTAAAGCGGCTGCCATCTTTTTTCCTAAGTTCGTTAGTCCTTTACCTACTGCCTTTACTCCTGCGCCTGTAGCCTCAAGGGAGCTAAGGATCACACCTACTACGCTTGAAATGGCGACCGCAAATTCCAGCGGGATGCCATATTTCACCAAAGCTCTTCTTACTTTTTCCTTGGTGGTAAGGCCCAATTCTCTTTCCTGGTTTTCCTTTTGCGCTTGTAATTCCGCAAGGCGCACCTCGAGGGCTTCCACTTCCTTTTGAGCAGCCTCCCTTTCCTCTTGGGGGCGGGTTTGGTCGTTGATTATTTCCAGCAGTCGCTCTTTTTGCCCCTCTATGTCTCCAATAGCCTGCCTCATTTGCCGGATTAGCTCATCTCTGGTGTTGATTTCGGCAACCAGCTGCCGCTGTTTCTCCGGAAAGCCAGCTATGGTGACACGTAAGTTTTTGACTTCTTCATTGCTTAGGCCATCTCTTCTCTAGCCAGATTGAAAGCCTTTTGGGCTTGGTCCCTATCGCGTAGAGCTTTGTCTGTTTGTTTTCTCATTTCTATTATTTGCTGGTCCTTGGCATCAACTTCTCTCTTATGACTATCAAGGAGCAGTCGGTTTTGTTTCATATAATGTGCATCCCTTTCTTCCAACGTTTGCTTTAGCTCTTGTACACAGCCATCCTTGCTTCTGTAAACTTCCGTAATTCAAGCCAAAGGTCATGCGTACCTTGGAGCTGAATCATCCACGAGTAGAACCAAATCACCAATCTGTAGATTCCTTTGTAGTCTTTGCCACTTGCTTCTTGTCTGCAATGATGGAAGGTACTCTCTGGTCCATCGTGAATAATACTAAGTCGATTTGCAACAAAGGTATGATAACGCTTGTTTTGGTTCTGTATATAGCCAAGCACTAATGTACTGTCCGTCCAGAATACAGTTTGGTTAACCACCAATTCTAGGTCTTTCTTGATCAATTGATCCAGACGAACAGCAACTGTGGCAGCAGATAGCTCCAAACGAGGTATCGTCATGATTTTAAGTGGGGCGACACGAGATTAACCAAGAACGAAGGCAAGATTGACATCTCTGTCGTCCACTAATTTCAGGAAGGAAACAGCACCATATCCAATCTCTGAGGCATCAGCAAAATGATGTAGCTGAACTTCAAGAACATCTCCAAAGTCTTTAGGCTTGAAACAACGATCGACACATAGTTCTTGCAGTTTAGGCAAATCTCTAAGACGTTCATTCCATCTTGCAACGTGACTGTCTGGGATTGCGTCGTCCTATCCTAAATGAGAAAGCTCTCTAAGGATTATCTTGGCAGACAAAACGAAAGGGCAAACGAAACCCAGTGGATCAAATACTGAAGACAAAGTACTCAAAAGTCCTCTTCTAGTCAGCGGCTTGTTCTTTAATTTAATCAAGAAAATGAACTTGTCAGCTTCAACGTTCCATCTGATACCCAGTGCTCTCTCAATAGGCAAAACGTCATTGTCAAGATCCAATTCTTTGACCTCTTTAGCTCTTTCTTGAATTGGAAAGGAGTTGATCACTTTTCTGCTGTTACTGCTCCATTTAGTTAAATGAAAACCTCCTTGAGATAGTAAATCAGACAAATCTTTGGCCAGCTGAATTGCATCTTTCTCTGTACTGACACTCTTCAGACAATCATCTACATAGAAATTTGTCTTGACTGTTTCAGTGACTCGTTTTGCAAACTTGTGAGTGTTATCATCAGCGGTTCGATGAAGAGCGTAGTTGGAACAGCTCGAGCTCCAAATTCCTCCAAAAAGATGAACAAGCATCTGGTACTCCTTAGGCTCCTTATTTAGATCATTGTCTGGATACCAGAGAAAGCGTAAAGCATCAACGTCATCAGAATTTACCTTCACTTGGTGGTACATGGACTCGATGTCTGACATTAAGCAACAGTGTTCTTGTCTAAATCTTATCAGTACTCCAACGAGCTTGCTTGTCAAATTTGGGCCTTGAATTACTTTACTGTTCAACGATATATCACGGTACTTGGCAGCACAATCGAAGACTATACGTACTTTATCAGGCTTCTGAGGGTGCGTAACAGAATGATGCGGAAAGTACCATACTTTACCATCGTTTCTGTTTAGTAAGTGCTTAGGAACTTCTCTAGCATAATTCTTCTTCATAAGGTCATCCATGAACATAGAATATTTTTCGTGAAGCACTCGATCCTTCAGCAGTCTTTTCTTCAGTAGACGCAGGCGATGCTCAGCCAATGGCTTGTTATTAGGCAGATCTGGTGATGCGCTTATCCAAGGTATGGCAATCTTGTAGTGGCCATCCTCTAGACGTGCAGAATTATCATAACAGCTCATCACACGTTAGTCATTTCGCGACATCGACAGTTCGCCACTTGCAAGAGAATCAACAAATTCTAAATTCATAAACTGGTTGAATTGTCGGGTTAGCAAATCGTCTGATCGTAGAAAGTTGACTTGAGTATTTTTAGCTAGACCACGTCTTCCAAGAGGACCATTGATCGTCTAGCCTAGGCTTGATCTCGTAACGTATGGACCCTTACCCTCACTTCTTTTGATCTCAATTGGTTCCAAAGCTTCAGGTACATCTTGTCCAATCAAGAGCTCGATCCTTCCTTCGATGCTTGGAAGACTAATTCCCTTCATATGCGGCCATTTATCAATGTCATCTTGTCTTGCTATACTACTCCCTGATATGTTGAGCTTGTCTTTGGAAAATACTTCTGGTAGCTCAATCATCACGTTCTCATGTAGATCCATCACTTGAAGGTTCACTCTATTTACCAAAGTTGGAATGTTCTCTTTTTCGATCGTCGTAAGGGACACTTGCGTAATCGTTCCTTTAGCGTCCAGGCGTCTTATCAGTTCAGAGGAACACCAGGTTGAGGTTGAACTACTATCCAATAGGGCATAGACCTCAATAATCTTAACTTGACCCTTAGCTTTGATTCTTACAGGAACAATAGGTAGAGCTTTCACTTCTCTTGGTTGATCTGTATCACTATTTATAGATCCCTGAAAACCAGCATCGGTAACGCCACCATCTCGATTCAATTGCGAACTTGCATCATTGTCCTTATCCCTTTCTAGTTTTCCTTGACGAAGGGTCAGGAGGGCTGTATGAAGAGCACCAAGATGTTTACGGTTGAATGTACAATCTTGAACTTTACAAGCATTTGGAATCTTGCATCTTCCAGCAAAGTGCGTAGACGACAAGCAGTTTTCGCATAACTTCTTTTCTCTAACGAACTTGAGCTTTTCTTGACTCGACCTCTTCTCAAACTCCTTGCAGTCGCCTAATCTATGGTTTCCATGGCAACAAAAGCACTTCCATCTGGAAAGGGAATACGGTGTAGACTGGTAATGAGCTTGATGTTGGCTGCATTCTACTGTTGGGGCTTGTAAGGAAAAACTGTATAATCCTTTCGTTGTTCTCTCATTCTGCTTACTATCTTCTTTAGTATTGCGATCCAAAACACTGCCAAAAACTGGGTCGTTCTATTCTCTTGCTGCCTTAGCAATAAGATCTTTCAGATCGGCGATGTGTGGTACTCTTCCTTCTTCTCTTACGTCTTGTACTATCCTCTGCCATCTTGATCTGATATACGTAGGCATTCTTCGAAGAATTTTGATCATCTTGTCATCGTTATTGATCTGATTAAGTCGTCCGGCCACATTCAGAACAATTTCACAGTTTTCCAAGTCGTCTGCTAGATCTTGTAAAGCCTTATAATTATTTGGTTTAATTGCAGGTCCATCTGCGACTTTTCTTATCTGTGCATCTGTAACCAAGTACTTATCCCCGAATCGTTTTTTTAAGAGTCTTCGCGCTGTTTGATATCCTTCAGACGCATCCATCATGCCACAACCCTTAACTATATTGTTAGGACTTAAGGATGTTAGGATCCACAAGGCGGCGAAGGTTCCTTCTTTCTGATCTTTTATTTAGCTCTCTAGCTTCTTCTATACTATATCTACAACTCTATTCGTTACTACTTTTATATGCTCCCAATGATACATAACCCAAACAGAACCTTCCGGAGTGCTAATTAACTCACCCAAACAATAATCCGCGTGTGGGAGGCCACCACGATTCCGTCGAGTGGCTACCCACTGCTTGGGGAACACCCAAGCACACAGTTCTGCCTAGGACAAGTCTCATTAGGCTACAAGGTTAGTCAAGGGGAATTCCTTTTGCGAAGTGCATACAAAGTGTTGTCTAACATATCCCCCTCCTTAGCTTGGTGCATCTTCTGATGTACCTCTTGTCAATAGAAAGGTTACAAAAATACCCAATTTGATTACATAAGCATGCAAAATTAGATTATAATTTTCAGAAATAATAAAGTTTTATATAATTGTTTTTCATCGTTGGTGTCTTCATGAATCGTTGAAATGTCTTTTTTTGTTGTTGTTGTTGGTTAACTTAGCAGATGTAGTGTGATAGTCAATTGGTTGGTCTTCGTGGCTTGTGACAATGTTGACAATCTGTTCGTGGTTGTGGTCTTAGTTGTGGTTTTGGTTTTTTGCACCACATGACAGCTAGTGTTATTAATATCACGGTATTGAAAATGGTCAAACCAGCCGTTGCGTATATGATGATTTGATTTAAGGTTGTTATGGTACTCGTTTTGATTTTGTTGATTTGATTGTTCGTGCGGGTGATATCGTTATTTAATCTCTGGTCGTAGAAATCATATAGTTTGTTCAATTGTTCAGTAATGTTATCTTTGATAGAAGTCGGTTTTGGAATCTGCAGCGAATCGTAATGTAGCTTCAGATTGATGTTATCTTTCATATCCCAAGGAATGTAGTGTAAAGCTTCTCCTTGAAATATGGGTAACGTTATCTCTAGTCGTTGAGGACACGTCGAGAGACCAGACTTCATGCCTTCAAATGTTACATTACAGGGGAAGTGGTAAACACTTAACGGTGAAACCCTCAGGGTTCCAAGGTTAGTTGCTAACGTTCCTGTTGTTGTAGATAGATAATACCGGCCTCCAAGATGTATCATTGGATGTAGATCGTTGCAGGACTTGGCCACGAGGTGGTATCGAGGATAGTTCAACTTCATACCAGTACTCCATGGGAACCCAAGCCACTCAAGATCATTCATAATTTTCAGAATATTAGTGGTACAAAGAACAGCATTATGTGTTACGAAGCACTTATCCAGAGTGGATCTTGATATGATATGCTTTGTATAAGGGCAAGTAATAGCGGAGCGCAGTCATACTAAAAATAGCTTTGCATAATTAGACCCCCCGGCGAGATTCGGACAAACAAACCGATAGTTCACTGTGTATTACTGTGAATGAGTACGCTTCAACCCAAAAAAATCGTGATTTCATTGCAAGATGGTCACTACGAAACACTGTTGTTGGGGACAGTGTAAAAATGACTCGAGATACCCTGACAAACTGCCCAGATCGTTGAAAGAAATGGCAGATTTGGGCAAAAAGATATTTCTCCCTTTTCCGAAGCCGTGGAACGATCTTGAGAGATGCCAACGATGGGTTAATGCCTGCTCTCGCGAAGATTTCACTGTAAAATGTATCACAAAGACACGTATATTTGTGTAGAACATTGGCCTGGGGAAAAGGGACCGACCACAGAATTTCCAGACCCGTTGAAAGCGAATCTTTCGACTAGCGGAGTGGCGAAGGCAATACGAAAGAGAAAGCTCCCCAAACAACGACAACAGGCTGAACAACAGCAGACAAAGAAGTGCTGTGCTACCAACGATACTCCCATTGAAAGTCAAGACTATCAAGAAATTATGGAGGAGAACTGTCTTGTACAAGATGAAGGGAATTATTTAGAGAATAATAAGGCAACACAAACGGACGTAACAAAGCACGAGCTGGCAAGTAAAATCGAGAACATGATTTTACGTAATGAGCTCCAACTTTCCGGGGGGGGGGGGGGGGGCTACAGAGTAAGTCTCG
>WHPX01000548.1:0-48777 GCA_011057435.1 Actinia equina
TGCCTTAGACGTTTTGCCACCCATCTACTCAGCGTCGTTTTGTAGTCCACAAGGGTTGTTAACCAGACCGGTGGGACAAGGCGACGGGAGATTCACTGCTCAAGCGTACACCACTCAACCAAAAACTCTTCCTGACCCTTTACCAAATAACCACAACAAAGTGGGGTTTCGTGCTCCATCGAACCAAGTTGCCAGACAAACAACGTGTGCGTGACTTAGAGTAAAGTATCACCACACACAGGTCCCCAGCGGCACAAGATGGTATAATCTCCACTCTCCCTTACGCCTTCTGACACTGATCCTTTAGCCGGGATTTCCTATGAGGTGGATGTTCAGTGGGTCAGACGGAGTCTATTGCAAGTGGAAAAATCATGCACCAGGGTTATTACTAACCTGAATTAGATGGTTGTATCGATCGTTGGGGACGAGAATCAGACGGTTTTAAAATGGTACATTTCTGGTTGATATAGTCCACATAGTCAATCGCTACAATGGCACTTGTTTCGGAGTAAGACACCTTCAAATATCACCTGGGTAAACAAACAAATAACTTGGTAGAAAAAACCATCTGTATCATAATCAACGAGCTATTGCTATAACTAATGCAAAAACTAACCTGAAAATCGGAATATTCAAACAGTGTACGACACTTTTGTCCAATAGCCAAAAACTTGAGAGCCATCATTTTCCATTCCCACACAGGATTTCTCGTCAAAAATATGATACATGCGGCTTAGCAGGGACGCACATAGCCTGTAACTCAAATATTGGAAGTAAATGATGGCTGGATACCAGTAAATACCATGAACTTGGCTAGGTTTGGGGACAAGGATGGACTGACTAGACGAGCAAGCGAGTGACCCGAGCATGTGACCTGTGTGAGAGATGATGTAAATGGAAGAAATGAACCTAGGAAAACGGGAAGCAAAAGGATACGCTCGTCCTTGATAAGGGGTGAACCTATATGCAGAAGTACAGATTGAAGGGACCTGAATGAGGGGTATGGGACTCGAAAGGTATTATTTCGGGCAGCAGAGCTGTGTCCCTAATCCACGGCAAGTCATCATTTCCTGTGATTCGTCGGTTGTAGATCCACGTTTCGTGTTGTCAAAGTTACAGCTGCCTTGTGTTCCTGTATCAACAAAATGATACCATCCCTCTTACGATAGGTCATAATAACAATATATAATATGAGACTAGGAATGATAGAGGAATATGATGAGAGAATAAATCAGATAAAATAAGATATGAAAACATAAAAATAATAAGAGATAAGCTGAATGTTTAATAATACTTTATGTCCCAAGTCGTCCAGAAGACACTAGAGATGAGACTGAGAAGTTGCTATAATATAAACAAAAAAAGAGAGACATTTGATATACAATACATATATATATTATTTACCTATTTAAGCTATGAAAACATATTGTAAAATATGCGCATAAATAGCTCAAAACACGAGTCCAGCTCTCCACTCGTGATATACTACTATATTAAAATATACATTAATTATTAAAATCTAACTGTTTCTAAATTTCCGCTACAAAGTTGGCGTTAAGGTTAAAGTGCATTCAAGAGTTCATTGTCCTAAAAAGCCCGGGTCCTTGTCCCCCTGACACCATGTGTACATTTAATTATTCAAAAGCATAATCGTTCTGTATCCCTTTTTACTAATAAAAAAAGGAATATGGATAAAGATATATTGCTATTGTGTATTAAAATTAAGAATATTGAATATAACTTTCAATTATTAATTGTGTGGGTTAATGGTGAAGGATTATATGTAACAATTTTAATAATGATAATATAATATGAAATATAAAATTGGTTCCAAGTAATACTTTTCTGATTCCGGTATTTTATGTAGATTAATGAATAAATTATAAGTATACTTATA
The DNA here is from genome assembly GCA_011057435.1 of Actinia equina. Lineage (NCBI taxonomy): Eukaryota > Metazoa > Cnidaria > Anthozoa > Actiniaria > Actiniidae > Actinia > Actinia equina. Next base: position 1,898 of record WHPX01000548.1, read on the forward strand.
TGGTTATCAAAAATTGCAATGTTTATGGTGTATGCTAACCTATACAAGCATAAATCAAATATAGATAGTTCACATTAAAAATTGTATGATTTTATTATATAACCAAATATAAGATGCGGATGATGCATGTGTATGTCTAGTATCTTAGTTATTTATACATTTTTATACGAATGTTTGCAAATATCAAAACGTATGGTATCCTGGGTAATGATGTATTATTCAAGATTTTTATAAATGGGTGCAAGATGCAAAATATAAATAAATGGGAAAAATATGTTATTAGCCACAAGAAATGATGGTTCAGAAATGATTAATAGGTTTTAATCTATTGGATATAGAATGATATAATATGAAGATTGTTTTTAGTACGAAAATTATGAGCACGATAACATCGGTTTGATAGAATAGTGTATAGAATTGCGTTATTATATATGGGTTATACGCTGATGAATATATAATGCTAAAACAAACATTGACACAACGGGAGATAAAAATGATATGTTGAACAGAATAGGGAATTATGTAAGTATGCACAAATTATTATTGGTATGTTAATATATATACCATGTCTTTATGTGAATATTTAGAATGGGAATATGGTTCAATAATTTGGTTCATCATAATTTATATATTATGTACTTAAAAGTAAACCAATCTATAATGCATGCATTTCGGAGTATAGACTAGGAAATAGTGTATAACAACACCCATTATATGCTATAATTATATAGCCATTAACAATAATGATTATATATTATTGCAAAAAAAAATAATATGCAAAAAAAAATAATAAATTGAAAATGAAAAACCACACCATGATAATAAATGGATAAAAAATATATATGATATCAAAATATATACTCTGAACAAAATTTACAACAAGATTTATGGTAAAAATGTAATAAGAAAAAGAATGACAAAATAGAAATGGTATTTGCTATGTGTTCCCTTTACTCCTCGGTTATCTCAGTAAAGTGGCTTTAAAAAATCTGATTGCCACCATCCCTCCATTTCGTACCAAAAACTAAGGCGTAAAGTTCCCATTTCGACATCTATTACTCTTTGCTGGGTACTTTCTCTTTTTTTCGCTTTCTCGATCTTTGAAGATTGTAGAAGTGGATTTGTTTTGATTGCTCTTGGAATTAACATGCGATACTCTTACATCAAAAAATGCAGTTACCTCCCTGTGCCCAAAACGATCCAGCTTTAATGTCGAGCCTTGCATCCAGACTTGTGCTAGTAGATTTTAGATTAAATTGTTCGCCATATTAATATAATGATAATAATAATAATGATAATACTAATTGGTACTACAGAGAGAGTTGAAAGCAGCCAATAAGATCCAGGCTATCAACACCTTAGCAGTATCTGTAGTATCGTACAGTTTCAACATCATCAACTGGAAGTTAAGTGAAATCAAACGATTAGACGCAAAGACGAGGAAATACCTAACAATGAACCGCGTGTATCATCCTAAAGCGGATGTTGACAGATTATATGTCAAGAGAAGAGAAGGAGGTAGAGGACTTGTCCAGATAGAAAACTCGTATAAGATCTCAACTATTGGTCTGGACATGTACTTGAAAGAAAACAAGGATTGTCTCGTGCGTCTAGTCTCTAAGCATGAGAACAACAAAAAGATGTACTCCATACACAAAGAAAGTAAAAGATTCAAGACCAAAAGTGGCGAAACAGATGCACTAAAGTAGTATAGGGAATGGGGGTTCCAGCGCAATCTCACCTACGGAAACAACCCACCCAAGTGTGGATGAGGGCAACAGCGCAACCACTTAAATATGTTAGTCTATATATGGAGTGTGAAGATTGTAAAGAGTTGTTTATGACTTTTGTGTAAAGTGCTTGAAACCCAAGTTTGTACCTACTAAACCAAACAAGTATATTTGTTGTGGTAAAAAAATGCAAATAGAAGATGACACGTTAGCACAGTGTTACGAGTGTGGTAAGAATATTCGTAATGCCGTACCAAATGCTACCAGAGAGCAGTATTACGCCAATGGAGGTCGTAAGAAATCACCTTATAAGAGAATAAAATACTTTAGGGACTGGATGAGTCATATCCAAGGTATGGACCGGTATATTTAGACAACGAAGTAAAGAAGAAATCATAGACCACTTAAAGAGCCAACCCCACAAAGTCTACGGAAGACATTGAAAAATTAAAGCTAGGGAAATATTACAAAAGTATTCCCTATCTTTTGTCTCGGATAACCGGTAATTCTATTCCCGAGGTTTCTGATATGAGCAGAGCCGAGTGGATGTTTTGTCGGCTGGATAAGGATATTCCTTATTATCCTGACGTAATTTACGAAATTACGAAGCTCCTCTTTTGCTTCTTGGTAGATCTTCTTGCGAGATTCCTCGGACAAATCTTTGACAATTGTTTTTTTGTTCCTTATGTCCAACTTTAATTTCTCGTACTTTTCCTCTTCGGCCAGAATAAGCGAGAATTCTACGTCGTCTATCTTTCTGTCACGCAAAGCCTTTGAGACAAGGTCAGTAATCGCATTTACTTTAGCCTTTGACAGAGCTATTGACGTGTCATGCTTGGATATTTTGCTTGACAACTGTTTCATAATACCCATAGCAACAGCAGAAATGATACCACAGGCTGCCCCAACGCCGGCCAAAGGAACTCCTACGACTATTCCCGGTCCAGTAAGGGAAGTATTTCTATGATGACATCATTACGTCATAACGAAAAGGCCGCTTTTAAGCTAATTTATCATTTTTGAAACCTTTAATCCTTTGCTGACATTGTGTGAAAAGTCCTTGCAGATCGAGTTATTCAAGACGAATTTGTAGCCGTTTCAATGCGGCTAGGTGTGCCAGACCAAAACTACCCAGAGCCTCCTTAAAATGTCAACCCCAATCTTTGATACGAAGAACTATCTTGATTTAATGGTTAGAGTGTAAAAGTATTGAATGATTAATAGAGAGTTTTAGATTGACTTTTTTTTCCCCGCAAACGGCAAACGTGACCACGTTTTCATAGTTTTCCCGTATTTTACTTTACCTTTACCAACCTTCCCACCAGGCACAAATACTCTTTTGTTTCGTCTACTACTTGGACTTTTTACGATTCTTTTTCAGTCATTTAAAATAATTTTTCACTGGTCAACTGCCGTTTCACGTTTGCCGTGAACGTAAAGCTAAAACTCTCTAAATAGCAAATTCTTCCTTACGCCAATCTGGAGGAACTGCATTCTGTGGAATGAAGCCACAAGAATCTCGTGAACTGCTTAATGTCACATTGATGTCATCAATAGCTATTTGGCCAGATCCTCCGTTAGTGGCTTGAAAGATTATCTAAGAGGATAAATCACAAGAACTCAGTTAGGCACCCAATCCATCACATGGTTGTAAGCCAAAGGGGAGGGGGTTAGTTTTTAACCTATAACTCGTTTCTTTCTTTCTGCGTGAAAACGTTTAAAATTCGGGGTTTATCTCGGTTTACCCAGTATATGATTATTACTAACCTTAAATTTCATATCGGCCATGGTATGTAGGGGAAGTTGTGCCTTGTTCCATTGCTTCCCAATGTTGCCATCTAACTGCCATACGATGATCTCTTCTGCCGAAGATAACTTGAGTATAACACTCAACGAATCAAGCGATGTACCAAAACTATTATAAAAAAATGTTAAGCAGGACAAATTTGATACAACAGGACCAACCAGACGCGCTCGATAACCTGTCCTTGGATCTGAGAAGTTGACGTTCAAGAAATGACCTGTTCAAATCAAGGAAGATAAGAAATAGTTTGAGAACCGTGATAGAGCGAGGTCCAATTGAAGAAGCCAGATTCCCTATACTTGCATAATCTGTTACTTTACAAACCTAGAATCCTTGATGGTTTGTTTTTACATATGTATGAATCAATTGTTGCCGCGCCATTGCATGGTACATCGTTGTATTTTCCGTCTGAAAATCTGAAGTCCATTGCTCCGCAATCTTCTCTGTTACCATTCCAATCATTTGGTTCACCTGGTGCCCATATATTGGTAAGATTCATTATCGTTCCATCTAGGAATCTCCACACTTTACTTTGGTTCACCTCGTGTATACCGACATAATATTGCTCAACGTTAGACTGTCTGTAGCTCTTGACAAACTGCCATTCATTCATATCTCGGATGTCAACAAGCGAAGCTTTTTCTACATTGCACCTTTTCTTCGCGCTATGCCAGCTAATGCTTCCCGCTTTGTTCACAAACAGATAACAGTTTGTTTGATAGCTTAACCTATTGTTTTGGCAGGCAAATTCTCCATCTACAAAGAAAACCAAAATGAATAAATTTTTTTCGTTCGCTGAGGCAGTTTTTGCCTTAAAGTTAGATCAACTTACTTGATCCACGGGTGTGATCTTTCTCGGGTTTAACAGCCTTTCTGCGCAGCCAATGCAATCGTTCGCTAAAAGAGTCTTCGTATCCACAGAAATCGCTTTCAAAATCACAAGAACTTACTGAAACCAGCAAAACAACATGTGAGAATGGAATAGTGGCACCTGCTCTGTGGTATAAGCTGGCCATGATAAAGCACTAGTATGCATGTCAGTCCGCTCACTTACTCTCATGAGAAGCACAAGTAACTCCTGCATCTTCACTATGGCCGCAGTTGTGAAGAGACCAGCCGCGATGTGTACACTGGCTAATGCTCTTCTCATCCCCGGAACATCGAACATTGTCTAGCCAAATTTTCCCGATACCACTACCAAACGTTCCGCCGTTGTGTGCTTTCAGTGCGCCTGTGTTTGGTAATCATCAATAAAAAACGTTCAACTTCCTAAACAATAATCTTGTGAATAAACCACTAAGAACGATTCAAAAACAAAGTGATAGTATTTTTATACAGAATTAATCGGTAGTATGAAAAAAGTATCCATTGTTCATGAACACGAACCTGTAAATCCTAACATCCTGCAAACAACTGTTGCATCCTCTAAACCCCATTGATCGTCACACACGGTACCCCAGACACCATTATAACGCAACTCTACTCGGCCAGCATAATTCTTTGAGCTGCCAACCAAGCGAATCCCAGACAAAGCATTGGGAACTAAAAGAAATTAAAGATTTATAAGTGATATGCAGTGTACATAATAATCATTTAAACACAAATAAGTGTGTGTATTGGTGAGGGTTCATACCTGCTGTCGTCATCGGCCCAGGAGTAGTTGTTCCACCTGATAAGATTATTGAGATATTATAAATTAATAGATAGCGAATATAGCATATATATAGTTTTAGTTTGTTACCAAAATCATAAACTGACCTTGACCTTGTCCGTTACCACAATATCGGAGCTGACAGACAGGTGGCTTTGAAGCTCGTAGACATAAAACCTGAACAGTTTTTGACCCGGATAAAAGTCGACCACTTACAGCAGTTACTTTTCCAGTGAAAACAAACCTTCCTTCTTACCATCCCTTCATTAACAGTCGGGTGACCTGTTAATAGATTTTAATGATCATTATCATCATCATCATCATCATCATCATGTTGTAACATCTAAATTGCTTACCTCCAGATAGCCATCCTGTTGAATGTGAACCACATCTATTGATAGGAACACATGAAGATGCCATTTCTGTTCCTGCTGCTCCTTGAAAACGATGCCATAGACCAGGGAATATACCACTACTTCCATCACAACGACCCGAAGTACTCAAGGAGCTCATAGCACGATCACTTGTACTCAAAATTTTGTACGTTCGGCATTCATCATCAGACGTACCTTATGACACGAAGATCACTATTAAAACTTTAGCATTGGTGACTAAATGACAATGTTGGTATATTTACCGTTAGTGCAGACTACTGCAGCATCTTGTGAGTGACGGCAATTGTGTCGTCCCCACATTCTTTTTGTGCACTGGAGAAGAGACGTTTCACGGCCAGTACATCTGACATCATCAAGCCAGATAATTCCCGAGCCATAGCCATATTTTCTTGAGGCGGTAGCGCTGTTTCCACCAGAGAAACCCAGCATTCGACATACAACTAGTGCATCAGAATATCCCCAATAGTCGTTACAAATAGTACCCCATTGTCCATTGTGAAAAATCTCTACACGTCCCTCCAATGGATTGGGAGAACCAACCAAACGCACGTCTCCTTCAAGTGCTGATAAATTAAATACCAGTCAATGTATGTATATAGCAAGGACTGAATTGAAGACTCGGCAAGGGGGCCGAAATTTGGACGAGAGTATTGATGTACAATCACTTTTCTCCCACTGCATGCATTTATCCGCTCGTCCCACTTCCTTTAGAACATGCTCGTCCATATTAAATATAGAGAATAAGAGAAAAATATCAAATGCCCTTGGCGGGAATCGAACCCACGTCTTATATTCTCTCTATTTCATTACACACACCGAACGCATAATTTATTACTACTATACCATATTAAATATATGTATTTTCTCCAAAAGGGAATACAAACGGTCTCGAATGGCAAAGCAATGCGGGATTTGGTTATTAATTAAAATATTAAGTTAGAACTATTCAGTCGAATTTAGTTGAATTTTTTGCCATTATGATATTTTTTTCGGAATTAGACGAATGCTAGTGCGCATGAGCTTGATTCAGTAAAACATTTGCTAATAAAATTGTGTAGCTCGCTTACCATTTTGGACATCCTGGCCACTAGGATTTGCTTTTGAGGGCACAACAGCACATGTCGTATTTAACACGGTAATAGAGTCTATGGCAATATCACCCTTGAATTCCTTCCCTCGAACACCTTCGAATATAACCTGTAAAGAAAAACGAAAAGATTTAGGAATATCAATACATAAGAATGAAAGTATTTAGCATACAGCTAGTCACAGCTTGTGATAACACAGAAATATAGATATTTATAGTTGTTAATGTGTTTCTTCAAGGCGAATTCTGATGTAATGAACTGAAACTTTAAACTGACCTTAACTGTCTCATTTCCTGTAACATTCAAAGGTGTTTGTCCTTGAAGCCATGCATCTCCTTGCTGCTTACTTAATGTCCAGAATTTAACTATACTACGAGAGTCATTGCGTTGTACGTACACGTTGAGTGTTCCAATATCACTACCAAACATATGGTAATAAAATGAGACACATTTGGAGCTTGCTTGTAGCACAGGACTTAATAACTTTGCTCTTGCCCCTGTAACTCTTGAAGACACTTCAATGTACATATAGTAGCCTAGAACACACCAAAAAACTAATTGGCTAAATGCTATTAAATCTATATGATATAAGCATGTCAGTTCATACCTGATCCACTAACATCAGCAGAAGGCCCTGTACCAGAGGAAGATGTAGCACCTCTTTTACGTGTCCAGTCAAATTCACTTTCACTACTGTCGCCATTTGTGTAGCCACATTTTCCATATTCAAAGTTACATTCTCCATTTATTGGCATCGAAATATCTGCTAACATTAATGCTACTTGTCAATACATTACTATACTAAATAGTTGAGGGTAAAGGTGGTCATCACTGTATGTAACAAGAATCAATGGCCAATAATCAAAGGTAATGGTTTGTTAGTGATCCACTGTTCAATTATTTTTACCTGTTTGGCAAATAACACCTGCATCCTCACTGTGTCCGCAGTTATTCTTTCCCCAACCGGCATGCCGACATGCAGAAATAGATGACTCGAATCCTGTGCATTCCACATCATCCAGCCATATTGTGCCAGTACCAGAACCATAGCTTAATGATTTATCTGCAGTAAGTGCTCCCGGAAAGCCGAGCATTCTACACACAACTTTAGCGTCGGGTAAACCCCATAAGTCATCGCAAATGGTGCCCCATCGTCCGTTATACAGAACCTCGACTCTTCCTTCATACTTGGATGGTCCATTAACAAGGCGCACTTTCACCTGTTGTACTGAGGGGGGAATAAAAAACTACTGTATTATAGGATAGGTCGAGATACTTTTGCAAAACACTGCCACACTACATAAAGTGAGCGCATACAAACCTCCAGTAGACGGAGTACTAGAAGTGATAGGCGGAACGGTGGTAAAAGGTAGTGAAGGGCAGGGATGCACAGAAGTAGATATGTCATCGATGGCAATGTCTCCCTTGAAACCACTCCCTCTGATTGCTTCGAACACAATCTGTGAATAACATTAGTCGGATATGATGGTCATTATTAATTCCATGACAGTATAAAATTGACAAATGATGTATTTCCAAGGCATGCTGCCTAATTCGTTTGTTGTATATGATATATGTTAATATTTGATAGCATAAGCACTTTTACCACACACAAAAGGAAGTATGTGCTTAATTTATTTTTAAATCCCTCTGATTTGATAAACATTTTAAAAACTTCAATAAAGATTTATTTCAGTAGTACATATATGTAATACGAAAACAGCTACTTACACTAAAATTAGAATTGCGGCCAACATACTGACGAAGATGTAGTTCTACTCTATACCATCTATTGCCTTGATTGCCTTTCAGTTGAAAAAGCCTTGTGTAGTTTCCTTCAACTAGTTGATATACGTTAAAGGTACCGATTTGGGAGCCGAACATGTGATAATAAAATGTAACACACGACATATTGTAGACGAGGGGACTAACGAAGAGGGCCGCGGCTCCTGTTTTGACTCCAGAAGCTTCTGTATACAGGTACGAGCCTAATAAATGGAATGATATTATGAATTCAGCCATTTCAATTGTAATTGCTAGGGTTTCGCAGACTAATATACTTACCAAGTCCAGTGGTATGGTCTCTACTTGGACCAGTTTGATAAGATGAAGTTGAGCCTTTTTTTATCGTCCAACTGTGGTTCCCAAGGTTACGATAGCCACACATGTTAACATCAAAATTACAGCTACCGCGAACTAAAAGAATTACATTCCAAATAAAACTAAAAGAATTACATTCCAAATAAAACTAAAAGAATTACATTCCAAATAAAACTAAAAAATTACAAAATGTATTGCATTAAAACGGCCCGACCCAATTTTCAGAGATTGAGATAGATTTTTAAAACTTCCGTAATTACAGACATAATGAAATATAATTTTTCGCACACATAATTCAAGCTTTACACTGACACTCGATTAATTTAATGAGTTTTCTTAGCATCGAAATTGCGATTGGCGAAAAGAGTTTGTTCCTAAATGCCACTAAAACAGAGTCTATGTTATTTGGAACTCGTGCTAAGCTTTCAAAGGTTTCTGATTACAATATATTTTTCAGTGGTCGCCCCATAAAGCGTGTTTTTGAATTTAAATATCTAGGAATTACTTTTGACGAACACCTTTCATGGAATTGCCATATCCAGTGTATTTTAACCAAAGCTGGCAAAAGGCTAGGTATGCTAAGGCGCATTAGGAATAATTTACTATCGCATTGTGCGAATATTATTTATACATCCTTTATTCGTCCTGTTCCTGAATATTGTGATACTGTATGGGGGTGCTGTGCCATAGGAAATGCTACATCTCTAGAAAGACTCCAGCGGCGTGCTGCAAGGATAGTTACTGGAATTGGTGAGAGTGATAGAGCTTTAGATGCAGTCAAATGGCCCTCTACAATGTAGGCGGAATGATCATGTGTTCAACGTGTTAAGAAATGTATCAATGGGAGTTGCCCGCAATTTTTCAAAAATTACTTTACTTTTAACAACGCTATTCATAGTAGAGTTACAAGACAAAGTAATATGTTACATTTGCCAAAGGTTAGAACTGAGCTTGACAAGAAATCATTTTATTATCATGGATGTATTGTTTTTAATAGCTTAAACAAATGATTTATAGGTCTATTTTATTTTATATTTCATCAATTCATCATCGTATTTTATTTATATAGCTTTGTATTTATAGTTTAATTCATTACATTATTGTAAATATTGTAGATCAATAGTATTATATTTAGCTCTTTTTAGTTTTTATTTTCTATTGTATATTGTGTATATGTTTAACAGGGCTCCTTTTGATAGCAGAGGCATTTTACCACTGACTGGACTACCCTGTTGTTATTTTAAGATATAACTAGCTAAAAACTAGTGTGTATAATTTACCTTTTCATCATTACTGTTGTTATTTTATTTAAGTTTAAATAAAGGTGTCTATCTAAATATCTCAAAGTCTATCCAATAATCTTTCCTTCATATTTTAATATATAATGACAAGCATCGCATATATCAAAAATCTGAAATAAAATATGGGGGTCATCATTCTCGTTTTGGATTTATCTTGAAACTGAACATCTCAAAATCGTCAAAAACTGACACTTTTCCCTAGTGGAAACTGGGGCGAGTCAGATAAAAATCGCAATTTCTCTACTCAAAAAAGAGAAAAAAGTGAAAATTGGTTTTGATCATATTTCTTATTTGGTTTCCGAAGAAAAATGCCTAAACTTTGTTAGTTCCAGCATATTTTAGTTGCATGCGCAGAAAAATGCGCAATGCAAAACAAGGGAATTACATTAAAGTTCATCTACCATGGAAACATGGATTTAGGATTTTTACTTTTTGAATCATTAAAAAAGGACCATAGAGCGGATGAAATTAAACCGTGAAATAAAATCAAACTAAATACTAACTAATAGTATCTAGTTATTCGACTAATAGTTGCTATCACTCAACCAGAACATTTATTAAACAAAGGAAACGGTCTCTTGTGTGTTTGTCTTTGTATGAATGTTCTTGAATAAAATCAAACTAAATACTAACTAATAGTATCTATTGATTGACTAATAGTCACTATCACTCAACCAGAACATTGATCATACAAAACACACAAATGGTCTCTTGTGTATTTGTCTTTGTTTAATAGTTATTTATTCACAAAAATTTTAATATGAAAGAATTTTAAAAACTATTATGGTCTAGAGACGGGGTAAAACATCATCTCGCTTCAGGCTTATTGCATTCACTCTACTTCCAGACATCAAGTGCTGAACCGTTGTATGGCAGCGCGAAGCATTTACGGCTACTCCTGAGATTTTGGCCTTGAGACCGCAATCCGAAGAATTACAGACTGATCAGGAAGCTCGGCCCAAGAATAAGGGAGAGGTTAGTCTCAGCGGGATGCTGAGCAAGTGCCATACAGACGATGTCTTTGTGCGAAGGCGAAAATGGCTAGTTTGTGACTCGGGCTGTTCCACAGGAACCCCAAGTGATAATAAAGTAGCGTAAAAGTGACAAGTTTGAATCAAACGCGAAAATTAAATAACTTCATTTATATTTAATCAAGGACGTCACGATTTCGATGCTAAGAAGAATCCGCTGCTTTCAAACAAACGAGCATGTCTGGAACGGGAGTTAGGGTTTCAATTGAGGTTCTCGCGCACTCTGAAAACTTGGTCAAGTCGCCTTAAAAAGATACTTTACCTGGTGCAATGCTGTCTGTGGGAGCTGCTTGTTTTGGAAACAGAGTACAGTTATCTGACGTTACATTCACGTCATCAATACCAACACTAGACCTTCTTGAAGATCCGACGACACCTTGAAAGAATATCTTGATAACAACAACAACAAAGAATTTGAAAGTTACATTAAATGTCGATGATATTTTTCACAACATTTCCTTCCTTTATTATCTATAATCATATTCATTATTTCATATTTTCTATTCTGTCCTAGTCTAATCGTCCGGCACGATATATATTTACAACCATCACGACCACATGCGGGGCTCTTCCGTTAGTTTTTTTACTCCACGCGCACTACCACTACATTCTTTATCTACAACATAATTTTAATATTGCGGAAGCTAAGCAATTACGACAATCAAGTATTAGCCTCAGTTCTAGTTGTGTATCTAACCTTAACGTTTTCGCTGCCGGTGGATTGGATAGGAATCATGGCAAATTTCCACATGTTGCCTTGGCTTCCATTTAGTAACCACACTTTGGTAGGCGCATTGTTTCCTATTTTCGTAATAACTTCTAAGCCCCCAATATCCATGCCATACATGAAATAGTAGAACTTTAGACAAGAGACATTTGTGAAAACTGGACTGACAAGGCGTGCAATATCTCCAACAGTTCCTCCAATTCTTCCACTGGTCTTAGTGTACATGTAATATCCTTTATTAAAAAATATATGATATAGTTTTGATTTAATCGTTGTGCCTTCGCGCTCACTCGCTCACTCGCTCATTCTTCCGGCGTTGTTGGTTTACGTTAAACTCATCAATTATAGAACAAGGTGATACCTCAATGATCTCAGTTAAAAATAAGTTTGAAAAACAAGATCGACGCTCGATCTTGGATTCAGGAAATGGATTACATATTTTTTTACAAAAAATATATATAAAAGAAAAACCTCATTGTCGCCCGCTCATTAATAATGGTTGCTACTCTGACATTTATCATTATCCCCTCCCCCGGCCCTCTTGATACCTGTCCGTCAATATATAACTTATTCCCTCTGAATCGGTCCTTAGCAATCATTTTCTCACCAGAGCCAGTCGTGTGATCTCTTCTTGGGCCGCGATTATTGGAAATTCGCCAAAAGCCTCCATAATTACGCTCAGCTCTGTTGCGCATTCGACTCCAGTCTAGATCATCTGACCCAGAATTATCATTAGAATAACCACATCGCCCACCATCAAATGAGCAGGAATACGAGTGACCTAAAAAATAACCCATTATAAAATCAAAACAACTATCCATGCTAAATGGTTATTATTCACTGATTGAACCCGCCAGCTGATCCTCAAGCTGTTCACCACAGTACCATGCGGATTTGCTGATAAGGATTCCGGTTATCAAAATCCTTGTGGTGTTTTTACTTTGTTTTTCACTTTCATTCGTGACACAATCAAAAACCTTCCAAAATTGACTCAAACTGCATGAGGATAATTTAATTATTTTATTTATTTATTTATTTATTTAGATCTTGCGATTTAAAATAACTTCAATTATGATTTATGATATTTTTTCCCATGAGGGCAGGGACACCTGTTTAGCACGGGCACTGAAGATGGTCGGATCTTTTACGTCCGCCGTCAGCACCTTCTCAGTTATTTTAAGACCCTGAGTGTAGGCTTCCGGCTAAAGCTTGAACCGCGACCTCCCGCACAACAGACCGACGCTCTTACCAACTAAGCTAATCGGATGACGGTTATGGTTATAATTTCCTCAAAATCCTCATTGATTTAGTTTTGTTTGTCAGTCATGTAGTTCCTCTGCTATGGATAGGACGGATGAAGAGATTGGTTTATTGAACTAACCTTTAACGTAAAGACCAACGAGCAAGAAGCACAGGCTAACCAGAATGAATTGACCAGCCATGAATCTACAATAAAATAACTAATTAGTTCTAATATGGATGTTTTCATTATCACTACACTAGTTACGTTAGCACTAGTTACGTTAGACTGACCAATAAAGATAGATGCAGTCGAATTAGGTTTCTCCAGTTCTGCGTTATTGCTTAGAGCCCGACTTAGTTTAGAACCTTATATGAATCGCTTGTATATCCGATGTATTCCCAGCGTTAATATGAGTATGCTAGGTCATGCATGAGGACTAACTTGAAGGTTGTCACTATATTTGAGAGACGCAAGAATAAACAAGCTCAAGTTAACTTTTTGAATAACCATAACTTCAGCGGGTGCGACCCGAAAACCATTTACCTAAACCTTTCTTTCGTGCACATCATTGAATATGTTTCTTATTCAAAAGATGAAACTGAATTTGTGTGATAGGGAATTAGGCTGTCAGAACATCTAAAGCTGATCAGTGTTGATAAACTTTTAATTTGAAATCTCAGTTTTTAATGATAAGCCTTATTACGAGCACATCATGAGCTAGTACGGCTATACAATCATTCACTGCAACTGATTGCAATCTTATCAATCAACAGCCTATTTGAGTTAAAAAAGGACATTCAATTATAGGTCATTACTTACGATCGATCTTGCTCCAAGAAGGTTTAACTCGGCAGGAATTTTCTTTGCTAATAGTGTCAGCAGACAGACTAATGCAAGACTAGCCTTGATATTCAAGACTTTTCAGCTTATTCTACACAAAATGTCATGTGATTACTGACATAGAAATGATCTCCAGGACATTTCGCACGAGTCAATCATGTATCTGCTACCACCGTCAAGTTCTGCTGACTCTATTCTACATAATAAAAGGAGCTGGCTTGAAGTCTACAGAAAATGTAAATCAAGCTTACTTACTTGGGGGCGGAGAATAACATTACATTCAGCGAAGCATAATGAAAGGATTGTCAGGAAAACCATTTTGTTTCCATTTAGGTTTATCGATTAGAAGCTGTACATAAAAAAGATAATATTCCATTAAACGTAATAATTAGTTATAATCTTTCAAGTGTGCGGAAATTGTTTGCCTTAAACTATCACACTAAAACGAAAATCGAATCACATGAAACGTTGGGTCACAGCCAAACTGTCCTATTGTACGTCTATGTCACACCCTTGATCAAAGCGATGTTCTAATGACGGGCCACGTGTATTCGGAGCAGAATTTCTTGTTTACTCTATTACGCTATTAAAGGTGGTCTACAGAGAAAGTAACCTAGTTGCTGAAATTAAATTACATATTCTATTCTGTGGCAGTAACGTGGGGTATGAATTTATAACCACAAATGGTTTTGCCTCTGTTAGTAACCACATCGTTCAAACCTCCCTTAAATAACACGAGGATATAACTAGCTAAAAACTAGTGTGAGATGCGTCGATGTTTCTAATGAAACAGTAATGATGAAAAGGTAAATTATACACCGTGAAAAAGATGAAAAAACTTACTGACGTTTCGGACGCTAGTCCTTCGTCGGAGTAAAAGAGCAAAAGAAAGAGCCATTTGTCGTCTGCATACATACCAGGGGTTGTGCATTCTAAGCAGTTGGGAAGATCATTAATATATATCAGAAACAATAAGGGGCCTAAAAGAGACCCTTGAGGTACACCTGACTCAATAGCCTTGAACTAAGAAAATGTATTATTGACACAAATACAAAAGCTAATACATAAACGTAATAAAGTATTATTACAGTCAGTCATTTCAGCAGTCATATTAGAAAGTCAGTATTTCAGTCAGTCAATCAGTCAGTCATGTCAGTCGGTCAATTAAACAGTTAATCATTTCATGTCAATCAATCAGTTAGTCCGTCATCAGTCATTATTTATCTCCTGGGGAGGTTGGACGTTGTTTATTTCAGTATCATAAAGATTAACTGTTCACCTCCTCCAACTTGAGGCTATAATTTTTCCATGTCTCCGCCTTTACTAATGGTTGCTAGTCTCTCTTGTCTGATCTATATTGATTTTTATAAAATATTGTAAATATTGATTGGCTGGCTAAAGTGTTTACTATCAGAGGACAGAGACGCTCGCGCAAAATCGTTTAAAAATATTTCATAAGAGCCTTCAGTAACCTTTCAGCTGATTAAAAACCATGCGGGTTTGAGAATATTAGGTTTAAGTTGTTTGGGTTCCCTGTGGCTGCATTCCAGACTTCTTCGGTCTCGTTATCACAGGCAACCCATGCGTGGTAAACTACCTGATCTCTCAGGTTGATCAATAATGGCGGCCTTCATAGGCAATCTGTTTTGTCGAATTAGTAGTTTATATGGAGCAAAAGTGGGTTCTGTTCAAGCCTTGTTCAACGGAAGAACGTTGATTAGGTTTATCAGGGTCACACCAGTGATAAAAGGTAAAAACCATACGTTTTAATTTACCCAGAAAGGAGTCATTGGGTCTTGTCTTGATCATAGCTAGTACAAGTAGCTAAACTAACTTAGATTGATAAGGATTGATAGCAGGTCATTAATGAAAAAAATACAATCTCAATGTAAAAAGGTAGAGGAATGACGTGTTATATTATAATAACTGTAGGTGGTGGACCAACTCAAGTACTGATGCCAGCACTATCACCAACCATGGAAGAAGGTACTATAGTTACATGGTTAAAGAAAGAAGGAGATTCTATTAATCCTGGTGATGCTCTATGCGAGATAGAAACAGACAAGGCAACCATCACTATGGATACAGAGGAAGAAGGCATTCTAGCAAAGATCTTAGTCCCTTCTGGCAGTGAAAAAGTAAAAGTCAATAACCCAATAGCACTGATAGTGGAAGACGGAGAGGACTATACAAAAGTCAGTATTCCAATGAGTAGTGAAAGTAAGTATAAGAATATATTAAGTATTAAAGGACCATTCATTAAGTAGGTGCGGAAGGGGTGTAAAAAGTTTTTTCCTACAACACACCATTGGAATGCCCAATATTTTGTAACCCTCTGTTTAATTGTACGCAGTGCTTATTTGTAACATTTGAAGCCCCATTCCCCCCTCATATGTATCTAATCTGTTATTTTAAGACTCCCCCTCCTCTGATAAATAATGAATGGTGCTTAATTTGATAAGACTTTGACTTCAATTAATATTCTCACAACTAACTTGGTTCATAATATTATGATCTTTTATGAGGACTGCCAAGTGTTAGAGGAGAAGAAAACAACCAAATGCTAGAGGATGAAAACATGCAGAGCTCAACACTATCCTTGTCACCTGCTGTAAGGTTTCTGATAGATACAAACGGCCTTGATGCCAAACTCATTCCAGCATCTGGGCGTGATGGCCGTATCCTCAAGGGTGACATCCTTATGTATTTGTCAAAAAATGAAAGTATGACAAGTGACAAAGAGCAAACAAAAACAGCAGCTCATGTGCCCAGAGCTAGACAACAAGTACCTCCCACTATGGGTAAGGACCTTTCTTATACCAATTTCTTATCAAGCATCAATATTATGGCAATTCATTTCTGTAGCATATTTATGTTAGACTCATGCAATTCATAGTCATGCATCAACACTGAACTGGATCTTAAAGGAACAGCTGCAGACAAACATGTATAATTAGAATTTTTTTGCATTCAATAAACTAATATTATCTGGTAGCTCAATTATATTTTTATTGTTTATAGATAAACCAAAGCCAGTTTCCTCTGCTAAATCGTCCATCCCACACACCAGATACAGTGACATTCCAAATACTGTCATGCGGACCACCATTGCTAAGAGACTAACAGAATCAAAGACAACAATACCACATGTATATGCATCAGTAGAATGTGTGATGGATAACTTGCAGCTAATGAGATCACATTTACAAGAAAAGAACATCAAGGTAGCAATACTGGTACCAGCAGAGGAACCTCTTTAACTCCCCTCTATTAACCCAACCTCTAACCCTAACTTCCATTATTAACTTTGATACTAGTTCTCTTAACTATTTCATGACAACCCTGTTTGTTAACTTATCTCATCATCCCTATTCACCTACTTATTTATAGCTTACAAGAGAATCTTTTGTGATTTTGATCAAAAGGTTTCAGTGAATGATCTGATTGTGAAGATTGCCGGAGTGACATTGCGTCAAGTCCCAGAAATGAATGCTATATGGGATGGTAGAGAAGCAAAGTTAATGGAAGAAATTGATATTGCTGTTGATGTTGCAATTGATGGTGGTATTATAACCCCTGTTGTTAGAGATGCTGCCAACCTGGATGTATCACAGGTCTCATTGGTTCTCAAGGTAAATGTTGTCATTTACAGTATGTCTTAGGGATTGCCAAACATATTTGTCAATTAATATTATTACAGTATGTCTTAGGGATTGCCAAACATATTTGTCAATTAATATTATTACAGTATGTCTTAGGGATTGTCTTCAAACATGTTTGTCAAATAATATTATTACAGTATGTCTCAGGGATTGTCTTCAAACATGTTTGTCAAATAATATTATTACAGTATGTCTCAGGGATTGTCTTCAAACATATTTGTCAATTAATATTATTACAGTATGTCTCAGGGATTGTCTTCAAACATGTTTGTCAAATAATATTATTACAGTATGTCTTCAAGGATTGTCTTCAAACATATTTGTGATAACTTGTCTCGTAATATGTTTTATTAAGGATCTGGCTCAAAGGGCAAGAAGTAACAAGCTTCAAGAAGAGGAGTTCCAAGGTGGTTCTTTTACAATATCCAACCTAGGGATGTTTGGTATTACAGAGTTTTTAGCTGTAATCAACCCACCTCAAACTTCTGTCTTAGCTGTGGGTGGTACACGTCTTTCATTCACATCAGATGAATTGATACACAAAGTTATAACTGTCACTTTGTCATGTGATGGTAGAGTTGTAGATAATGAGTTGGCATCAAAATGGATGAAAGGTTTTAAGAAAAATATTGAAAACCCCACAACTGCTGGATTATGAATAAATGATTTAATGTAGTTAACAGACAGTAGTTGTAATTTTACATGTGATTATAACTAGTGCTTATTAGGGCACTTATCTTATAACTACTACCCTTGTACAGAGTAATGTACTAATTCTTTTGTGGGAAAACAAATTAGCTGATGCAAATTTTGAACTTAAACTTGTGATTTTTATGGTAAAAGATTAGAATTACATTGAGTAACTACATTCTGTAAATATATCAAATTAGAGTAGAAATAAAACGAATCCATTTAGTTAAACAATATTATTTTAATAGTAAGGTTCTGTCATTCATTGTTATTTACTTTTAGTAGATGAATAGAGAAGATGAATGATTGGAACAAAAATTCATTTTTCTATACATTCAAGTCATCACTTTCAACTAAAATGGTTAATAGTCACGTAAATCATTCCACGAAGAGTAATATAGATGTGTATTTTCTGTAGTTATTTACATAAAAGTTTAATTTTTTCTTTACTGCACTTGATATTTCTTCCAACTCCCTCCACATACACAGGACTTGACCCAGCGCTGTTCCCAGGTTTTTAGTACTATATTTTGATTTGATGGACCATTTAACTGAGACACACAGCTGCACCTAACAGTCAAACATTAAACAGATTTAAAATAATGCATTTACTAGATATCATAAAATCCTGTTTAAACATGTAGGTCCCCTGGTCTCCAGCTGTTATAAGCACTCCCAGCTAAAAGAACGCTAGTCTGCTATGACAAATATCCTTCCAGTCATAAAGCCAAACCCCCTGAAGGATATACCAGATTTAGTGCAAGTTTAAAGAAAGTAATAATCATTTCCTCTTCATTTTAACTCTTTTCTTTCCCTCCAGAATATAAGCCCCCTACCCATAAGCCCATTAAAAGGCCCTTACAAATGGATATTTCTTAACATCTTTATTTTGTAGCTCTCAACCCATCATTAATTATTAACTTTTTTGATATTACCTTGTGCACTGTTTCAGAGGTATATCTGGTCCTGAATCAATAAAAACTCTTCGTATCACATCCAAATTGTAGGCACTTTCTGGAGCAATAGGAAGTACAGCTGAAGCAAAAGGATGGTAGCTGTGACACACACTTGCACCCATTGGACGATTGTTGAACTGGTAGACTGATGCTTTAATGGGGCCACTCACTGGCTTACCAATCACACCTTTGATAATGGTTTAACCATAATGAATTTTAGTATATACTACATGATGTCAAAGAAGTGAATGAACCTTGAACTAATAGAAGTGCACTACGTACCTCGATTAAGATTAGGTGCTTTCATATTAACAACAAAAAGCTGGTTTGGCAACAGTGGGGATGCCTCTACTGCAAAATAAAAGAGCAAACTGATAGAACCATTTACTACTGACACATTAATATGTGCATGCATCATCTAACAGTAATAGCTTACCTGCAAGTCTGTCCTCAATTTCTTGCCCTTCGCCAGGCTGTTTGCTGTGTAACCACATCTTGGTTATAATCTTGAATAACAGTGCTAGCGAGTCTTTCTTATCTTGGATTAAACAAAAGGGTAAACCTATTCAGCACTACATGGTTTGGTGGAAAAGGGAATATCTACAGAGATTAGTTCCTTCTTATGGAAGACTATCTGTGTTATTACTAGTGAAACTAGGCAACAGTTAGCTTTCACCCTAAATATCATAGATGTGTTTGATTTTGATTGAGGCATACTATCGTTCAAAACCATCACAAAATGTTACAAAATAATTATATAATTATAGCATTGTGAACCTGCTGAAGGGGTGATTGATGGTACAATAGATGGCATCGTCTGACCCCAAATCTTTATCAACACCAGCATCTCTTTTAGAAGCCCAAGCACCTCTTGATTATGTCCAAGGCTAACCTATTTAATTGAAGTAGAATATCCAATGAGAACTACTGTTATTGGAAATGATATGACGAATTGAAGGGATATTTACCCCAGGTACAGAGTCCTTGGTATGATGGGTTGTAAATGCAGCAATGACAAACATTGCTAAGTCTGTAATCCACTGGATTAATGGATGAACTGCAGTGAGAATGCCTGAAAAACCAGGGATGATTAATTAATTATCAGTGTGTTAAAAAATGGTGGGTGTACATGCAATTTCTACTGCTGGAAATAACACAGATTGCATTCAGCTTAAAAGCATCGTGCAGTTCGTATCATCATGTACCTGCAAGCATTACTTACCAGCTTCCACAGTGTACTCTTTGCTATCTAGAGACAAGATGACTTTTTCTATATCAACATCAGTGGTTCTTACTGTACAGACTTCTAAAAATTGTATAAATGCAGCACAGTAAAACGTTTGGGGTAATATTCCAATAAAAGGATCAAACTTAAACAATAATATTGTAAAAAAGTTTGGAACTGTACTGAGAGTAAATCTGTCAACAAAGGACTGTGTTCTGGCCTTTTGTGCTGACAATAATATCCTTGTTAATTAGCCAGAATTCAATATGGCTATATTATCAAGTAATGGCACAAAGACTAACTTGTTAATTGTTCCATTGTGGGGTTGGTACAAGTTGGTAGTGAGCGAAACAACATAGTGACAGAATACAAGAACTGAGATGCATAGCAATCCATGGCTTGACCAGAACCATCTTTCATACACCTGCAAACATTCATTATCTGTAGGTTAACAAGACATAAGGATGTTTTATTGATTATTGATGATGAAGCCTTACCGGTAGAGACTGGCCTTCACAGCCATCAACTTATGGATCAACATGTGTGGTGTGTACTGCTGTAAGAGCTGAACCTGATTAAAATCTTCAAGTAACAGCTTGAGAACAGACTCAGCCATATCTATGAAAGATTAAACATGGGCCATAAGTATGAACCTTATTCAAAGGAAATGTGTCTACATATATAAATGTAGCCTGCAAAGCAGGCGTTCGTGTGAGTTAGGGCAAAAACCAGGGTTTTAGGGGTACTTTGGAATAAGCAAGAATTGAAACCGAGCAAAAAAGAAGCGAAGGGGGAGGGGGCAGAAAGGGGAAGAAGGAAACGCCTGCCAGCAACCATTGTTATTTTGATAAACGCCTCCTAATTAGATATGCTTGATCAAAACTCTGTCAAAAGGTGATGAATTTAACAGAAGTGAAAGACCACTTTCTGATATAAACAATCAAAGGTGAAAACATTTAAAAAAGTCTATAGCTATTCCATTACCGCTAGCTAGCATGATTTTTTAATTGCTGTTTAAAAAGTAAATTTCTGAGTTCCAAGTAACCCCGGGAAACAGGGATATCTGTCATTTGAAAATTTGTTCAAGCCTTCTAGAAGAAAAGATTCTCTGCGGATTGTCCTTGCTGATATTTGAGATAAATATAATAAAATAAGAAAGTTAGGCCATTTGTATAACATCGTCAAAATTAAAGCCGTTCGATCTCCTACCCCACCCAAGATATTTAAGCCAAGCCAATAATATAAATGTTGAATGTTCTGACTGACCTGCTGGGGCACCAAGATGAGCAGCAACCATGATGTCCCACCATTCCCAACCTGCTACCAGGCAATATTCCATCAAGTCTACAAGATTTCTTTTAAACCTGTTTGGTGGTGTGCCCTCTAGAATAAAAAAAAAACATATTCTGTCTGTTAATCTTTCAAAATGTTATGACCAGAATATAAGAGCTTGAGAGTTAAAGGCAACATTGCATAAAAATATATCTATAACAATAATTAATTTTATTCTCGATATTAATATATGTTAAACCATATATTACTCTTCAGCTTCTTATGTAAACATATCATATAATATTGACATTATAGAGACTAGCAGTTGCAGTCTGTTTGTCACTTTGCCCAAAGGATGACCTACGCTTACCAATAGACTTTCCAATAGTTTAGTAGAGAAATAAGAGAAAAATATCATATGCCCTTGGCAGGATTTGAACCCACGTCTTCGGTATTCTAGTCCGATGTGTTAACCAATACACTACAAGGACCAACCACGCTGGTAACGCAGCCAGAATATGAAATGTAGGGTATTCGTGAGGATCCCAGAGCGATATTTTTTCTCTATAGGTAAGTTGAACACCGTAAATGTACGCAGATAATAGGCATAGTAAAGTAGAAATTATGCGTTCGGTGTGTATATAATGAAGTAGAGAAATAAGAGAAAAATATCATATGCCCTTGGCAGGATTTGAACCCACGTCTTCGGTATTCTAGTCCGATGTGTTAACCAATACACTACAAGGACCAACCACGCTGGTAACGCAGCCAGAATATGAAATGTAGGGTATTCGTGAGGATCCCAGGTGTTCAACTTACCTATAGAGAAAAAATATCGCTCTGGGATCCTCACGAATACCCTACATTTCATATTCTGGCTGCGTTACCAGCGTGGTTGGTCCTTGTAGTGTATTGGTTAACACATCGGACTAGAATACCGAAGACGTGGGTTCAAATCCTGCCAAGGGCATATGATATTTTTCTCTTATTTCTCTACTTCATTATATACACACCGAACGCATAATTTCTACTTTACTTTCCAATAGTTTAGTAGTTATAGAGTCAAACTAGAACATGAAAAATTCTTTCTGGAGCTTAGATTTGTTTTGAGATTTCATTTCATACACTACGCATTTGGTTTCCATGAATAATTTCATTTCACAATTAATAACTTTTTTTTTTTTTAAATGAACCAGTATATTAATATAACTTTGCATTTATCATAGTGGCTCCCAAATGATCTAATATAAATATTAGCATTATATAACAATTTATTCAACCATATAATTACTTTTTACCTGTTGGTTGGATTTTGAAAACAGACATGTCTCCTGTACAACTAACACCCACCAGACAACATGAACAAGGAGAAAAGCTCATGCAGCACATGGTACCCTGTGTTTGGGTTAGCTGATGTGTTTTGACCTTCTTACTTGCTGATGGCAAAAAATACATACATTATAAATATTTGCTATATTCAATGAGATTGAAACAAGAGGGTGACTGTCATAAGATGTGCTTTCTTTAAGGAATTTAGGGAGATTATTACATATTTTAATTCCTATCTTGTTTCTAGTTGACTGCAAATATTCAGCTAATCAGTGATATTGAATCAACTTGACATGACAAGTGCATCAATCAGTAGGTTTTTCTGCTAACAAATGACAAATTCACTCCAACCTTTATTATTTAATCTTTAGTTTTCAAAATGTTTATAAAACAAAATATTTTTTTCGAAGTAACAATATTTCTCGAAGAGATAATATTTATGTTATGATCATCCGGGTGGATGTAATCCTTAGAAGGACTGTTTGATGTGACTGACGTTTCGACAACCTGTGCGGAAGTCATCTTCAGAGTCAAACTTTGAGCTGAATCCACTCAACCGCTCAATTAAACTACCCACGCCATATAATAGGCTATTAAACAAAGCTGAAATGACGCCAATTAAGTTAGCGACGCGAATTATCTCTTAACTTCACCTATTGTTCTATTGTTTATTGTGGCAGTATAAATGAGACCCATATCTGACTTTTTTCTCCACTTGACAAATATCCATTCACCTGGGTTCAGACCATTCATTGCAATAAAACAAAATATATTAAATTTGGTTTTATCAAGATCTTTGCTGCTTTATCTCATTTTATTTATTGTATTGCATTCATGTCAAAGAATTAGGTAACTCATATAAGAAAAATTCAAGATTTTTCTAAGTTTAAGGTCAGGCTTTAGGAAAGAAGTTGCACAGTATGAATGACGGTAACCAGTCGTTTCGCTACCACGCACTTTCGCTACCAGTGCTTTCGCTACCACCCAGAGTCCTTTCGCTACCATCATGAAGTCCTTTCGCTACCATTGGAAATTACCAAAACAAAACTTCGATGAGACTTGTAAAAAAGAATCATAGTCTGTTGAAAGACATTTGTATATGGTTTTGAAGCATATTTGGAGCGATCATTCCACGATACGATCAGTGAAAGTGAAGATCTAAACGCGACCAAGGACAGAGTTCACTTAGATACCATTTCGAGTCCGTTTCTACCAACTTATGACTCGGATGACTTTATTTCCCCATACTCTAATCTATGAAATGTGTGTTTTGGGTAGCTTTATTATTCTTTATCATTTTTTAACTTGCCAAAGTTCGAGAAAAATACAAAATACCTTATGCACGAAACATCGATCGTCAAACGACGCCATATTGTTTTCGTGAGCTTGTCTAAAATCATGTTTTTCGTAGTTGTCAGATTCAGCAACTCACGACATCTCCCACCTCAAAGCACCATATCTTTTCCCGGCTTTAACTTTATTAGTGAAAAGAATAATGTCTAATGGATTCTAGGTAAAGAAAGCGTCAGTAAACGACTAGGAAGATTGTTGATTACACGAAAACAATATGGCGTCGCTTGTCGAACGTAAAGGTATTTTGGTTTTCTCGCTCGAACCTTGGCAAGCCAGAAGCAATAAATATGTTCTAAACATTCGATTTTTTTGATTAAGAAGAAAGATATTGTAACGTTTGCAACAAACTACTCTACGGAGACTAAAATCTTATTGGTAGCGAAAAGACCCCGGCCTATGAAACACCGTAAACTGAGCTCAATCGTTTAACTCAATAATCGTTAACTTTTTGGCGTTTACATCAAATATTTAATGACCTCAAATTTATTCCAGATTAAAAAAACAAACTACTCTACGGAGACTAAAATCTTATTGGTAGCGAAAAGACCCCGGCCTATGAAACACCGTAAACTGAGCTCAATCGTTTAACTCAATAATCGTTAACTTTTTGGCGTTTACATCAAATATTTAATGACCTCAAATTTATTCCAGATTAAGTCGCTAGATTATTTACTCTTAGTTTTTTATTGAAAATATTAAAGTCTAATGGATTTCAAGAAAAGAAAGCGTCAGTAATTAAACGACTATGAAAAGCTTGTTGATTACGCGAAAACAATATGGCGTCGCTTGTCGATCGATGTTTCGTGCATAAGGTATTTTGTATTTTTCTCGAACTTTGGCAAGTTAAAAAATGATAAAGAATAATAAAGCTACCCAAAACACACATTTCATAGATTAGAGTATGGGGAAATAAGGTCATCCGAGTCATAAGTTGGTAGAAACGGACTCGAAATGGTATCTAAGTGAACTCTGTCCTTGGTCGCGTTTAGATCTTCACTTTCACTGATCGCATCGTGAAATGATCGCTCCAAATATGCTTCAAAACCATATGCAAATGTCTTTCAACAGACTATGATTCTTTTTTACAAGTCTCATCGAAGTTTTGTTTTGGTAATTTCCAATGGTAGCGAAAAGACTTCATGATGGTAGCGAAAGGACCCTGTATGGTAGCGAACCGACGGTAGCGAAAGTGCGTGGTAGCGAAACGACTGGTATTCTGAATGACAGGTGTCTTAAACCAAACTTTTTGTCTGCTGAAATTGACAAGTGGGCTGCATTTCAAAGAAAATGAATGTAATCAAAATACTATTGAACTTACGTGGTTCCACTGATTGTATGCCCTTTGCTTGAGACTGGTGTGAACTCACTCGTAGTGTATGGCTGCGATGGAAAAAATGTCATGGTTAAGTTTACAATGAATGGTATGTTTCAAATTTTAATGGTAAACTACCTTATTCACTCGAATAGGCGGCGCCTCCGAATAGATGCCTTCCTGAAATAAACACCGCACCTGGGACTAAAAAATAGTAATAGACGCCCCATCTATATATGGTGTGATGTTTATTTGAGAAAATAATCATTTATGATAAATAATAAAGAATAAGTATATCTCAAATGTAAACCAGTAATGGAAATTTATTTTCATTGAGAACAACATTTTTAAGTTCGAAGTTACTATACAAAGAATAAACAAAGTAAGACTATGAATGACATTTTTATTAGATTTGTTATGGTTACCTGTTAAGAAGGTTATTGTATGTCTTTAACTTTGCTATTAAAAAATCTTGTTGAATAAAGGGATTTGATGTTGTTGTTATTATTATTATTATTACTAGATACGTAACCTGTTGATAAGTTCTATTCTGTCATCATCATAACTAGCAGCTATTGCTAAAACAGGAAACATCAGGGTTTGTGATACGTCGACTGAGACTGGCAATCTTGGTAAGGTTAGTGATATCAATTGAGCACTATCCATATGTGAAGTTAAGCATGACCATCTCTGGAAAGACCAACAAAATACATAAGCATGACTGGTTTGTAAACACAGGCTGAGTAACCCTGGTTAACCCATGATTGTTTTACTTACAAATACAGTGGGCTGGGCTGGAGCTCTGAATGGGACCTGTTGGTATGTAAAGCAAACTTTCTTTCTTTCAAAAATCAATCACTTTGCAGACCCATAATTTCAAACAAAGGCCAATTATAATTGATGCTTTTATAATCATAATGATACTAAAATGACTTAAAATGACTGGTTTATAGAGCAGTTTTTGTATGCATAACTGTGAATAGCTTGTTGCGTGAGCGTGGTCGTGACACAGCAAGGTATACACCTGGCTAATCACATGTTGCAAGAATTTACTCTCATACCAATCAACTACCCAGAACCTGGCAAGAAAACAGCGCAAACACAGACATACCAAGGTCATGGCACTGCAAGGATCAGCCAATCAAAATTCTAGAAAATATCACAGTCCCGGCAAGGCAAACATGTCACTAAGATTTTCACAGTCATATGAAAACTGATCTATTTGCTTAATATTATTAATACCTTAGTTGTTTACCTTTTGAAACTTTTCAATTCTTTCTTTCCTCATGACCCACTTCTTGATGCAGGTGCCAAAGAGCCCTTGATAGTGACAAAAAAATTAAACTTTATTAATTTTTAGTATTGATATCAGTCTTGTTACAACATACTGCCCATGTTTTGTTAGAGATTGAAAGTAGTGAGTGGCTTCCACGATTTCATAATGCAATATGATGACTTCATCTGCACTTCTACTAACCTACAGTGCACACCAGTACAATCTCACCAGAATTCTTTGATAAAAACTGAATATCACTAACAGTATACTCTGAAACTGAACACAAACTACATATAAATATTTATAATATAAATTAACATAATATGAATTAGTTATATAAAATACCAGAAGGCAACAAAACCAAACAATTTGGTAAAGACTATGACAAAATAAATTGGTATAGTACATATAATAAAAAATTAATGCAAACTAAATACACACAAAATAATTAATAATATTTCCCACTCCAACGAAATGCAGGGAGGTGGTAAGCCCAGGTAGCAGTGAAAGCATTTGTCTCACACCTAGGTGACCCAGGTTCAATTCCTGGACTCTGCATTGTACAGTGTGAGAAGAGTTGTTTGCTGGTTCTTCCCTGTGATTCTAGGGTTTTTTCTATACCCAGTTCATCAATCCACTCTGTAAAACCACTATTAATTCCCATCAACTCTATATTCATTTTATTTTGTTTATGTGAAGAGGTGACCAAATTTGGGGGAGGGGGTGGGTAAATGAGTTGACTCAACTGATAACATATACAGATTATGAAGGTTAAAAAGGTGTTATTGATTAAAATAATTCCAATATACCCTTTATCATGAATAGTTATTAACTATTACATCTTACTTTCTTGAAGTTCACTTCTAGAATGTGGAAACAAACAAGGAAGAGAAACTGTCTCAATCTGGCAAGTATCTTTAAGATATTATTGAGGAATATTTTCATAAATTTCAAGAATAAAAATAACTAGTCTAGATTGGTTGTGTGAACTCCATAAGTATAAGTGAGCGTGGGTTTACATTTACATTACAAGTTTACATTTTTATTCCTAGCTAGTGTGACCAAGTGGATGTTGAACGGCAAGTATGATAAAACTCATTGCAGGTCTTTTCCAAGTTAGGTTGCCGGAAAATAAGTGAAACTGAAACTAAAACTTGAACTAAACAAAAACACAACTAAACAGCACAAAATCTGAAGCAGAACTGATTATTTTTCGAATTACGAATAATGTTGCATGATCACTTACAATACATCATCATTCCAAATATGGCTAGTACAAATGTAACGCAACAAACTTGAATAAATCTTCAACCAGTATGTTTTCAACCAGTTTGTTTCCAACCAGTTTTCAATTTGGTTACACTAGGAATGGACTATTTTAATGACAAAGCTAAAGTAGTGATGAATGATCCCTGCCACACAAGCAGTAATAAGGCTCTTGCATTTTTTATCCTTTACAATGAAAATAATTGAGAACTAGAGTTACAATACAAATACAAGACTGGAGACTATATGTGAGTCAGGAAAGTTTAACTGCAAGATGCAGAGTTTATTAAATGAGCATTACCAACTCCCAGCTGACAGAAGGGTTCATAATTAAATTTTCAAATTTATCTTAAAAAGGATACTGTTCTGAGATTTGATTTGCACTCTATAAAACTGTACTGAAGTTGATTTCTCACCATCATTAGCAGCAACTATAACTTTTCCTTCTGTAAATTAACAAAAAAAGGAAACTACTCATTGAAAATCAACAGGTTAAATATCAAGTCAAGTCTAAGATGGAAAATAACCCAGCAATATTTAAAAAAATTAATAAATTATTTATTTATTATTATTTGTAACTACTTACGGCTAGTATATGCAAGGTCAGCAAAGGCAACACGCCTCCTAATGGAGGACAAGTTTTGTCTTGCTATTTTAACATCTGGCTTGAGAGTTGTCACACAAAACTGTTTATAGAGACAATAGTAAAATATTAATATTACTCTTGAATCAAATTATTAATTTGAACAGAAGTTAAGAGATAACTAGCTAAAAACTTGTGTGAGCTGCGTCAGTGTTTTTAATTAAACAGTAATGATAAAAGGGTTAATCATACTACGTGAAAAGATGACGTTTTGAAGTTTAAGAGTAAGAGGTGGTAGAAAGGAGCGTTTATATGATAGAATAAGACAAAAGTAACCAATGAGAACAAGGTAGACAAGGAAACAAAAACAAACAATCAAAAGACAAATGAAAGTAAATAAGCCACATTTCTTTGGTCTTGCTACAATCATTGTTGCCATTAGTCAAAGAAAGACCGAAAACAATGAAGTCAGAAAGAGAATGGTTAGCTAGATTGAAATTGCGGGAAACTGGTTTGGTGGGATCTATATTACGAATATCATAAAGATGATTGCAAATGCATTCATCTTACCAGACCACTTTCTGTTACTGCAACCCATCCATCTTGAGCTTTACCACCAAATTCTGTATAAGGGGGTTTGTTACTGCTTGACTTAAACTGTTCTTCGAACGATCGTTTGCTTGCATGATCCTCTGAACTGGAGGGACTAAACATGACCTATTATTAAAAATCCCAATGATCGTAATTAATATTGCACATTACAGTTATCTGAATATAGTAATATTTCATGAGGATTAAATATAAGTAAATTGATACTGTGGTTTAATTAAGATTCCAAAAAAATACAATTTAAAAATCACATTGATTAAACAAATAACAAACTTTTTTTACCTTAATTCCATTATCTATCCATGAAACAGCTACAAGCCGTTCTCCTTCACCAACATTTGCTGTAGCTTTGCATTGCCATTCATTAATAAGATTATCCTATTGAGTTAACATGTACATTTAATCCTTAATTGTTTAATATCATGTGTACTGTGTTTATGATCCGATGATAAATACTTATAACAATAAACTTCTGAATTACATGTATAATACATGTAGCAATAATATACCTTCATTGTCCACACATTACATTGTCCTTGCAAATCAACCGAAAGCAACCTTGCTCCTGTGCTGTCCCAAACAATCTTCTGAATCAACTCTTTGTGATGGGAATCAAAACTAATAACAAATCAACCAAGTAATAACTTTACTTTTGGAAATTAGTAGAGTGTGACCATATATACCCGGACAGAAGTGCCCTAAGGTGATGTGAATGCAGCCTAACACTGGGATAAATAATTGGAGTGATTAAGGGCTTAGGAACTGCCTGAGCTGTCTAAGCCATACTGGTATACCTATTTACTGTAAACTACACGTAGAAAGGTCAAGATGGGTAAAGAATAAAATCAACTTGCACCAAGCCTTAAATGATAAATCTTAAGAGCGGGTGTCCGTAAAAACCAGGCAAATTCGAAATTTCGCGGCAACAGTCAAAAAATCAATTTCGTTCATACTTTGAAGTTAGATACCCTATCATATGATACTAATCCCTGTGCACTTAGTTTTGCAAAATTCTTTTTTGTTCGGGAGAAATTTGAATTTTTATGCAGATAGGCAAATATGCTAATTTGACGACTCTGAAATTGAGATAAATCACCGATCTCGTGTACGAAATACAATCAATACTTGACCTTTCTAACCTAATAAACTTCAAATATGGTATCTCTATATGCCTCACAATGATTTTCAGACATGTAGCTGTAACGAAGAATTTCTGGAAGAATTATTTGCAAGACATAGTTTTCGTGAGCTTAAAAGTACCCTCGAAACAAGTGAGAATTTTACCATGGCCGACACAACGGAAAAGCGAGATTTTCACTGTATGTGATGTTAAGATGATATTGTTCAAGATTGTAAAAATAGATTCTTGGGTAAATGTGTTTTCAAGCTTCTACGATCGATCAAATATGCCTAAATACGTTGTTTCAGAAAGGATCGTTTTTGCATAAATTAGCAAGTAAATGACTGCCAAAATTAAAATAATATTTTTCAAATCTTTTATAAGCCGTTTGAGACATCAATACTTAGCAAATTTAAGGGATTTTTAAGAAGAAAGTGCAGCATTTACTCCCTACCGCTTCACAAATCATGAATTCTAGGTGTACTGAAGGCCATCTACACAAAACCGCGAAAGCGTTGCGTGACCACTGGCGGCCATGACCACTGGGGATGAAGAGTTCTCCTCAAAAACCTTATTTTTTTTACCGGCCCAGCCACAGTACTTGAGGACTAAACTTAAATTTCGAAGCCCCTTAAACTATGCTTTGTTTCAGAACAATATTCCCCTCTTGTATGCATAACAAACTTATAACGCTCTATTTGTTGCAACTCTTCAGAACGCAAACATAACAACTTGATTTGGCTTTAAATTTATAAACCTACATAAGAGTAATGACTTTCAATAGAAAATAATCTGTGATATATCGTATGTTAAAAAAGGGGAAATAACGAGTTGTAAAGGGGGGTCCGCAGACCTGGACCCCTACGTTGGATCCGCCCTTGCAGGGCTGTAGCCAGTATGAGGCACTCGCCTCGGTAAAATTTTACCAAATGTTGTCAATATTTTTTTTTCTTCATCAGATTGATATTATTAGAAGTTTTCATACGGCTGATTTCGTACAACGGACCGTGTGTTCTAAAATAGAAATTCAATCACAGTGTTTCAGAATAAAAGATTGCGTACTAAGTTCCGCTTATAAAACTCTTTATGAAAAGTTACCAAAAGGCCCTCAAAACGCTGGAAATCGCATTTCCGAGAGTCTGAATTTCAAAATTTCTCGGGGGGCATGCCCCCAACCCCCCAAGAAACTCCCAAATTCGGCGGTCGTTCTCCCGCCTTCGGCGCTCGTGCTACCCCCGAGGGAGTCTTTCGCCTCGGTTGTAACTTCCTTCCTGGCTACGGCCCTGCCTTGAGTTACGCCGCGAGTGATTTCGGTATCGGTTAGTTACCACATGAATCCCAATCAAAATTTACTCTCGTCATATATATTGTATTAATTTAGGAAACAAAAACTAATATGTCGGTATAATTATTTTTTTGTTTTAAAACGGCTTTAGTTGAAATTATTGTTTTCCTTGTGAAAAGATGTGTGCGGACAATTGGCGTCAATGTAGGATTCTTTTCTTTTCTTATCCTTTTAGCTGGTGTCCACGTGTTGCTCTCATCTCTCGTAACATGGGTTTCGAAAATTGTTTCATCGTCTTCGGCGCACAGCAAGCTAACACAGTAAACATTCAAGAATATGGGGTGCTGTATTAATAGGGTATTCTTTACTTCCTCGTTTCATTTTGTCCAGAGCCTTTTCTGGAAGCTTGTCGTTTTCTTGTGTATCTATTTCGGCGGGGTCGACCTTTTTCTTTGGCAATCGTGAAAAAAACTTTATACCACTTGTTTAGATGTGAAGAACCCATCAGGACTAAAAAAACGGACACCATCAGAATTCTGCCTTCCTCAAGGACTTTGAAGAAGGCCAAAAATGCTTTCGGTTCGACCCCGTTTCAGCTGCGCCACTGCTGTACTTGCGGTGGTGATAAGCGATGACAGTTTTTTTTATGTCGTTACAGGATCAACTTAATGCCCGGTCTGCTCACCAATGTTAAACTGGGCCAATAGATAGTCTTTCTGTATTTTTTTAAAGACGTTTTCGACCTTTGTTTGATTTTATTCCCCAACCCATTTTGTGATCGAACCGAGCTAGTACTTAGAGGGTCCTGAAGGGTTAAAATGAGTTCTTGTATTATCCTTTTTGGGGGCTGAGAAAATAGGATATCATGCACTGGGATTAATAAACAAAAAGCAATCAAAAATGGGAGTAGGATTAAGATTTGGGTAAAACATACTCGGGCTAAGAATAAAGCGATTTGAACTGGGATTTGGGTAAATGTTGAGCTTGGAAATGGGATTAGGAACCCCCTTCAGGACCCTCCATTTTTCATAGGAATACGCAGAGTTAATAGAGGGGAGTCCCCTCGATTAACTCTAGAATAAGTCATCAGAGCCTTGCTTATTAGATTTGAACGGCCTGGAGCTGCTAACACGAACGTTATACTTTTAGATAATAAAACATAAGGAGGAAGACGCACAAATCTAGTTAATAACGGGAAATAAAATTAGTGTTTTCAGTATTTATTTGGATAATTTAAAAAAAAATGAACTCACATGCACACACAGTATTTATTATCCCGCCGCCAGTGGTCACGCAACGCTTTCGCGGTTTTGTGTAGATGGCCTTCAGTACACCTAGAATTCATGATTTGTGAAGCGGTAGGGAGTAAATGCTGCACTTTCTTCTTAAAAATCCCTTAAATTTGCTAAGTATTGATGTCTCAAACGGCTTATAAAAGATTTGAAAAATATTATTTTAATTTTGGCAGTCATTTACTTGCTAATTTATGCAAAAACGATCCTTACTGAAACAACGTATTTAGGCATATTTGATCGATCGTAGAAGCTTGAAAACACATTTACCCAAGAATTTATTTTCACAATCTTGAAAAATATCATCTTAACATCACATACAGTGAAAATCTCGCTTTTCCGTTGTGTCGGCCATGGTAAAATTCTCACTTGTTTCGAGGGTACTTTTAAGCTCACGAAAACTGTGTCTTGCAAATAATTCTTCCAGAAATTCTTCGTTACAGCTACATGTCTGAAAATCATTGTGAGGCATATAGAGATACCATATTTGAAGTTTATTAGGTTAGAAAGGCCAAGTATTGATTGTATTTTGTACACGAGATCGGTGATTTATCTCAATTTCAGATAAAAATTCAAATTTCTCCCGAACAAAAAAGAATTTTGCAAAACTAAGTGCACAGGGATTAGTATCATATGATAGGGTATCTAACTTCAAAGTATGAACGAAATCGATTTTTTGACTGTTGCCACCTCATGTCTGGTTTTTGCTGACATCCTCTCTTAAGAAGTACAGTCCTTCAGGAGTATGATAGAGAGAATTAGTAGCATGAAGATGTGGCTTAATACCCCTGTAAATAATATCGGAGCCTGATAAATATATAGGCTTAGAGCAAGATTTGAACAAATTAATGCCCTCTGCTTTGTTACACTGATAATGCCTAAAAAACATGTTACAAGCACAAATCTTACCTACAAATATCCCAAGGAGTGTCAGGGTCTAGAATATGTATTGCATTGTACAAACATTTCCTGAAACAATACAAACAAAATATATACCAGTTAATAAGGGATAGTAATGGTTTTCATAATTCCAATTTTGAACTTTTTTCTACATGATTATCAATTTAATAATAATTATCATTTCCATGACAGCATATCCACCATCCAGTTAACTCGACCACACTTACTTGTCATTATTATCTTGTATTTTCTTGTATCCTGAGGTGAATGCTATCAAGTTTCTATGAGACCAACTAACTGTAACCTTACCACATGCATCTCTGTTTATTATAAGAATGAAATGAGAATTAAATACACCAAATGTGAATTATATGATCATGAGTGCTTTACGGAAGCTAGTAGACCCTGCTTACTTATAGGAAATCGATCAATAAATCGATATTGAATTTTGAAAATTAGTTAATTGATATTGATTGGTGTTGGGCAATCAATCGATAGTCACATAAAGTTCTACCACTAATTACAATTTTATGAGGATTTACATTGATTGGTTTTGGAATTTTACACTTGATTTTTTGTTTTATTTATGAGTGGTTCTCTGACTTGAGACTATCAGTGAGATTTCCAGCCTTCAGAGTTGATAGAGCAGAAATGTACAGACATTCTCTATAAGCAAAAGACGGTCATTTAATGACCACTGAACAAATGGATAAATATTTGTGCATGGTTATTCTATGAATCGTACAGCTTAGTTACTAAAAGGTGATATAAGATAATATAGCACTATGTCAACGTTTTAAAAGACATGTTCAAGAAACACCAGTAGCTTGCACTGCTAATGCGCCACCTCTCACCAATGTGGCCCGAGTTCGAGTCCTGCCAATCTCGACGTCATATGTGAGTAGATTTGTTCTTGGTTCTCTCCTGTGCTCCAAGGGTTTTTCTCCAGGTTCTCCAGTTTTCCTCCCTCCTCAAAAATCAACTACTAAATCCTAATTCGATCTCTGGGCTTTCACTTAGTTTGGAGCCTAGCTCTATTGTGATTGTCCCATGCTGTGATATAACAGCTAAAGCTAATAAAGTTTTTTTTAACTCTTGAAGTTATAATGTGTTTATTTCGTTATAACGTATTTAGGTACCTGTGTATCATTGATTAATTATCACAAGTGTTTTATTACAGATTTAAATGGAAATTTTTGTGAGAAAATAAGCAATCAGAAATCCATATCAACTGATTGTAATTGATATATATCAATCGATGGATGACAATGTAATCGAGACATACTTGTAACCAGTCTCACCGTTCCCTCAAAAATTCAAGATGCTAAAAATTTATTTAATTCACACATTTTGCTAGTTTAAAAAACTTTAATCAAGATTTACAATAACATTGGGAAGTGGCTAAGTACACGGCTGAGTTAATGAGAGAAGTGAGAATTGGCTGAGTA
The DNA here is from genome assembly GCA_011057435.1 of Actinia equina. NCBI lineage: Eukaryota > Metazoa > Cnidaria > Anthozoa > Actiniaria > Actiniidae > Actinia > Actinia equina. The sequence goes on from WHPX01000548.1 coordinate 37,386, forward strand.
GGTGGCTGAGTTCTACTTCTACTTCATTAATCGATAAAGCATATTTAATGCATCACATTAATATAAATAAATAGCTAATATATAAATAGATAAAAAATAGTATAAAACTTATAAAATAAATTAATAACATAAATAATTCAAATTCAAGTCTATAAATAATATATATGAAATTGAAATCATCTTTATAAATAATATGTGTATCTAATTTTCTAATCTAATCTAAAATTTCTTAAAACCACCAACCATATTCAATGAGGTGATCACTCAGAGCAGCCTTAAATTTTATATTATCCTCTATATTAACAATAGCTCCTTGATCGCCCAAGGAAAGAAACTATTTGCATGCTAATTAAAATTTGAATATGGTCATAAAAAGGTCATAGAGTTACCTTCCCTTGAGATGCGAGGTACAGTAGATTTAAGTAGAGGAGTAAGATGCAAGTTGAGTTGAGTGAGAGAATTGGGAATTGGCTGACTAAGCGGTCGAATTAGCAAGAGTAGATGGCGGAATCTGCCAGTTGCCGACTTCTATTGACAACCCCGCCAATCAATAAAAGGTCACAACTATGTGTGTCATCGATTGATTATCGATTCCAATATTAATCAATTGAAACATAAATGATGAAAAGGTAAATTATACACCGTGAAAAGATGAAAAAACTAAAAACTTCGTCGGACGAAGGACTAGCGTCCGAAACGTCAGTAAGTTTTTTCATCTTTTCACGGTGTATAATTTACCTTTTCATCATTACTGTTTCATTAGAAACACCGACGCAGCTCACACTAGTTTTTAGCTAGTTATATCAATTGAAACATAGTATTATTACATTTGGCATCGACTGGTATCAATTACCTTAAAACTACAGACTAACTGTACCAATCAAAATCTATGTCAAGGTAAGACATATTTAATAGTGTTTGTTAAAGGAGGTAAAGGATCTCTTTTCTTTACGATTACATGTCATAATTTCAGGGTCATGAGGGTAAAAGAGCATCTTTGTGTTCTGTCACTGAATTCAAAAGAAATATATTTTTTCAAAACTCCTTACTTACCTCTGTGATTTCTTCGCAGTTTCCCATACAGAAGTGTATAATAAATCCATAATTGGAAACCATCAAAATGATCCCTAACGTTTAATTCTTTTGAAAACCTGTTTTAATCACCATTACACTCCCTCCGCCATCTTGAACAGGGACAGTAATAGTTCGTGTTATGTTCACCTAATACAACAAACCGCTGACCGTCATATATCGAGGACATTTTCAATGACGTCATATTATGCTATGTTGTCTTTCGGAATGTGAGATTGCATTTTGAGTCATGTTTTGATGATTTTTACAACCATTTTACTTAAATAGAACAGGATATTAAAGAAAGGGTTTTTTCCATTGGAGAAAATTTATTTTAGCCTTGATTATTCGTTTCGATATTGCGCAAGTAGAACCCGCCGTTAAGAATCAAGTAAAAGAATCAAAGCTAACCAATATAAATACTGATCCTATTGGCTGGTTAGTTATTAAGTTATCTGACATCGTTGACTATTATCCAATCAGTAACCCTGTTCTACTGCATTCAACAAGTTGTCTATAAATTTTGTAAATAAGTGTTATTCCTAGTGCTTTTCTGAGAACTGTTTTCATTATTATAATCAAAAGATTCAATAAATCTTAGTGGAGAACAACTTTATTAACAGATTTTTCCAAGCATGGCCTTGGATCTCACCACAGCTGATGTATACCAACAGGCTTCAGTAATTGGTCAAGACATAGAAAAGATTATTGATCGATACGGTCATGAAGCCGTTCTTAATCTCATGCCGAGAGTTGTGCAAGTTCTTGAAGAACTGGAGCTTCTCGTTTGTGAAAGGGAAAAAGAAAAGCTTGAGATTGCAGAATTGAAGATGGAAAATGAACGGTTATATTTCGAGATTAAGCGAGAAGCTTGTCAAAGACGTAAGCTCGAAGAGGTAAAAGTCAACTCTTTCTTGATGCTCACTTCACGATCATTAAAGGGGTACAATTTAATAGCCAACAATACAATATAACACTCGCATTACATGACTCAAAACGATCAATTAACTTAATATTATCCCACACTAAGGAATTAAGGTTATTTTACCTTTTAAGGTTCGTGATTATGAAAATATAAATTTAACTTATGCCACGTCTTTTGTTTGCTCAAGAAACCAAAAAAAAACACACACACACAAGATGAAGCTATAAGGCTGCGTTCATAATGTATGGCAGAGGGGGGGAGGGGGGGGGGGCAGATGAAAATCGGGGTTAGGCAAATTTTGATCAGATGGGGGGGATGCACAATTTTTGGAAGAAGCTACAAGCCTTGCTTAGGGGGAATCGTATTTTTTGCATGACTTTAAGGGGGGTTGTTAAAAATTATTCTGGACATCTCAAATTTTCACCTGCCCCCCCCCCCCTGCCATACATTATGAACGCAGCCTAAACTGCTTTTTTCCCATAGGATCTTAGAAACGTTTGCGAATGTGTGCATTTTGGCATGTTTTTAAATAAGAATTTTGAAGAGTTTGAGTAAGAAAATAAATGTTTGTTTTCTCCAAGTATACAAAAAAGTTCCAGAGCATACTTTTGCCGGACCAATATACTGTATAAACAGACACGAGATGAAAGAATTAGCCATTAAATTTCAATGGATACTAAGTTTTGACATTTTGTAAAGTCCAATTTGTCAGGTATGTTTGAAAGTTCCATTTACATATGTTTTGACTAATTTGCATACAGACTCAGAGCATGCGCAGAACATTAGAAAACCAAGGACTAGTGTGAAATATATTGATAATCAATTATTTTAATTAATTGAGCAATATTAATTATAAATTCTCACAGTAGTTTATTGTTGCTAACATGGGATACCTGTAGTCCATTTTCCAAAGAGGTCTGTTTTTTCTCTTCACGTCTGTCATATTTTTTTAGCAATTTGCATTTGCATTTAAAAATAGATATTGATTCATCATTTGCACCAATGTTAAGGAACTGTTTCATGCCCGTAAAGATGGCGAACTAAAGAGGCTAAAATCAATGGTTGATAAACTTCAAGAAGAGAACAAAAGATTGAGAATGGAATATGAAGTGTCAGCAAATGAGAGACCAGGTAATTATAGATTGATAGTATAATTATAGACTATAGGGTTTTGTGAGCTGTGATTGGTCGGACAACTAGTGATTCTGAGACAATAATCACTGAGAGCGGTAATTATGAGGTTTTCCAAAGTTTCACAGAGCAGAAGTAACACCAAAATCCTGAATTCTGTCTTTTCTCTGATATTGATCAAGTCTAAAATTATACTAAAGCAGTTATTCACCTCATGATTAAGTGATTAAGTGAATATTTATCTCGCTGCTTGAAGACTAGTGGCTCAATAAATATTCATTGATAATCACTTAGGCTTCAGCGAATGATTGTTAAATAGTTGAATAGATGATCATATCAATCAAATGACATTAATCTGGACATTTGTTTGTTAGTGACTACCTATGTAAGTGCTCCAGGTGATGCAGAAGTAATGCAAAAAATGAAAGAAACTATTGACACTCAACGGGATGTAATACGCAGTAGAAATCTGGAAATCGAAAGTCAAAAAGCAGATGTTGAAGCAGTAAGTACATTGTGAATTTCAATATGTGTGAGCACTTCCTATTATTGCCTTTAGTTGAAGTACAAATATTCAGATTTATGCTGCAATTTCATGGTTTCTAGTGTGCCAATGACACACCCACCCCATCCCCCTCTCATTCCTAATGACCTTGTCAGGAGGGGCAGATGCAGCCAAAAATATAAGCGGGGCTTGCCCAAATTTTGCTTGACTTAAGTAACGTCTCATTTTACTGTAAATCCATTACTTTGAACAAGTAAAACTGCCCCTCCCTGAATGTACCCCTGAATGCATTTGTATTATAAGCATGTGTTTGGGGGATGGAAGATAGGAAAGACTTCCTGTGTTACATGCACATCTGCATTCTATTATATTCCACTTTCTCTTGGTTTAATGAATTTGAACAACAATATGTTTTTAGATGGAGGAACAAATTGAAAGATTAGTAAACATCAATGAATCTTTGAGGAAAAACCTTGCTGTACAACAGTTAAGAATGAATGGACTGGCTAAAGAAAAGGCAGAGCATGAAGCTGAGTTGAAAATCCTTAAATTAGAACTCAGTGAACAAGAAGAAGCAGAGTACCAAGGGGTGGATGGAGAAAGAAAGTGTTCAGATGGTGATGTTGGCAGTTTTATAGAAGATGATTTTGCCAAAATGGATGTCCAGCTTCATCAGAATGCGGAAAAACATCCTGAGAACCTTCACAATGGAAAAGAAGTTAGCAAGAGAAAAGAAGATGGTTGGGCAATGATTGATGTTGCTGACAAGGAAAAAACACTTGATCAGAAAAATGAAAATGCAGAGTCTTCAACAAAAATATTGGAAAGAGATCCAAACAGACCTCGATACACTAGAGCAGAACTTCAAGAAATACTAGCAGAACGAAACAAACTGAAAGAAGAAGTATTTTCTCTTAAAGAAGAATTGTCTTGGTACAAGCCTGAGTAAGTAGATCGGCCGGTTTCTTTTATATGTGGCTCTAGTCTGAGCAGTCAATCAAAACTGATGTGAGTTTGAACAGAGCACACCAAATGTTATTGAAGAACTATCACAAAACCAATTACAAGAAAAAGATTCTTAGCTATTTTCGTTAAACCTTATTTCTGTTTTCTTGTTCTATTTTCTAGAAATGAAAAGAAAACAGAGATAAATCCTGAAAAGAGTCCCAATACACAAAGAAAACGCGAGGAATCTGGAATCTCAAAGATGTAAGTATAGTACTTTTCCTGGGGTGCTTTTATGACTGGTTTGGTAACCCAACCAGGGGAATTGCCATTTCTGTTGGCTGTTGTAGCACATATACCCCTAATACCTAGATCTAAAATATACATCCCTGTGCAAAGGGGTGACTAACTTGGTATCCCCTACTTGACAAAGTTTTGATCAGATACAACCTAGCTTACTGATTCACGACTACTTTGTACTTTAGTTTCAGCATCTTCTCATCTCGCAAGACCAACACCTTATGAAGCACAGACTAATAGGCCGTCGAATGGATATTTTTTAAATGCGGTAACTTGTGAAACTATATTATACATAATAATAGAATAGATAACCAAGTGTGGGAAGCATTTCTTAGAAGCATATCATGATCGATATTTTTACTCATTTGGAATTATATATTTGTTGTTAGGATGTTATGGGAATCAGAGGTAATTTTCAGACTTTTAGGGGTTCTTTTCATTGTGTGTGTGTGTTTTTAACACCAATCAGGTTCGTCGTGCAATAATGTTAGGCTATTTGACCTTGATCAGTTTTATGGATAAATCATGTGTTGGCCTGGATGTCTCATTATGTCATTATTATATAATCACTAATACATGGTCCGATCGATGGAGGCGAGAGTGGTAAATAATAAGTTTAAAAGGGAAAAAATGATGACAAATATAGGGGACACCGACCTGTAATAATGTATCAAGGCAACCAATATCTAATCGTTAATATGTATAGTTTAGTATAGTATCCACCCTGTTGTCATGTGACAAGTTTGAAAATATTTTCAAAAAAAAAACGATTTAAAAAAAAAAGATTTTAAATGATGAGATATTTTTTTATTAAAAAAGAAATAAACAAGCTTAATAGAAACTAAATGTTTTTATATTCTAAATCATTAACGCCCTGGGTGCACGTGTGTATCAGTGGTGCGTGTGTATGACGTATGGTGAACACTGACGGACAGCGTGACAATCCTTTGCGCTGAATTGCTTGATGGTTTTAACGGTGCATGTTGTTCCGTAAACGCAATGAGAGGATACTTAAATATATCCGACCCTACCTGGCACAATGTGCAGTTTATTAGCCTCACATATATGATGTACAAAGAACAGAACACAGCAGCAAAGAATAGCGCCGTCGGTAATTATGAGCAAAACCCTTGTGGAGCAGCGGTGAGTTAAGCACGCTTTCCTCTTGTTAAACTGTATATACTACACCTATTTTACAAATAAATATTTAAAAAGCTTTAAAGACAAGTCTTGTTGGAATCGTCTAACGCATACTGAACTAAAACAGAGCTTGATACTTTTTTTGTTCAGTCGAGTCTGAGTTTGATAGAGTGCAACTGTCTGACCAACACGACTTGGGAAAATATTCATAAACTACAGCTTACCTGCGATACGAATTGCGTCATCTTTCATCACTTGGGTCGATTGAAACTGAATAAAGAATACGACGTCACCGGCTAATGTATAACCCCAAAAATGTAACCTGAATCCCGCACAGCAAAGACTTTTGAACACTACTGGATCACGAAGTCTCGGCACGAAGTTTATCATTTTGGTTGAAGCCGAGCTCTGTTTTGTGTGACAAGACGTCCTGATGTTGTAGGATAAGGTATGTTAGATATTCTAAGAAAGTGTTGTTGTTGATATTAAGAAACTGAAAACTCGACAAAGGGTTGAGAAGAAAGAGGATCACTGATTTAACAAGTAACAGTATTATTAACAGTACTTGATCTGTAATGGACGTCATAAGTTTCTTGGTAATGATTGCCGGTACTTTAGGCCAAGATCATTACTTTCTAGCGCTATTGCCAGCTAGTTTAGTTTTATTTCCTTCACAACCTACCAGACAAGGGTTTATGAAAACAAAGTTCATCAAGTCACTTCTTAGTGACTTTCTCCCATGGTTAGAGACGGATTCTAGTTATAACAATTGATTTTTGTTCGCTCTTTCTACTTTGCTACTATACACTTTTGGTTGTGACTAATATGATCAGTTTACCCTTCCCATGGATCGATACAGTTTTTGCTTCTATATGATTATATTTTCGTATGTAAACCAACATTAGTTAATAAGAGTTAGAGCTTTACTTTGCTCGTGTCATGCAGTCTTGAAATAGCTAACGCAATTTAATCTGTACGTTTACCACTGGTTCATTCAGAAATTGATACAAAGTATTGTATCACAGTTGTGCGAGTGATTAAGTACTGGTTCAGTAGGCCGTCGTCTATTTAAAGGTCAAGTGAAGGAAATCTTGCCTACTGGAGTCAATGAGAACCGTATTTGAGAATAATAGAGAAAAATCTCTATTTCTGATTGAACGAATTGATATTATATTCAATTCTTTCCAATTCATGAACATCCTCCAAAAACTCCTCTTATAAATAAGTAAGTAGAAAAAATGACAAGTTTCCGCAGGAAAAAGCTTGTACGCGACGCATTCTGTGTATGCGGAAATCAGTAGTAAACCAAATGTCATACACGCCCTTGTTACATGGAGATAATCATTACGTTAATTGTTAAATCAATAATTCTTGGGTCAGTCATCATATCATGGTTTTCATTAGTCTTCCTTATCGTTACAGTTGTCATGCTAGCCAACTTAACTGGCTATCAATTACTTAATATTCTCTTGCTGGCTATGGAAAAGGATAATTCATTGTACAACTTAATTTCGTTGTGATGTTAAGACAAAACGTTTGTGGATCATGGGAGGAAAAAGTCACAAGTTCGTTTTCGTCCAGAAGACGTTCCATCTATCATCCGGAGCCCCAGTATCGTAGATTAGGTTAGCTCATTGCGGATAGGGATCTTTGTGATAGGGCATACGATGTGCACACTTATCTTTCATACATTTTTCATATCACACTTTTTCTTCCTGCATCAAATATTTTATCTTAACTCTGTGAGTTCTCAGTCCGGCTTCTATATGATGGTCTGACTTTATTAATTCTTATTTTACAGTGACAGAGGTCCCATAATAATAAATGCTTATAGGGTTGGCGTACATCACAATGATGGCTGATTCTGCAAGGTAAGTAAAATAACCGATAATAACCTATCTGATATTCTTGATACGCATTTATCTTGGTACTTTGTGACATGTCGTGATATTTCTGATGGCAGGAAAAACCTTTCTTCCAAAGGATATTAGATTTAGCAAGCTGCATTCGCTAGACGTATTTACCTAAGATTTTTACATTAATGTTTACAATTGGTATTTTCAAATTGGTATTAAATGTTATTTTATTAACATTAACATATGTCTTAGTTAAAAAATACTTGAGTTTTCAGTTGCTCCTCCCACTTCATTACCATTCATACACTCGAGAACTGTCGGTCGGTATGTCATATCGACGAGAGGCGCTTGCATGGAGGTAGTGAATATCGCACAAGACTCTGCCAAGTTTCTTACACCGTGTAAAGTCTAAATATGTCTCACTTTTGATTTGGTTAGAGTTCATAAGTGTTGTTTATATATGTATATTGATAAAATGGTTCATGTTAATCCCTGTTCACATGGCGCCGTAGCGTTGGAAACGATTGGAAAGTAGTTCTAGCTTCAAAATGAAGTGAATTATTGTTGATGAATATCTGGACATACTATCGCAAGGCTTATAACAAAGGTATGACTGCAAAAGAAAGTTTATTACCAGGAGTATAAATTTGGTATTAGTGACTCGAAGATAATAAGTTTATGTGGCCAATTAAAGGTAAACAACCTTTATAACAAATACCATCACAGCAGATCTCTGATCTTGCTTTTGTCAGTCTTGTGATAGGCTTTCAAAATCTTCACAAAAATTCTCTCGTTTTCTTCGCTTTTCTACTTAGAGACATTTTTGTGATTTTATCTGGCACCTTTTTAGTGGTAGTGTTACACTATCGTTAAATACGTTATGTGGTGTGGGAAGAAGATAGAGCAACTCATTTTCCTAAAGTCGTCTAGCTCAACTGTGTTGAAATAACCTTAGTAAAATTATTAGAGTATAACGAATATGATACATCGGGAATTAAGCAGAATTAATCCTGCTTTGGCTTGATTTGTTTGGCGGCGTTAAGTGAAATTCAATTTGGCCAGATGAATTAATACTTAGTCGATTCCTAAGAGTTATTTCATAGCACAATTATTCAAATGTTCAACGCATTTCATGGATCCTAGTTATTTAAATTATCTGTCAAACTGATCTAGAGTATGAAGTTACCAATTCAATTCTTAGAATTCTTTGATTTATGGCGTTAATAACTGAATTCCTTGAAAGAAGAGCAAAATTGTTTTCCAATATTTGTATTGGTTTATTGTTATTATTATTCCTGTCTTGTACTTTATATTTTCTAGTAGATCTTTTGAGTATAGTTAGCATTAAACTTTGTTACGGGTCACTGACACATGTCATGAAGAATGACATGAATTTCTGTCCTTCTACTGTAGACTATTATCTTACGATACGTAACTTTAAGACTTGGACTGGCTTCCTGTGGTAGAGCTAATAGATATAAAGTAGTAATAAATTATGCGTTCGGTGTGTATATAATGAAGTAGAGAGAATAAGAGAAAAATATCAAATGCCCTTTGCAGGATTTGAACCCACGTCTTCGGTATTCTAGTCCGATGTGTTAACCTCTTATTCTCTCTACTTCATTATATACACACCGAACGCATAATTTATTACTACTTTACTATGTCTATTATCTGCGTACATATTTACGGTGTTCAACTTACCTATAGAGAAAAAATATCGCATTTCATATTCTGGCTGCGTTACCAGCGTGGTTGGTCCTTGTAGTGTAGTGGTTAACACATCGGACTAGAATACCGAAGACGTGGGTTCAAATCCTGCCAAGGGCATTTGATATTTTTCTCTTATTCTCTCTACTTTCTAATAGATATAACTGTACCTCTTGTTTAATACTTTCCTGACCAGGTCTTAAACTCAGTCATAATAATTGTATTTCTCGTAGTTATCTGAAAACTGTAGTTTAAGCATTCTAATTCAAAATGGCGATTTCATTTCTTGAAAATATTTTTCGTCGTTGTTGGAAGAAAATATTTTGTTTAAACGATGGATAACACAAAATACTTGGAAATTTTCGCTGTTGCAATTAATGCATTGCGTGCCTATATTCCAAATCACCTGGATCCAGTTGTACGAAGGAGGAATAACACTATCCGATGGATAAATCTTATCCAGAGGAAAAATGTATTGGATAACAGCATAGACTTATCCACAAGATAGGATATTTCTATCGGATAGAGCTATCTACCCTTGGCGGTACAACTGGGCCTCTGGTTTGATTTGATGTTTTGAAGACTTTCATCAATCACAAGCAATAAACTTTAACTGGTTAACCAACCATTTCAACTCCGCCAACAAAGTAGGTCATTCCGGCCCTGCATCTTGCCGTGTCATCGGCTTCGAACCATCAATCTTCTTAGTCGGGACATTTCCGACCTAAACATCTTAGTAATGCTTAGCCTTTCTCGGTAGAACTCAGATAATTTGCTGGTAAACTGCTTTTATCCGGCTGATTTATGGCAATTTAATCAAGAGAATACTTAATGAGTGATTAAGTGGCATATATAACTGCATAACTAGCCAACTCTATATGATGCGAGTCAGATTGAATAACCAATTCGATCATGGAACGAGGGCCATACAGGTTTGTTAGCCACTTCTCCTGTGAAACAAAAATGATTTTTCATTTATTAAACTAACCTACCTGCTATTGATGAGAGTGTTATTTATAATTTATAGCTTCTTTTAATATATTAGATACAGCTCGTCGTTTTATACCTCGACTAATAATAAATGTAGTTGATACATCCAGTAATTGCATGCATGTAGCATCGCCAGTATAACTAATAAGCACACGGCTATGAAAAGCTCGTCATTTTACCTTCCAGTGGAAAAAATTAGCTCCTTTACTTAACATGAGAATATAAATTTTACTGTGTTATATGGATTGTTTGCATACCATCCATAACAGTGTAAACAAAGAAGTATAACATTGACCTGACTCCAGGATGCATTATCTAATACGTGGGCTAATTCATGCGGTTATTTTGCATTAGCAACAAAACTCTCGAACTTGGCATCGGCCTCGACACACGAATTGGCTTTAGTAGTCACACATATATGCTGTCGCATGAAAATCATGATTTAGCATATCAAGAGTTACAGCCACTTCAAATATTGTTATACCAACAGGTATCCTCTTTTGCTCCACAGAGATTCAAGTAAAAACAAATCCAGCTCGATTAAGCATAGTAACAACAGTGAAGATGCCCTGTCCCCTTTAGACCTGAAAGATATTCTTGACCGTCTAATACAAGAAGAGCATGAATACAAAGATATTAAGTTGAGCGCTGTGAGAAAATAACAGCAGACATGACAGAAAGGGGACGAAAACTAGGGACTCAATTAGAAGCCATTCACAGTTATGTCGTTAAAGATTGTTCTAACGTAGAAGAAGGCAGAAGATCACAGAAAGGCGAAGTGTCTGTAGAGAGAAATTGCTGACCGCATAAAGAAAGAGA
>WHPX01000549.1:0-256372 GCA_011057435.1 Actinia equina
CAACATCAATACATAGTAACACCAAATCATTTGGATACGTAAAGGCAATCAACGGTTACGTCCACCGACTTCTACAGCAGCTAATAATGCTGGTGTATATCAAGAAATCCTCAAAAGCGTCCAGCAATGTTATACTTTTATTAGACCCTTCAAGGCTTATTTGACAAGCGTTCCACATGACGCCTACCTTCCAGCTTAACAGGTTGCATTTACTACCCTTTATTTGTATGGTCTCAGAATTTTCTAACTAGTAAAAAGCAAGATTGCAAAATACGTGGATCCTTTATCTGATTGTCGCATGTTAACATCGATTTCTTGCCGTGCATGGTTCAATTGGTTGGGGCCGGGATCTTGTTCGTGTTGTCGTAGTAATGACCGTCGTCCAACTGTAGGCCGACATCAGCATCAAATTGTTGCTGCTGATACGAAATCTATCACAGACCATAACCGACGTTGGGGGATGTAACGCACTCTAGCAGATCTGACATTGCTGTCTTTATAAACGGGGCGGGCGGATTGGCAAGGTCAGTTTAACCCCTAAAAGTGCTGAGCCATGATGATAACTCATAAGGGTGCAGAAAGAACCCAATATCACATATCCGACACAGCAATAAAGAACTTACAGATCTAAAAGATCCCTTGGATTATAAATTCGAGCGATCTAAGTTGGTCGCCACACATGTATTACATGATTGGTACATAAAGCAAGCTAAGTCCTTGGTCTGTAGTTAAACGGCACGGGGTACTACAGAGAAGGAACTCTTTTCCTAATCATAACTCACTGGTCCGTCCCATTCTGGCATATCTGCCCCGTTTGGTGGGCACGCACACCTAGTCAAGGATATTCCATTGCAAATTGGAATCTATAGCAACGAAGAGCGTCACGTGTGGGGGGTGGGGGCGCATCGCACTAGGGGCTTCAAAACGACAGAGTATGCATAAGAGCCCGGATCAGATACTCCAAATGGCACGTCTTGCAACTTAGAAGGGCATTCCTCTTCTCTAGTTGAGTGCTATAAGATTGTAAACAATATAACTGCATCTATGATTCAGGTGACGATTTTTGAACTTTGTTAAAAGTACTGAAACGAGAGCTAATCACCAATTTAAAATACAGACCAAATCTGCTAGAATAAATTGTTACAATATTATTTTTTTTGTGCGAATAATCAAATCTTGGAATGATCTTCCTAATTACGTAGTAAATCATACAGATGAACCCAACGTAAATAAATTTAAAACAAGACTAAGAAACACATGACATTTTTTGAAGTTAGTATTGTACATATATATATATATATATATATATATAATTAGTTTTTTAAAATTATTTATTTATTTTTAAATTAGGGGACTTATATAAGGCTAACCTCAATGTCTTCCTTTTCAAAATATGTAATCTACATTTTGAATAAAGTATTATTAAAAAAAAAACTTGAATACACCACGTGAAAACACTCGTTCACAGGCTGGTACGGACTCCTTTCTTTTGCCAGTCAGAGCTGTCTATTTGAGGCAAACTGTATGGGTCATTCAAGGTATCTACGAAAAACCTCAGGTCAACCCTTGCTATGGACATCTTCTCTCAAAGATGATGTTATTCTCTTTCAGGTCATGATTGTGATCCTCTCTTTGGTTCTCTAGCTCTTTGGTACTCATCCATCTGTGCTACATGCACGTGGTTGTTAAAATTAACACCAGTTGCGACATGGGTTTTAATCTTGGCCTTGTAATAACAACGTTCTTACCAGGCCGTCCCATTGCGGGATTCGCGCATAATTAACAGAAATAGAGTGTGGTCAAGCTTTGACGTCACGTTACCCTGGCTACCGATGTTTCTGTTCTAAACAACCCCCAAGATGGCGGCTCTGTCAATCGCGTCTCTTAGTTCTTTTTTCTCTGGAGAGCAAAAATCTATATCCAGAGGAGATAACCACTTTAATTCTGGATATAGAAATATATATAGAAATATACCATAGTACTAGTACATTTGTAACTATTTTCATATTTCATAACAATATTTACAGTTAAGTAAGATGGCTCTCTATTAGCACTTAGAGACAAAGTAGAAAACAAAGTTAAATAAATATACCACGGTACTAGTACTGTATGATTATGATGCCATTTTATTAAACATGGTATATAAGAATAAATAGATATACCTGCACCTACTTAATGTTGCAGGTACGGACATGAACATGATTGTATATTTCATATTCATTTTTTACGTATTGGTTCCAGTTGCAATATCAATTATTCTATCATTCAACTATTGATTACACCACGAAGGACTTTAATTAAAATAATATTTAATACTATAAACCTGGAATTCTGTACCCTGGAAAAAAAAACTTCGAGTCAAACTTTGTCCCTTCGCAGACCTCTTTTATGAGGTATACTAATGCAGCAACCAACTGAAAAAGAATATGCATGACATGTAAGATAAGAAGGTACAAAACTCACAATTTAAATCTTTCAGCCTAGCATTTTCTCTTTCAACATGAATAGCACTTAGCCAATTGACTTGGTTGCCTTAGCTTGATAAAATCAAGTCCCCTGCCTCTAATTGCTTCATAAACCCTGAGCTGTCAACAATTTCTTTGTCTGATATTGACCCGGGAAACAAGATGACTAACATTAGTAATGACTGCATCAGGTGCAACACCAACTAAAACCTTAAACGAATTCACCCCCCTATAATTGGAATTGCAATTTGCTGACTCATTAGCCTTGGGATTGCAACCTCAATATCACTGCAGTCAATGACAATTCTGCAAGAAATGAAGATGGTGTACAAGTGCTATTCCTGTGTCGTGAAGGTAAGGAATAGTTGTCATAACATCTCTAAATAATATTTCGTGTAAAACGTATAAACAAAGTAATTCAATATTGGTAATTGTAGCCACACGCAAGAAAATAATTGAGCAAGGTGCAAATTGATGTAGTTTTGTCTCACTTCCATTAAGTTATAAATATCTGATCTTCAAAAGAAATCGAAGTAACTGTCCAACCATAAAAATAGCGAATTGATTCTTTAAACCTTAAGGCATAACTAACAACAATATCGAAAACCTCTTTTGTAGGGAGTCCAGTCTCCATTCTATTACCTCGGGGCTCAAGTTAGAGACACTGTAATGAGTTCGATGATAGTTCTCTCTCTTTTTGTAGCTTTCTTATTCCCGTGTTTTACTTTCTAGTTCTGCTTGAAGAACAATCTCTGTGACAGAGGGTCTTTCCTTAATTTTGTTGCATTCATTTTCTTTTTCCTTATAGTTCTCTACCATCTCTGCGATTTTTTTTTGTTCGTTTGAATCGCATGTCTTTACCTTCTTGCTTTTCTTTGCCTTTGAGTAATCATCGGGTAGAAAACAAAGAAGTCGCGTTTCTCTTAAAAATCTGCGTTAAAGTCTGTCCGTTTCTTTGATACCGTCTCGAAAGTAGCAGCTCCAACTCGTGAATGCTTTCCTGGAAATCTGTAAGCTCGTCTATTAAATTAATGGCTCGTTTTAGTATGAAATAAAGCAAAACCCAGACGCTGCAATCTCCTAGTTGAACGTTCTGGTCCGCGATATCTATGAGCGCGCAATTGCGCGATTAATAAAGAATTACTTACCTTAAGAGTTCAATCCACCGCTTGTAATCTTCTACTTTCTTTGTACTACTTGGGAATCCAAAAAACTGCACGTATGGCGCTCTAAAGCGTGATTGCACTCAGGAGCAAAGCACTGAACCATGTTTTCCTCGAGGTTTCGTTACGGCAACTTTTAGACGTCAATTATTCTCTTTTGTTTACTGGAGAGCTTGCTCTCCAGTATGGCGTTGCTATGCGGTATCCAAGCACGTGATCTCAAGCTGCAAAAGGCCTATATCCAAAGGATACTTCCTATTAGTTTTTAAATATAAAAAAAATCATTAATAATTCATGAAGGAAACACAATAGAAATCATGACCGTGAAGTAGGTTTTATATCTCACGTAGATTCGTTTTAATTTGCATAAACTTTAACTTGGATTTTCTCTATCAAACTAGATTCATTTCGTAAATACTCGCAGATCGTGTTTTATCGGGCATTATATTGTCAATAAACAAGGTAAAAGTCCACATGAAACGACACGAATCGAACATAGCGGCCATCTTGTATTTAACTCCCCAAGAGGTCTGGGACTAGTCTATGTTAACTGACCTTGTTTATTGGAGGCTCAAGAATGGCTGCCCAGCAAAATGTCTTTGTTTTGTCGTTACTAATAAAACTGCCTTACATTGTTGTAGATTTACAACAGTGTTACTGGCTAAGAGCATTATTTTATTTGTTTTAAGATTTTGGAAATGGCATAGCCACCTTTCTAAATGGGCCCTAAATTTTGAATTGATGGGCACTTTGACCCCCTGAAAGAATTTCCTGGTCAGAACACTGTGTAAGAACACGGTCGGGAAGAGTGAGCCGCCGCCGGTGCAGAATATAAACAATATGTATAATTTAGATAACAAAAATGTGAGAAAAGAAAACAATGAACCAAGTTAAAGAATTCAACGTTGTAGTGCAAGTGGAAGTTCAAGTAATTTATTATTATTTTCGGTCAAAGTTGACCTTGTTCGTGTTAAAACGAAAATCCAAATTAAAAGAAAGATATCCAAGTTTTGAATATACATCGTGGTAGCAGAGCAAGGTTACTGGATATTTCCAAGTAAAAAGGATTTAAAAAAGTACATGTGGTATGGCAGATTCCGAACTCTTCGCAACTATTTACAAGCTGACGATTGCTGACCTTCGAATTGATTAATCATCTACCAACCTACGTAACTAAATTAGAGCTTGTTCAGAGGTTTGTTAAATAAAAGTTAGTTTTTTTGAGTTAGTATTTTTCTAGCATTGGCTAATAGTATTCATTTTAAAGCACTTATAATAAGCTTTATTACATCCATTTTGAAATCACTACCAAATCCTGCAATCTGATTGGTTCCCTGCAGCAGTGATTTCAGCCTAAATCGCACGATTTTGAGCTCTAAATTGCACGATTTTGCACATCATCTGATATCAACCAATCACAAGAGAGACATGTCATTTTCTAGCCAATTATATTAAGGAATCCATTGAGTGTTGAGCTCGCCGCTTCTTGCGGAAAAAAAACAGCCACGGGTTGAAAAACAATTTTCCGAAGAACGATTTTACCGTAAAAAGTCGTTAAAAAACTTAAGAAGCCGTAAAAAGGACTTAAAAAGACCAACTGAGCACTTAAAATTGTCAAAAGCATCTTTGTAAAGTAACTGCTTAAGTAAGGTGAAGATATTACAGCGAAAAGCAGTGGGAAAAATACAATCAGCATCTTTTGAATGTGACTTCTTGGCGATTGATCGTGGAAAGTGGTTTCCTTTTCAATCTTTAAAGCATAAAACACATCGAAAATACAGTCATTAAAAGAAGTATTTCTAAAGAAGAAGATTTTTGCCGAGCTACGTGACTTCTTAAGGACAACCGAAGGACTAGACAACCTTTGATTTTTGTTGTTTTCTCGGCACAAGTGTGATCATAACATGTTGAACAGAAATCGTAAAATACAAGCAGTGAGCTTTTGGACAGGATTGTCTTGCTATTTAATGTAAGTAATGATTCTTAATAGATGCATGTAATGCCTTTTGGTCCTACATAAATACATTTTAGTTTTGGATTGAAAGTGTTGGTTTTCAAAATGAGTATCGTTGCTCGTGTGCTCGATCAGTATGATAAACAAGTTCACTTGACAGCATGTTTGAATCGACTGCTCGTAGATTGTAAGTCATGTCGGTTTAACTAGAAAAAACGTCTTTTTCAAAAAGATTTCAAAATGGATGTAATAAAGTGGCAATTGAACTTCGTGTCGTGCAATTTTGTTCTGAAATCAAACTTGCAATTACAAATCGCACTCCCGCTACGCGGTCGTGCGATTTTGTAATCGCGCGTTTGATTTCAGACCAAATTGCACTCCACTCAGTTCAATTACCATTATTAATACACATTTGACTTACGTAGTTTTGACGTCTATACTATGATGTTACCAGGGGCAACGTTTCAAGGTTGCCGCGTCATGTGTCCAAAGCGGGAAACCCATAAGCGTGCCGACATCTTGTGAGGTATCCACCACTTCGAGAGCTACTGTCTATTTTCATGATTTTAGAATACTTATAAGTATTTTGGTGCCCACAGTATTGTACCGTCCGTC
Source organism: Actinia equina (assembly GCA_011057435.1). Lineage (NCBI taxonomy): Eukaryota > Metazoa > Cnidaria > Anthozoa > Actiniaria > Actiniidae > Actinia > Actinia equina. The sequence goes on from WHPX01000549.1 coordinate 6,198, forward strand.
AATATGGGCCCGAAAATGAATCAAGTTATTTTTACATTTACATTTCTTATATACATACATACTTTATTACTTCATCCCTTTACAGGGCTTTTCAGAAGCATTGACAAATAAAGAATACAATATGATATAAAAGTTAAATATAAATACAAGTATAAATATAAATCAAATAAGTATAATAAATCTGATGTATACTTTATATACGCCTGCCCTCAAAAGGACCGCGACAGGAAGCACACGTACATAAACACACGTGCCGCTGTAGCACCTTTGGGGACAAGGTGCTGACTATAGAAAATAACAATAGCATATGTGCACATGCACGTACACTTCAGATCAAACCCCTTCGAAAATAGAAGCATATACAAGTTACATTATCATATATAATAGGAAAGGTAATATAAATATATCTAAATATGCAAATGAATTCTAAAGACCTAAACTATAAGCATCATAATTCAAAAATTCTAATTATTGTAATCATAATTATCGTTGGTAAAATTTAATTATAAAGAAATTCCTTTAAAAGCTTTTTTCGCATTGCATTCTTAAAAGAATGCACACTTTCACAAAGTTTAAGTCTATCGCTTAAATCGTTCCAAAGCTTAACACCTTGATAATAAAAGGAACGTTGACCTGTGGTTGTCTTAAGGAGCGGAATATTTAACATCTGAGAACTCCTAGTTTGACGGCTAGAGATGCTAGATCTTTTGACAAACTTGTATAAGACTGGTGACGCAATCCAAATCTTCACGTGCATCCCCACCTAATCCCTTACCCCTAATTCCCGTGCACTTCATGCTTAACCGCTAACCGTAACAATATGATTCAGCTTAAATTTTTTATAACATTTCATTTCAAGAAGACAGATGCGAAATATGCGAAATAATGTCCATCGAAGAATCACAAATTTTATCATTTGAAGATCTAATGAAAGCCGTGAGAGCTAAAATTGCCTGTTTGGAATTCATTCCAGACACAGAGCTCAGGATAAAATACAGGGACGACATTTGCTGGAGATACACTTAGTGATGCTTTAAGATGTGCTAGTATCGTGCAAGGAGCTACTTTAGAGATTAACTATCAAGATTGAGTGGCAACCACAATCCACACCAGAAATTATCGTGAGACGTCGTGAATCTACAAGTGCCATTTCAAACAATGGAGCTAGTACTTCGAAAAAGGAATTGTTCACGCTTGTTCACACTGTTGAAAAACAAACAGCTTCTAGAACTTCGGAAGAAAGAGGAATTGCAAGTAATAACGATAGTTCTGTGGAAAGAATGCTGCAACGAAAACGGGACAATATCGCTAAAGTGAAAACGGAATTAAACAATGCAAAAGCAAGTAAAGACACGTTAGAACGCCAACTTGCAAGAGTAGAATTTTTTAATTCTGGTAAGCTAACTATTGGTGGAAATGTCATTTTAAAAATGGACATAATAGACGAATTTGTGATGGAGAATCATGCACATCGGTTATGCTATGTGGTTTAATTGACAAACACCCCGGAGAAAAAGCAGCACCTCGCAGTCTTGCCCAGACAGTCGAAAAAAAAGAAAGCAGAACTTGCTTTACTTGAAACGGATTACCAGAATAAATTTAGATCGTATAAAGCAGTCGAAGATTCATTTGCTAAGAGGATTGAGGGAGATATCATTTCCACAGACCCTGATTTATATATAGCAAATGGAGTTAAAACTGGGCACTCCTAAATCAACATGTAGCTCTTTTACAGAAAAAGTGTAGTGGAAAACTACCTCCAAGAAATTGTGTGAGCCAGCTGTTGAGAGATGCGGTTCGTGAACACGAAACGTGTGTCAATCTTAAGAAGAGAATTTTAGAAGAAGACTATGCAATTCACTTCCCTAAACGCAATTATACATGTACCAACACTTCTACTAGTACAATGACCACCGGTTTCAACTCTACGGTGGCCCAGAGGGGACAACACACATTTAAGTTCATCACACTGCAAACAAGAGAAATCTCACTGCAAACAGGATGATGATGATCTTAATTGTGTGTTGTCCCCTCTGGGCCACCGTACAACTCTGGGTCCAGTCAATCACTGATTGAAGAAAGCGATTTCAAGCTTGCCGTTTCACTCCAAAATCAGTTCAACAAAGACAAGGACTAGTTGCCAAAACACTAGTCAAATGCATGATATGAGTCAATAGTCATGTACTTTAAAAACAATGACACTCGTTCGTTTCAACAATTATTTATGTTCCTGCAGTTCAAATTGGCAAAGAAAGATCAAAATGCCCATCGATTCTTGTGGAGGAAGGATGAACATGAGGAAGCCAAGACGTGTTGCATGACAAAGGTAAAGATGTCAAAACAGCTGAGACGTACTGGTTGAAACAAATACAGATGGACGTGTTTCAAGAAGAGCACAAGGCGATTAGTCAGGGACAAGCAATACCTGCAAAGAGCCCATTACGCGAGTTGACGCTGAAGGACCTATTTGTGTTGGAGGAAGACTGCAATTTGCTGAACAAAGCATCAAGCCATCTTTCATCAAAACATGCTGTAGCTGAGAAGCTGATTCTTCATATTCACGCGGAAGCGGCACATACAGGCCCTGAAACTACCCTCGCACTCTTAAGAGAGCGATTTTGGATACTTCGTGGTCGTCGTACAGTCAAAAAAGCCATCAACCAGTACCGCATTATTCGTAAATATCAAGTAAAGCCACAGATGCAACAGCTTCATACTTTACTTTACTTACAGTTCCGCAAGTTCGTAAAACAACGGTAGGGGAACCGGAAGCGGCTAATTTTCTTTTCATCAAATGCGTTTTCAGGGTCTCTTCAACCTGTGACAGTGGGGCCGTTAAGGGATTTTTAAGAATGTCGCTAACAAGGGTGGTGTATCTTCCAGTTACATAAGAGGTGCAGGTGGCTTCTTTTGAGCAAGCTGTTCCAGTTTTATAAGGGACTTACAAACAGCACATTCTACGCCGGATGTCGATAGAAGGTTTGAAAGAGGTCTGGGCGGCTTTCGAAGGTCTTTACTCTTGAACTCTCTCTTACGAACGGGGCATTCAGCACCCTCTCCAGCGTAATTAAACCAATTCTCGATACAAGAGTAACAAAGAAAAATCGCAAACTCCTTGCAACGGTCTGTCAAGAACGTTCCGACAAATTGGGCAAACTAGCTCTTCGCTGATATCAGAACACCTCTCGATACTTGGCATAGGATTAATTAGTAACGCGGGAATCATGAAAGTATGTATTTGCAAAAAGACATGTTTTTAAATATTTTAAAGTTTCAGATATTTTCACTTCTTCTGTTAAAGAATTCCATAAATTTGGGGCAGCAACGGAGAAAGCAGAGACACCATAGTAGGAAGTGTTCGTAGCAGGAACGATTAACAAATTATGAGGTGAAGATCTGAGGGCACGTCGCGGTTTGTATATTTGTAGTAGCTGAGTTATGTAGTTAGGAGTGAGACCATGAAGTGCTTTATAAGTGAGTAGAAGGATCTTAAAGATTATGCGTTGTTTAATTGGAAGCCAGTGTAGATTGTAGAGGACAGGTTGTAGATGCACGGAGGACTCCCCTACATTTAGCGCTTCTCGATTCATTTTCCTAATGCACCTTGAAGTCTTATTTCGTTTTTTTTTCGTATCTCCACGAACGACACGATGGTTTCTTCAAAAAACTACAAGTATTTTTGTAAAACCACGCTTGGTCTAAAGATATTCACCAGCAAGAAAGGTGTCCAATTCATGAGAAGGAAGAAAGCTAACTACGGATTTTTACCATCGCCATCGAATTCAATAACTAACTCAGCGTCATTGACGAAAACGTCCTTACGGAATACAAGCAATTGGATGTACCGACATGCAACCAATTGGTGCCTACCACACTTTGGATTTCAAAAAGCGATATCCTGCTTTGCCTCGGGTGAATACTTCTTGATAACCCAATTCCCCCCCCACCCCTCGAACTCTGGGTACCTACTTCTGACTTTAAACACTTTTCAAAAGCTTTCTTGGCCAAGGCTCTTGATTTCCATCGTAAGGCTGGTAATCTACAGTTACTGGTATTTGAGACCACGACTTGGACTGCAAATCGAAGTGCTGGACTTTCACAATAGCGCTGCTGGACTCTACTTCTCCGATTTTACCCAACTTAATCATATCAACCACAGATAGACTGACTGGATACTTACTAGGACTGTCAGGAGTTCTTGTCTCAATTCTGTGATAGTCTGGTTGTTTAATGCTACTCCATTTGCCGTTCCGCCTTCATCATTGCTATCAATAATATCCTCATACGTTGAACTTCCAACAAATCTGATGTGAATAATCTTTAGATCGGGAATCTGATCTACCCTTTTACAAGACGGCCCTCTCTCACCTGCGAGAGCACCGCACTGTAGGTTACCGGACAGACGAGAAGCGAAGTACTTTTCACACGCGCGCTTGATATTCTTTAAGGTAACTTCCTCGCTCGAGTCAATTGGGACAAACTCTCTTGGACCAATTCTTGCATATTTCTGCGCTCTACCACTAACGTCAGCTGAAAGCCTTTGAATTGTTAAGAAGTTTCCTTGAAACTTTCGTTGTCTTTTCAATGATGGTAGTTGTTTTCTTTTCTCCTTTATTGCTTGGGCATACTTTTCCAACTGTTTACTAAACATCACAAAACTTGCAAGCTTTATATCTAAATTTTCCTTGCAATGGTCATGAGAAATATGTGAAACCCCCCTTCAAATTATTATCTATGCAACATTAAAGGAGTGTCCGCCATAACTGCATACATTGATTCCTTGAATGATTGGAAGTAGTCAAAGTGCTGTGGCAAATGGGGGTGCTGCAAGCATGTAGAAGCAAATATGCACTCGTTTCCATTACTGCTTGTATTCGTTGTAGAAACCAATATTCCTTTAGTGTCAGATATAGTAGGTGTTATAGTTCCATTACTGTGAGTTACCTTCGAAATAGGCACCAACATGAATATTCATTTAGTAATATTGACAGGGTGAGAAATCGCTCCGTAGAAATCGTAGCCTGATGCTATCAGTAGAAGGAATACTTTTTTCAGCTGTTGCACTGGTATTTTGTACGATAAGACTACAGTTGCAGTCAGATCTGAGGATTATTGACAAGAATACTTCAAGACTACAGATTAGTTGATTATTGCGAAGATTTACGAATATTATCGTGGGTAGATCACGCTCGACTTATGTAATATTGATAAAGCTGATGTTATTCTACTCAATGTTAGTGATCGACAGTTTGCAAAGTTGGTTGAAGAAAATCTTGCCACGGAATTACGTTTTAAGGAAGAGCAGTCGATTAAGGATAACTTTAAGACAAAATTACACGACAAAGCGGATATCATTGTTCCAAAAGAAAAAAATACAGTAAACGAGAACTAACGGAAGGTGGTAATCCATGTTGGCATTATGAGTTAGTGAAAAATCTAACGAGTGGATCTACGTTGACAACTCCTCGTCAGACATCTGTTGAGATTTCATACTATTCTTGCATGGGAAAACAGCGTAATCTTGATCACTTTGTAAAAAAAATATTAAATAAATATATATATATATATCACATACCTCATAATCCGTCTGTTTTTGTTGAATAGATTTTTGGATTTAGCTTCGGAGTTTTGGTCCTCGGAACTATTCTAATAGAAGTAAAAATGTTTGAAATTATGTAAACAAAAGGATTGACAAACAAGCGAGAACAATCCATTGTTAAACCTCCTTAGTTACTGTTACTACGTGGAACAAATTACTGCCGTAAAAAGTTTTTTTTAAATATAAATATTCTTTTAATTCTGTTATTCTAATGAAAGAGTGTTCCTGAAAAAAGCAGTCTTGAATTGCGAATTTGAATTAATTAAGTTTGAAACATGTACAAAATGGGATGGTTCATACCTTATATTTTATTTCTGTTAAAGTATTCCAATAGGGTGTCTTTCATCCTTCCCCTCCTTTAAGATAAGGCACTTTCTGAAACAAATCAGATGCGTGCTTGGTTATCGTTCAAGTACGATCAACATTAATTCCGTGGATGGCGAAAAACAGGATTCCAAAGTATCTATAGAACTGTACTACGATCCAAAACAACCAGGAAGTTTCACTGCGCATGAAAGTTTTTATCGTGCTGTCAGAGAAAAAAGCGGAGACAAATTATCGAGGAAACAAGTGTACGATTGGCTTACTTCCCACGAAACGTACACCTTGCACCGAAGAACACAAACAAAATTCAAAAAGAAATTAATCATTGTGAGGCGAGTCTTTGAACAGTGGCAAGCTGACCTTATTGATATTCAGAAAATTAAAATATATAATGGTGGGAACAGATACATATTATGATAGATTGTTGATCATCACAGTTAATGAGCGATCTAAGCGAACGCTGCGAAGAAAGACTTGAAAAAAGTGATTCCAAGCTTCAACGGGAATCGAACCCATGACCTCCGCGATGCCGGTGCGATGCTCTGCCAACTGAGCTATGAAGCCAATCATGTTGGCGAGCGGTCATTTTTGTTGGGTTCTTCAAGCCCCCATAGATAATAAGTGTGGAAATTGAATGGGCAGAACTGTGGTGGAATAATGATAGATTGTTTATCATCACAGTGCCCATTCAAGGCGATAGTCCTCTAATTGAGAATTAGATAATTCTGGTTGGGCAACCGGTTGAACCATTACTGGAGGTCGATTTGAAGTATCATTATCCCTGGGGATCGCGGTCTGAGGTAAAGATTGCATGTTCGAGGAATTAATTTTCAATAAACTGAGGGCAGTAATTAGGGCGTTGTTTGTTTCTTTAAGACTTTCTTTTTCTAATTCAGCCTCACGAAGTTTTTGCCTCAGTAACTCAATTTCACGTGACGCAGCTTCATCGTTAGTGCGTTTGTTTGAATTATTTTTTGCGGGAAATTCAAATTTTGCCTTGGCCGCCGAAGGGGTAATAATCCCCTCTTGGAGGTGATAATCCGCTGAGATCCCACTAGTTCACATGGCAACATAGCTAGAGGGGTACCGATCCCCGGAATAAATAGGTGCCATGGGTCTATGGGTGGAAGTGTGACCAGCATAGGAGCACTTAATCCCCAAAAATACACAAAGTGTATTCCCCATAGACGAACATAAAAGTATTAAATGACATGCGTCTATTAATGCATTGAATGGTTTTGAAGATGCTGATCACTACTATAAACTGTATATAAAATACTAGAACTGTAACAGTAAACAAAGCTAACTCGAGTTTTGAAGTAACTTTAAAGCAACTTCAGATAAAATTGATGGAGGGCATTGAATATACCTCTCATAGCAGTGAGATGACCAGCTTCCCAATGTTTTAACCAACTATAGGGGGAAGCCCACTCAGGCTGTGGTTGTTGCTTCATCGATTCTTAAAATATGACCAGCATAATCCGTTGACTGATTACCTCAAATGGGATAGAAATTGCCTTGTCTCAGCAGTTAATGCATCTTTTGTCAAGGGACGTCCCGTAGCAAATTTTAAAACCAGGCGTAGTCCACCTTTTGGTGAGATAACCCTTCATAGTTTTCCCTATAAGAAGGGTATGCTCCACCCTGAATGGATCAGTTCTGATGTAACTACCTTTAGTGTAGAAGCTAAGTCTGAAAAGAGGCTTACTTTTCAAGTTGGGTGCACCCCATGGGTGGCCAAGGTTTCTTGGTATCATTTTAAAGCTTGAAGCCTGTAGATTACGAATCTGCTAGTCGCCACTTGAAAAACGTGTCCAAACAGCTTTGGGACCTGGCCTAAAGTACATACTTTCTATTTCCCAATATTTTCGTTATTCTTCATTTTCTTGACGTTTTTTCACGTTTCACACACAAATGTTCGGTAAAAAACTGCTTTGATGTGTTATATATAATACATAATAGATATATTTATCAACAGTTATATCTCTTTTAACATTCATATCTTGTTCGTTATCAACATCAACAGCAGACTCCACAATCTGTCCTTTTTACGGTGGCCGACAACGGTCATCCAAAGTCAAAACCACAAAATTGGTAAAATTGGTAAAGTGTAAATTCGTTTATACGCAAAAGTCAAAGTCAGTTCTTCTTTTCTCTATTTTCGCTTTTATTAATTTTCGCCTTTGTCAATATTCGTCTTTCCGACTTTCGCTTTTGTGCATTTTCACTTTTTGGAAAAAAACGGCAGGCGTTATATGCTCAATACCTAAGGGAGACTGGCTACTTTTTCTCAGTCCCCCTCGTTTTAGTACGAACAAAATGACGGATACAGACGGTGATTTTGAAGGTAAGCTTTGATTGTTCTGAGGGATTATTGTGTATCGTTTTCTCATTAAAGAAAATAAGTAGTAGTGGTAGTAGTAGTAGTTTATAGTTTATTTATTGCTTTGTTTTTTCCGCCAGATGTTGTACAATTTTTGTAAAGGCAGATCCAGTTGAATAAACCCATGAAGACGTTGTTAAAAATTCTTCAGATCAAATGCAATATCACTTGCTCGTAAGTCCACAAATTTACCAATGTTAAGATTTAAGACCTGAGGGTTGAGAGGTTGTTAGGGACCGTTTTTTTTATCGGGGTTAGGTTGGTTTTGGTAAAGCTTAATGTGTCTAACATATCATTTTTCTCAAGCTCCCCCCCCCCCCCCCCAAACCCACTTTTGGGGTATTTAAAACCTTCTAAATTCCATCACTTTTTCGTAACAAATAGCAAATTTAACTGTTCAGACAGCACTGTTTTTATTCTCCTTTAAATATTATATATAGTTTTAAGCCCAAACCCTTGGTTAATTTCCATTTTTATGGCTGAGCTCCTCCCTTCCCCTACTAGGGCCAAAAAATGAGCGGTCCCATATGCAAATGAATATTGAATATACAATGGAACCTCTATTAACCTACCACTTTCCAAAAGTCCCAACTGAAGTAGTTGTCAGTAAAACACTGTGGATCTCTTGTTGAGACCTTTATTACTTAAGCAAACAACCTTTGTTATAAAGTGGCCACTTTTACAGGTGTAAATTATGTAGCCTAGCTGATCATGTATATCTATGTTATATGCTTATTTAGAGAAAGCAAACTCAGAAGGTTTCTGATAGAAAAAGGAATTGTTAGGCATGACCCAAACCTTCGTCCTAAGGATGTTCTTTTATCCATAATAGTAAGTACAAGGTCATTTTTACAATAATAAATAATTATGCAACTCTTCAATCAAAGGTGACTTTATACTTCTTTTTTATAATGGAATGAAATGGGTGGAAGTGCTTGCAAGTTAGGCTACATAATGATGTGGACTCGACTTAGGAGAAGGGGAATTCTGGTAAAAAGGTAAACTACTGTACAATAAAACACAGTGGAATCCATAATATTCAGAAGATTAGCAAAACAAAGTTTGGAACTTCTACTTTACAGGAGGAACTAACATAACATTTACATTTAATTGTATGAATTTTACATTTTTAAAAGGGATCAAGTAGCTGCCTGTATGAAAGTCCTCGGAGCTGAGAAGCAAGCACCAGCACACAAACGCAAGCATTATCCTAATTACTATTCAGAGGTGCTGTTACTTATATACTTGAATTCAACCCTAATGTAAAATGTAGAGTTATCATTATTGTGGCTATCTGAAATTGAACATGTATCCACATTGGAGTGATGTTCTACATAATTTGTGGTTTTGTTAGTATTGTTAAACCGACCTTTGCCATGACAAAACAATAGCATTTGATACTGTTTTTATATATGTATTTATGCCAAAATTACACCTGGCACATCGATGGTAACGATAAACTTGCAACATGGGGCTTCTATACCCATGGTGCAGTTGATGGTAATGTTTCTGTTGGTGTTTGATTTCCTTTCAAAATTATTAGATGTAACCTACAGTATCTTTCATAAAAGAGTATTAACCATGAATATGTATGTTTTTACGATAGTGTAAACATTATTGTAAAATGATGTTACATATCTTCTCTTCAGGTTATAGCAGGAAGCTTTCATGGCTTAAAGTATTTGTCACAAACAAAAACCCTTGGATCACATTAAAACATTTCATGGAATCAATTGAGAAGATTGAAGGTACTTGCAAGGGTACAATGCTGTAGTATCTCATTGCCTTATTAGCTTATTGCCAATCAAAACTGAAATTGATTTTATGAATTGGAAGGTTGTCCCACTAGAGTAAGATGTGATCCTGGGACTGAAAATGGTTTAATTGGCAAATGCCAAATGTTTTTACGAAGAAATGGGAAAGACGATTTAGCTGGAGAAGACAGCTATTTTGAAGGCTCCTCAGTAAATAATCAGGTAAACTGGATTTAACTGAATGTTTATTAATCAGTTTTGACAATATTCCCATTCTCTTAATTACTAGCCCATTGAGTCGTTTTGGTGACATTACAGGGAAGAAGGATTTCAATTTTGGATTGATCAGTTTAAGGTGTGTTATTACATTGTCATTTTGGGCTTGTACTTTGTTAGAATCAAATGACTGCTTCAAGTTCCATCTGGATTACTCCTGGGTATGCTTAACATAATTATTGCATCTTTATGTGGTTACCCAAACTCCACAAATGTTTACAATACTGAAATGACCTACTGACGTGCAAACACTAAAAGCATGAAACAAGTAATTAATTAAATAGTGCTAAATAGTACTATATAGTTGAAATATCTATTGTTTCCTATTGTTTCATTAGTGCTATTTAGTTCTAATTAGTGTCATTTATATAGTACTGTTTCATGGTTATAGTGTTTGCACTCTACTGCCAAATTTCCATCAATTGTTTAATCAATTTTTAAGTTTATTTTTTTGCAAGCGGTTGAAGTTAGATGGAAAGTGGAATCCAGGAAATACCTTACATCAGTAAGTTAAAAAAATAGCTAAGTATTACCTTGTTTTAATTTATGGCTTTGTTTGGCAAGTAGACAATAATTATTGAAGTAAAATATTTTTTTAATGCCAACAAAGTTACTGACACTTGACACTGTCATGGTCAAATTGTTCTTTTCATTTTCTTGAAGGTTATGTCTGCTTTATGTTTATATGCCTCTTCTGCAAAGAGAAGCTCATGACATACAAGAGGATTGGAACTCACACAGAATAAGGTTCCAGAAAGGAAAAGACCGTCCTTGTGGAGTACCAAATGATTTGTTTGACCTTCCAAGTATACATGGTAAGCCCTGTTTCACTGGATGGTTGTACACTGGTAGGGTATTGAAACTTGAAACTGCAACAGAGATTTACGAGGCACTTGTATTGCATTTTTCTCAATAAATATTTTACCAAATATCAACTTCATTGAGCAACTCTAATTTAGGAAGAAGGTCTAAGAAAGAAGGTTTGTTTGATGGGGGTTGAAAACAGAGAGACAGCACTTCTTGAGCACCAGTGGAAATGTCCTGAAATGTGGGATATTCATCCCTTTTTATGGCATTCATGACCTCCCGTCCATTCATCCCATCCCATGCTTTTTTCCTGCTGTATACCTCTCCCATGATTACTCCAAAGGAATAAACATCTACAGCCATGGTAGGTTTTTCCCCTTTAAGCTGCTCTTTGTGCTGGTAAGCCAGTGTCCCAGCATCACTGCCACCAACATTGGTTACCATTGTGCCATCTTTCAACTTACTGACACCAAAATCACATATTATAGGTTTCAAGGTTTTGTCCTCTATCTGTAAATATATTTTCTTAATATATTTTGCCTTCACTTAACCATGATGGTATGAGGATTACTGCAAAGAAATATCTTACTGTACATTTTAGAAACAAAATGTATCTTTTGAGATATGTACCATAACATTTGCAGGCTTCAGATCCTGGTGTATTACACCCTTTTCATGCAGATACGTCATTCCTTGGGCAATTTAGAACATGATGTACCCATTGTAGGTGTCATCTAAGAGTGTTATCTGCAAAGAAGCAAGACATAGTAAAAATTTTTTTTAAACATTTCACTATTGACATTGATCAATTTATCCTTTGCTGATAAGGTTATTTAGTACCTCGTAATTTCCCATTTCATGCAGTGTTATTAAATTTTGGTTCAATTCAAAAGAGTATGATTTACAACTCGAAATGGTGTAAGATTAATAATAACTAATCAAGTCGAATTCCTTATCACAAGAGAAAAAGAAAAAAAATACAGTATCACCGATTAAAATTGGAATCCTATATTGCCAATTTGATGAATCTTATTTGCCACTCCTAGCCCCATTGCCTTACTATGCAAATAATGATATCTGTATGTGTGTATATTTTTACAGTATGTCTATTTTTTCTGTGTTTTAGAAGTATTGTAAATATATGGAAAACGTAAGAAAAAATAAATACCAAAAAAAAGATCAAAATAGTGTGATTCACACTTACATCGCACTGCTGAGAGCTAATCAGATGGTACGCAATCACCTCTATTTAAATGTTGAATGGATAACCTGACATTCTTAAGTTAAAATAAATAATATACATCATTGTCCTCCCTGTTGGGGTATTCAAAGGAAATTTTTTCATGCTTTTTTAAAGGCATCCTCCAAGCTACACATGATTATATGTAATTAGTAAGTTATGTCTCCAAATTAGGTGCCTACCTCCTTTTTTTTTGATTTTGCCAATCCTATGGCAAAGGCTAGGTTGATACCTTTGATATAATTCATTAGAATCATAATGTCTGTTTCGCCAACAACCCAGCCAAGGACCATGATAACATTGGTATGTTTGAGACGTCTGCACAAAAATCAGATCCAATTTATCAGTTTAACTAAAATAGCATTACTACAGTACATGCATATGTGTCAGTTATTTTTACTTAATAATGTAACCGAATTTTCAAATATTTAGGGGGAAACTGTATGTATAAAATTGAATTAGTCAAGCCTTAAACTAGGTACTGTAACATATCAAAGGAAACTATTCATACAAACCTGCAGATGTCTATTTCTTTCATATCTGGTTCCCCATACCCTTTTGCAATGCACTTGATGGCAACTTGCATTCCTTTCCACGTGCCTTTATGCACAGTACCAAATTGCCCTTTACCAATCATGTCCCTCACTTCAATATTTTCCTCACTGATTGTAACTGTAGCAATGTCTGTTGAAAGTAGTATACTTAAGGTCAACAATGGAATATTTTTGGGGGGTATAGATTTTAATGACACCTGCATTCCGAATATTCTACATGCATAATTCTTTATTTTATTTATTGTCCCCATACTCTAGGTCGATATCCTATATCAGCCTCTAACTGATACTTTTTTATATATTGTTACCCTAATATTACCTTGTTTTTTAAAGGAAATATCACTATCTTGAGAAATGAAATCACTTGGGTCATATATTGGTATCCCTTCAAAGCACCCTTTTCTCCATAAAGGTGTTGATGGCTCAATCGCTTTTTCCACAGTTCGTGCTCTTTTAGCAAACACTGGGACCATGTCTTTTTGTGCACAGTTTGCTTGCTTGTCTGCTGTGCCATACAACACTGAAGTCCAGGATATGCTTTTAAGACTAGAAGTCTTCTCTTTAGATTTTAAAACAGATGATTTTGGTACACTTTCCTCTTTACTACAGTTTGTTTCCACTTTTTCCTGTAAACAACAGTATAATTTAGAATTAATCATTTTTGAGTCAAATTATTCTATAATCAAGGTTTATCTAACATAGGAGTCTAAGTGATGAAGCTGGAATGCCATGATTTCAAATCAATTCACAGTACCTTGCACAAATAGCCAATACAGATGGTTTTTGTCTAGTTGAAGGTCATTTGTGATCTTGCATATAAATTTCTTTTTGGTGTTGTCAGTGATATTGATCACTACATGCTCACTACATGCTCAGGTAGTGTCATACGCTCTTCATTCTCAAAGGCATTATAACAGGCAAGCTTGACCTCAGGCAAAGTTGGTGCACATGAAATCTAAAAAAAGAAAGAAATTTTAAATACATATTAATTAATGATACATAAAATTCTCAATTGACTACTTTCACAATATCCATAATGCCCTCTGTTTTTGGGGGGTGGTTATTGTAATTCAAATGAAATAAATTGTTATTCAAATCAAATACATTTGAATTACAATAACTACCCCCCAAAAACAGAGGGCATTATGGTTATTGTGAAAGTAGTGAATAAAATATAATTTCAAACAGTTTGTATTTATTAAACAAAATTAAAACAATTATTTATTCTATTGTGAGTTTTTTTAAACATACTAACCTTTAGAGGAATTTGTTTTTTTTTCCAGTTGTATGCTCTTTGTCTTGAAAAACACATTCTGCTTACGTAAAATTCCTACATGGATATGAAATGTATTAAAGAATAACTATGTCATAGACATTGCTTGGAATTATAAGTGATTTAAATTACCAGTCATTATAAAAACGATTAAAAGCTATTACCCTTTGTTTTAACTTCAAAGAATAAGATTTTTTGGCAAATGGTGCCTTTTTACGTCTCCAATCTTCTATCTTTTTCCAGTCTAAGGATAATAAAGTAGGTAAAATTGGGTAAATAATAGATTTTATCTGTACAGGGAATGATGGGCTATCTGTTGCCTTACCATCTTCCAAGCCTCTAAGGTCAGTACGTAACCCTACAAAAACCAACAAGAAAGGGGGTTGATTTTCAAGAATATGTTTAGATATCTTTGTGACCTTAAGCTATAGGACAGGTATGCCAGGCACAATGTGAAAGGAATTTAGGCAGTAAACCAACTATTGCATTAATAATTGTATGTATGCTTTTAGTGAATTTTGATTTAGTGATCAAAAGAAGTATATATTCCATATATTTAAATAAAATCAATATAAAGAAATGATTTACAAACTGTACCTCCACCGTGGCCAGCCTCCCTTTCTTTCAATAAAAGCTGCTTTTGCTTATCTGAGATCATAAAATATATCATTCATTTTTTTATAAAATCACATGGCCCACACATTTATCATAAATTACATATTATAATACTGGCTTTAAAAGGACTGCAGGGCCATTACTTTCGAAAAGGGGGATGGTGCATTTGAGAAATGTGATGCCCTCCCCCTTTTGCAAACCAGTTCATACATAACCCACTTCATGGCCCCTTTCTCCCTTCATAAAAATGAGTTACCCACCCCCCTATTTGCATCAGTCAGCCCCATCCCCTAATTACAAAGGAAAGTATACGGACCCAGTAGTTTGCACTTATCAGAATGAAAACGCACTCCAAGAATTTTCAAATCTTCGCTATCAAGCTTCAAGAAGGCTTCGATATTGTTTATCTGAAATAATGCCATGGTATCAGAAAATTACTAGCATGTCACGTGCAAAAGAAAAACAGTTCTCGTGAATAGCAATGGAGGTGTCAAAATACGGCAATTTTTGGAGACAAAGTATATAAAAAATACATATTTCTTTACCTTATTTTCTTGAAATATACGCCTTATGTCCTTTTGAAGAAATTCATGATCAAGGGAATCCCAAACAGAGTCCATGTTTGCAAAGCTGGCTGTTGCTTGCTGTTGCTGGTCGTACTGTTCGTACTAAAACGAGGGGGACTGAGAACAAGTAGCCAGTCTCCCTTAGGTATTGAGCATATAACGCCTGCCGTTTTTTTTCCCAAAAAGTGAAAATGCACAAAAGCGAAAGTCGGAAAGACGAATATTGACAAAGGCGAAAGTCAATAAAAGCGAAAATAGAGAAAAGAAGAACTGACTTTGACTTTTGCGTATAAACGAATTTACACTTTACCAATTTTACCAATTTTGTGGTTTTGACTTTGGATGACCGTTGTCGGCCACCGTACCTTTTGGTACGTCGTTACGATATACAAGTTCACTTTTAGAACGATATCGGGGGTGCCAGAAACTCACTCTACCAGGAAAGCTGCATGATTATGAGCTCAACACCTTTCAACCACAATAATAACTGTATAACAGACAAATATTTATTTGTGTGAATCACAAACTTTAAGTAATTCATTGCCTAAGTTTTCAGTATTAACAACAGGCATATTGTAGAACTTTGTAGAAGTGTTTTCACTGGACCATCCTGCACCTTTCATAATAGTCTTAAGATATATGTGTCCTACCTTAGCACCTGAAGTAGCTGCAGCCCTAGTGCTATGAGCACTAAACAGACTTGTATTAACTCCAGCCTTGCCTAAAACATACTTTATCCAGCCGCTGATTGTATCAGCTGAGACAGGCTGGTGTGGCTTTGGATAAGATATTAGCAGCTGATCCTTGTTTGGCTGTCGTAAACCACTTGTTCGCTTGAGATATTCAAACATGTAGGTAACTACGCACAGGCGATTGTCTAGTTTGTAGACAAGGAACTCAACTGTGGAGAGATGCCTTCCAGGTCTGGATGTTTTTAGCAATGTTTTAAGTACGAATATGCACTTGTCAGAGGTTAAGTGCATGTCAGACACTGTCAATGAATGTAACGTTTGGCGTCTCTGCCCTGATTGTAGTGCCATTAACATAGCTAACTTGTGGGTCAAGTCTTTCAACGTGAGAGTTTCAGGGGGATGTAAAGTCCTCAAATAGTCCATAACATGTTTTATATCCCAGGTTCTAGAATATTTAGGAAGAGATGACCTGCATTCAAATACCCCTTTTAGTAGTCTGCAGACTAATGGGTGGCTTCCAAAACTATTGTGCCCAGTTGTCTGTATGCAGGTAGACAAGGCGATCCTTGCAGTGTTAACTGCACTATATCCCACGCCTGAGTCATATAACTCTGCAAGGAAATTTACCCCATCCTCTACAGATGCTGAAAATGGATCAATTTTCCTAAATGACAGTACTCTTTCCATCGATCAATGTATGGACTGTACTGCTTTTTAGTGCCATTTCTCCATGATGACATGACCGATGAGGTAGGTTTTTCCGATAGTCCTTGACCTTTGAAATGTTCCAAGATACATGACATAGGAGCAACACCAGTTTTCCCAGTAGTGGGTGGGTTATAGTTGGTTGACTGGGTTGGAAGAGCATCCTTATTTTCCTGGGAAGTTCCAGTGGGTCTTGAATTAGCATTCTCATAACAGTTGGCCACCAAGGTTGAGTTGGCCACTTGGGAATCAATATTAGACCTGTTGCCTTCTCTTCCTGAATTTTCTGAAGAACAGTTGCCATAAGGCTGAAAGGAGGGAAAGCATAAAATAAATAGGACTGCCATGATAAGCTAAAAGCATCTATTGCAAATGCTTCCGGGTCAGGTTGGTAAGCTACAAACGGTTTTAGATTGTAATTTAAATGTGAAGCAAAAAGGTCAGTGGTGGGCTTCACATTCAATTCATTCATTGCATCCTTTAATATCTTTGGGTCTAATGCCTATACAGTCCCATTATTGACATTTCTAGAGTGCCAGTAAGCCATTACATTCATATTTCCTGGGATGTGAGCAGTAGACAGCCACACATAGTTCTCAACACACGAGTCCCAACTACAGCGGGCTAAGTTATTACGTGCCTTTGAATGACTAGTGCCCATGTGGGCTAATGTTTTTACAGCTGTCATGTTATCGATCATAACTCTAACATGTTTACCCATAATATGGTCCCGAAATGCTTCTAGGCCGTTTATATGATAGGAGGCTTCGGATGGACCCCATTCGTCCTTAGCTGATAGAGTGCCCATGACTGCCCCCCCCCCCCCCCCCCCCCCAATCCTAGCATGGATGCATCAGTATGAATAACAATATCTGGTTTTCATCTTGTTCTGCATCTTCTCTTTCAATCTTAAGTTCTGCACACTCATCATCTTCATCATTATCAAAATAACATTTTTCAAAAGCTCTACGTCAGAGCTTTCAGAAATCGTAAAGTTAAAATTGGGATCTAAAATTAAACGAACGCGAGCAGCTTTCAAAGTTGGCAAAAATCGCCTTCTGAATTTGCGTAATTGCGTTAAGTGTGTACTTCCGGTTGACACAAGGCTGCGTTACTGACTCCCGTCAATACAAAGCTTAAAATTTGTTTTCAAAAACAATTTCAACTAAAATAACCTTATTTTATCCTAATTAGATTTATCTAACAATGAAATCCCATGGTCCATGAGCTGAGACCTGAAAAATCAGTTTTCGTAGCACCCCTTAACAGAGGAAAAATATATCTTTGAAAATATAGCTCCATAATCAACAAAACTTTCCTGAAATGGTCCTCTGATTACGTGGTGTCGAAAAATGTATGTGTAGGGAATCTAGATGTTTCCATGGCAACCGTTGCTAGGAAGAGGTTAAAAATTACAGAAACATACACGATTTTCACTGTTTTTATCGTAAAATATTCTTTCAGTTTTATTATTGTGAAACGTAGTTTTGCTCGAATAATGAAACTATGATAAATGATTATTTGGCCTTTCATTTTATTTGTTTTTTCTCGTTAACTTGACCTTTAAATACTTTTAAGGGTCGATCTTTTAAGAGATTGGTGCAAACGTGCACGTATACGTTTGTAGTGTTTTTGCAAAATGTTTACAATTTTTTGAATCCCTAAACATGACACAGTTACAATACATTGACAAGGGACCACTTCTAGCTAGAAAAAGTGCCATAACAACACCATAGGTGGTGTATCTGTACATTTGAAAGCAAGGGGGAGGGGTGGTCACCTAAAGTTTTTTACAAAAACGTCAAACTGTGAGATCAAAACTTGTTTTTACAACTTCTTCAATGAGAAAAATAATCTCCAATGACAAAAAATAGTCTAACAAATACTCGTCGTCATATTCATCTTCATAGGTGTCTTATTCTCCCACTTTGTTCTCGCATGTTTCACATGCACTTGCTTCTGTGCACGAAAGGGCGTTACGAACGCAAGAACAACGTCGTGTTTTGCATTGTCCTTTGCATCCACAGCATACCAGGGCCATCACTGCTTCAGGAGCAGGGGGCTGGTCTGTCCAGTCGATCTCCAGGCAGTCGCGTTTCACTTGCCAGCCTTGACCATTAGGTGTTTGGATGATGTTTTCATCTAAGGCATGCTTCCAAAGGTAGGCTTGGAAGTTGGCACGCTTGAGATGATTTACTAACGCTGCTCTTGATGGTGGAAGTTGGTGTGACTGTAAATTTTTGCCCTTGCAAAACATCTTATATCTTAATTCGTTGACACTCTTGCACTTTGGATCGTTGTAATCTCCAATGACAAAAAATAGTCAAACAAATACTCGTCGTCATTTTCATCTTCATAGGTGTCTTCTTCTCCCACTTTGTTCTCGCATTTTTCACATGCACATGCTTCTGTGCACGAAAGGGCGTTACGATTGCAAGAACATCGTCGTGTTTTGCATAGTTTACTTCTACAATCCGTCAAATATAACTCGGAGTTCATTATATACAATGATGTGAATTACCTCCTGTCAATACAGCTAGTCCAGCATTATCAAAGAAACGCTCTATTGATTCTGTAGCGCATTTCATATGGTCCCAATGCGCTTTACATTAATGACCATTGGAGGACTTTACATTCTGCATATTAAGGTTCTATTAGCAGTCGTACAGCTTAAAATCATAAGTGATTTGTTGGTACATTAATGGTATTCCTCTAAATTGGGATAGGTTGTTGAACCGGGAGACAATCCCCTACTCTTTGAAGGATAATTCAACAGGTTCATTTATGTGCCCCATTTACTGTAGGTTAGGAAGGGTTGGGAGACAGGACCTACGTTTTAAAGCGCATTTTGAAGAGAAAGTACATCAATTGAGAAACACTAAAATTCAATTTTTAGATGGAATTTAGCATCCGTGTTCCTAAAAACATAATTTTAAAACGTCGCATATATCGCTCTGGTGGCCTCCATCTTTGAGCCCGCGATAAATTACCGCTTTCAGGTATGACGAAACAACGTCAACATTTGTTTGGATATGTATAATATATGGAGTTTTTCTGTAAGCATTGATAGTTTGAAGTGGCTCTTTCGACAAAATGGTTAATTGTTGCGTGCCTGAATGCACTAACTATTCGACAAATACAAAAGATGTTAGCTATCACAAGATTCCTAAAGATTTACGAATTCAGAAAGATTGGATTTCTCGTCTAAGACGAGCAAATCTGCCGCCATTGAAGAATTGCTATGTATATAGCGAGCACTTCGCGGATGGTTGCTTCGAATCCGACCTTATGGAGCAGCTCACAGGCGAAGAAGAAAAAGAAGGTTAAAGGCTGATGCAATTCCAAGTATTCCCTGGTAAAAAAAGAGCTACGACAGATACCGGATAAGACGACAACGACAAAAAGAGCTAGGTGATTTGTAGTTTGTGTTCGCAAGTGCACTGCTAGATTGTCAGCGTAATATGTAAAGGAAGTCTTATATATATTAGAGCTATTTCGTGATTGATTGTGACTATGCTCAGACCAAACCATTGCATTAAATTCTTAATCCTAAGTTTACCGCTGCGGGTTTAGTTATGATGAATTCTGATGAATAAGTTATACGCTCTTACATATGGAGTTAGTAAAAGTTCTATAAACAATTAAAGCTTGAGTGTCGTCTCAACTATCGGAATTAGTGATAAACCCAGTAACTGCCATTGATTGTTATTTGTATTTGTTCTATAAATGATTATGTTTACTTCTTTTTCCCTCATAAGACATTGGATAACCTACTGACTCCAACTACAGGTGCACTTGATGAAATGGTTGAATAATCTGATATGGAACAACAAAAGGGACTTTGGAGTCCAGTGCTGTCTGGATTAAAAGCTTTCAATACGAAAAAGTACATCAACCCAACAGAAAATGTGGATGTTATTGTTGAGACTTCTGAAGCCTGCATTCAAGTAGAAGGTAATTCAACATTTGTGTAATTGAGCAGTATCCTGCATGAGCATCCATACAGCTTTACTGCTCCCTCTGTACACATGAGTGTGTCGCCACAAAAGTCTTGCAAGAATGATGTATCACCACAGAAATCTGCAAAGTCCTCTGGGTCTTTTCCTTTGTCAGATGAAGAAGTGATTCTTTTTTCAAGTGATAAAGAGGATGAACACATTTCTCTTCTCAAGAAAGACATTCTTCATATTACAATGAATGGTTCAACAGACAAAGAGTCTGAACCTGAATATCACTTTGACACCTACATTAAAGAGCCAAAGTATTTGGTATTTGCATCATGCCTAGGTGAACTGTTCAGGTTTTGTATCAAGTATGGTTCCATCGTAACTGACAATAACATTACCTGTACAGGAAGCATGGTAACTGTTAAAACAATATGTATGAAAGGTCACAACTGCCTGTGGAATTCCTAGCCTCTCATCAATCGTGCACCGGTAAGAAACCTTCTAATTTGCTCAACTATTTTGTTCATTGGTAACACTTTTACAATAATCCAAAACCTTGCCTCATGTCTTGGGTTACGATTCATCAGTGAAACACGTTTTTATCAAAATCAGAATAGGTGTCTATTTCCTGTAATACCTGGGAAAGATAAAGAAAAGCCGTGGTACAAGAACTGTCAAGTAATCTTCTTGTATACTTGAATGGGGATGGACGGTGTGACAGCCCTGGCCATAATGCCAAGTATGGTACATAAACATTTATGGACAACGACTCAGGAAGGCAAGAGAGCAAAATGTATGGCACAACTCATTGACCTTTATAGAGAATCATGTGCTTTAGATGGTCCATCATTCAAAGAGTGGGTCCTCAGCGAAGGAGGAGACAAGTGCACTTTTGAATTTAATAATTACATTAGTCAAGGCCTTAAAGTCTTCGCAGATGCAATAGAAGTTTGTAAAGATATGGTCCGATGCTGAGTCCCTATCCTGGTCATGGCCGAAAGTCTAGAACACTTGAGACCCCTTAATAAGAAAGAGTACCACTCTATATCCAAGTCCCAGAAATTTCCTTCCCAAGGTCTTGACTTCTGGGAAGTTACTGCCAAATTGAAAGCCATCATAGACAAAGAATGACAGAAGATTAACTCCTTCCCCTTGCAAGGTTAACATAACAGTGGCAAGACAATGGTCCTTATGTCAGTACACGATACCGAAAAGCACAAATCATAACGAACAGTGCAAGTGTCGGGTTTACATGGCAAGAAGCTAGCCAGTCAAGAGTAATGCTGAACGAGGAGGCAATGATAGTCACCACTGAAACAGAAGAGTATGAACAAATCATGTCCGGGTGCCCCCGCATGGTGAATGTCAAGAATCGCCCACAGAAGAGAATAATTAGAACACCTTTGTTATTCTCATGTAACACGATCCCTTGGTCATTTGTGTGACAAGCACCACTATATGAATGCCGTTGTGTCATCTTCAAGTGGACTAGTCAAGCAACCTTGGCTAACAGATTATAAGCGAAAGATTCACCCAAAGGCCTGGAAATACCACCTCTAGTACAGGCATAGACCCGTCTACTGACTTTGATATAGATTTCCCTGCCAAGTACTTGCCAGCCGACAAGTTTAGCAGTAGCGAAGAATCCCAAGATGGCTGTTTTATCCCGAATTCACCAAGTTATAGTCCTGATGAAGCTGGTCCTTCTGGAATTAACCATAGTGATTTTTATTTCATTTATTTTTTTATTCTCCTCAACAGAACATAACTGCCAAACGTACATTGAACGCTGCTTTCACTTCCCCAACCCTGCCCGAAGAGATTCAATTTAAAGCTACCGAACAAGGGCCAACACCAATGAAGGTTCAGTGTTCACAGTAGAAAAGTGGCAACAAATATATCAGTATTGATGGAGAGAAAAGTGAGGATATCTGGCAAGATGCCCAAGAGCCACCAAAAAAACCCAATTAATTGTAATTTCTAGTGATGAGAGTGAATTGGAAGTAGTTTCATTAGGAGTCTTGGTAGTTTGACCTTTCGCATGGGATCCAGTCAGTCTCAAACCATCTATGGTAGTGTGCAGAAACATGCAATGGTAGTGTGCAGCTGTTGAGAGAGAAGTGGGTCTCTATTTTGCATCATGTGAAAAATCATGGGAGAGGCAAGATACCTTCCATGTTTCCCACAAATGTACAAGCGTTGGGTAGTTAAGCCTGTGTTGGAAAAGAAAAAAATATTATTTTCGTCCTGAACTTCAAAAGAAAATACTGGGGTTGTGTGGTGTCTCAAAAGTTGACCTCCAGGAAATTGAAGAAGTAGACTTACCTTCAAACATTGCAAGTTTGCCTGCAACGGATAAACAGGAATTGATTCAGAAACACCGGTCCAGGTTTTCAAGATAACCTAAATTAGAATTAGCCTTTGTGTACCTGCAGGTCATATGACCCTCCACTGTTTGGTCCTTCTTCCACTCCCTTAACTCCCAATCCCCCTCTGCTTTGCAGGCTATCTATGGATAGTCGTGTAAAATACTGGTAAAAGATATCCCTTATTTGAAAAAGCTCCCAGATATGGAAAGGTGTCTGGCAGACCCAAGTATAAATGCTATATACAAAATATGTAATTAATTACAAGGGAACCTGATGAAATGGGCAGATAAGTATGCAGTACCTTTTATATGTTCAAATGAAAAAAAATATTAAAGTATTATTTCAATTTAGGTAAGAATTGAATGTAAAAAAGGTCTTTTTTTATCTATCTACAATACCTTATATATGGGAGTCTCCCCCAGTATGAATATATTAAAAAAAAATCTAATTGAATAGTGACTATCGCTTCAGCATATTTAGCTTTTTTGCTGCCAGCACTCGTATACTGCAAATTTTGCTTGGATGGCTAGTGATCGCGTTCACTAGTGCTTTGTACATGTTTTGACTTACAAAATTTATTTTGATGAATTGCGAGAAATACAAGAATTGCGAAAATTCTCGGAGGATACGAGCAATATGAGCAATACCAGCAATGCGAGAAATACGGGAAATACAAATCTAAGTGAACAATATTGAACTAAAAACAACAGAAAAGTGGAAGACGACCACGAGGCCGAAAACATCCTATAATATAACAATGTTAACTTATCCCGTGGGGAGGGGGGGGGCTAACAATATTTCTAAATCAAGTCTCTTAGGCCTTTTTATCGTTCTTTTACTGCGTGTTCGGGCTGGAACATCCTCCCCACTTCTACAACATTGTTGTAGAACATCAGTGTTCAGTTTCTTGGGCTCCTTCTTGTCTCCTTTTCTTCTTCTTTTCTTTCTTCTTCTCGATAGACTTTCGCTCTGGCTCCCCACGTCTAGGACTGGGCCCAACAACATTTGGAACTGAAGAACTTGTACTCGACGTTTCTGCTTCTACTTCTAAGCGATGCAACCTTTGCACAGGTCTGTTAAATGTTCCCCCTTTTGTTCTGAGGGTGGCTGTACGAATCAGGCCATCTTTTCCTGGATGCAGGTTCTCAACTCTTCCCAGTTTCCACTTGTTTCTACTTACGTCGTCTTCACTTAACAAAACAATGTCTCCCACCTTAACAGTCACTTCTTCCTTGTTCCATTTCTTTCGAACTGTTAAGGGTTGAAGATACTCGTTTCTCCAACGTTTCCAAAAGTGATTGAGAAGCTTCTGCTGGTACAAGTATATCTGGATGGTCTTGCTTCTGTTGTACTGATCTTCTTTCATATCAGGTAAACCTAGTAGGGGTCGCCCTAACGCTAACTGCGCTGGCGTGATTGGCGTAGGATCTCTAACATCATCACTAACTGCTGTCAGTGGTCTTGCGTTGATGACAGCTTCAACTTTGATCAAGACAGTGTTCAGTTCCGTAAAGGACAGAAATGCTTTACCTAGTACCTTGCGTAGGGGTACCTTTACAGACCAAACGAGTCGTTCCCATATTCCTCCTCGCCAAGGTGAGCGTTCAGTGATGAACTTCCACTTTACTCCCTTCGATGCGAGCTTGGTTTTAAGTTCTTCTTGGTTGATTTGATTCCAAAGTCGTTCTGATTCCGATGAGGTGGGTGAGTACAATCTCTGGATTTCACGGTCAGCTGACTTGAAAGTCTTCGCGTTATCCGACCAGATGGTGTCACAGATTCCTCTTCTACTAATCATCCGCATAAATGCTTGAAGAAATTCAGCTGTTCATAAGTCGTTTGTCAATTCTAGATGGACCATACGAGATGACAAACAAGTAAAGAGACAAACATATGCTTTCTTTGGTGACTTGCCTTGAACATATAGTGGACCGGCGAAATCCATTCCAACATGGGTGAATGCTGAAGAAAATGACACTTTTTCTGCTGGCAACAGTAGATATAGAATAGGGGTTCTGCGCCACTCGAGTGAGTTACCATTGAGGTACCATTGTTCTGCGCCACTCGAGTGGTTACCATTGAGGTACCACATTCCAGAGATGACGTTATAGCTATTCTAAGTGAGGTACGTTCCAGTGAGGTAGGGGGAGGGGTGGTCAGTTATATTTATTCTTAGTTGACTGGATTGCATTGTTTGTCATTATTCATAAAAACTACTTTTTCTATCTCAAAGCCTTAAAGGATTAGTTTAGGCTTTTGTTTTATCCTAATTGAGTTCTAACGATATTGTCCTTTGTCTTACTACCGCGACAAGATTTTGAATGCTAAAGATTCTGATATTTTATGCCCAACTCTTTTACTACCGTCTAAAGTAAGGATTGCACCACTCTCAGGCAATGCGGATATCGTCATATCTTTTTTTAGAATTAGGAATTGCACCATAGCTATGCAATAAGGATGGTGTCATGTTTATTTTTAGAATCTTTCTGGTTTCAACACAGGTTTATGGTTTTTCTAGATCGTTTCATTTATTTTTTCACCCTCATGCTGCTCACTATAATACCTCTGGTTTATTGTATTGTACGAGACACTTATTGCTGCCCTTTGTGGTATATACACGAACGAGTAGACGGTTACTATCTGCATCAAGATGTCAAGTACCATAGCTCGAAGTATCTCGTGTGTCGACAATGTGGTGGTTATGATTGTAACTGATGAAAGTAGAGATGGTGGCGCAGGCGAAGCTTCGACAAGTATTAGAATTTTTGTACGTGGAACTCTGTCGAAGAGAAATGGTGAAGAAGCTGACAAGAGAGTGTGAAGGATGTGAGAATGATTACTCCAGTCAAAGAGATCATGCATGTCTGATGACTAGCGATCAAGACTTATGGACCTTTTTCTTTGACGACGTGAAGAACTCGATTGATCTTACCCTTTTACTAGATGTATGCGAGCAATTACTTAAATTCATGAACATTCCCATGTCAGAGAACTGGACTGCTTTCATATTCAACCTGTCAAGCATAAACTCTTGTGTAGCTGAAATGATAGCTAGCGATATGTCATGGTCGAATAGAAATAAGCATGCTATTGTTGATTTTGTAAATAACATGGGTGATGTCAAAGAGAATGGTCAGGAATTATCATCAGCAATATTTGACGATTTTGTACTTGCTATAAGGAATTGAATAAAAACGAAGTACGTTTTGTTATAGAATCATTTTGTGTTTGTCTTCAGGGGATAAAGACATGGGTTGCGGGTGTCTAAGCTGCATTCCCAATCTTAATCTTCAAAACATTTTGAGTGCGCTGTGTTCTCGCCTGTTGCGGTGGGAAAGTGATTATTGAAAATTCTCAGATTGATGGAGACCAACGAGCTGTTGGAAAAACTGTATTACAAGTTCAATCAAGGAGGGAGTCTCGGAAGCGTCGATGCCTTATACCATGCTGCCAAAAAGAAAAATAAGAAAATCACGAAGAAAATAGTACAGGAATGGTTAAGAGGGCAGAGGGTGTATTCTCTCCACCGACCTGTTCAGAAACGTTTCCGTAGAAATCGTGTCATAGTCGGATCGATAGATGCGGTCTGGGAATTGGATTTGATTGACATGACACAATACAAAAGCAATTACAGATATATGCTCACCTGTATTGATGTGTTTTCAAAGTATGCATGGGTGGTTCCATTGAAAGACAAGAGCGGTCCTAATTTAGTGGAAGCCTTCAAGCGCATCTTAGATGAATCGGAGCGTATACCCCAAAAATACATTCTGATCGTGGAAGTGAATTCACGAATCGATTATTCCAGTCATTTTTAAGAGAAAAGAACATTGGATCTTATGATACCTATAACACAGATATCAAAGGATCCATCATCGAGCGTTTTAATCGAAGCCTGAAACAGCGAATGTACCGTTACTTTACTTCGAAGGGAACGTTAAAATATCTAGATGTAATACCTGATATTGTAAGGGCCTATAATCGTTCATATCATAGAAGTATTAAGAGAACTCCGGCTTCGGTGAATAAGAACAATGAAAATGATGTGTGGCTAACACTTTATGGAAATCAACTTCCTAAAACGGGTTATGCTTTTAATGTAGGACATCAAGTACGCATATCGAAGTCTAAGAAACTGTTTGAAAAAGGTTATTTACCCAATTGGAGTGAAGAGATTTTTACCATTTTCAAGCGTATTCCTCGCAACCCTCCATTTTATAAGTTAAAAGAGTTCGATGGAGATGTGTTAGAAGGAACGTTTTATAAACAAGAACTGCAGAGGGTTAAGACTTAAGGGGTAGAGCAAGTGTATAAGATAGAGAAAATTTTAAAAACTCGCAAGCGCGGTAAAGAAAAGGAGTACTTTGTTAAATGGTTGGGATACCCTGATAAGTATAATAGTTGGATTTTGAGTAGTGATATCGAATAAAATCTATAATACCAAATGTTGAATGTGTGGTGTATTCATTTATCTCTAACCATCATGACTAGTACAAGTCAGTTTTACATAACACTCCCGAGCAATAGCTCGATGGATATATTTCCGAATAACACCCTAGCCGAAAGTGAAACTACCCGAGCGCTACTACGATGGTGAGTGGAACGTAAGCAGAATTATCGTTGGCTATTATTCTTCAGTCACTGATGTCATTAGTAGCATGAATAAAGCAATCACAGACGATGGAGTAAACGAGATTTCCCTCAAGTTAGATAATCGATCACAGAAAGTCACAGTGATGCTAGGTGCTGGAAAGAAACTGAGTTTCGAGAATAATCTAGGAGTAATCTTAGGATTTGGTAGGGACATCATCCTAGACAAGACGACCGAGGCACCATTTATGAGCGATTTGAATATTGGTCTTCAGTCACTCTATATCTATTTAAGCATCATTGAAAGTCGAATTGTGGGCGATGTGAGAGCTCCCCTTCTACGTATTATATTAGCACTTCAATTGAGTGTATATATATAAGTAGTTGATGGTCTCTTAAGGGTTATGCCCTGGACCATGGGGAAGTTCCGTACTTCCCAAGCATTTATCTATATATATACATATGCCTGAATTTTGGATGTTAGTCACACTTGGGTATAATATTTAACCTTTGACTTTTTGGACATATCAGTGCCAGCAACCTCACATTTCATATTCAGATCTTGCAACTCTTTTACATCCATCTTATCAATTCTTGCCATATCCATGCCCTCTTTTATCAAAAGATGCAATATGGCAGGATCTCCTAAGAAATGTTTAAAATGTTAATAAATGTGCAAATAATATAAGGGCAGAGTCCAGTGCAGCATGACAAAGTACAATGGAGAATGGAATAATTTCTTCCTATATATCAAATATATGCATTTTATATTTATATTATCACCAATAACATTTTATGTATAGCATTTGCCTTGCCAACATATATACATGAAACATATGTATGTTTTTAGAGCATGTACCTTCATCTAATGCACTACCCTTACCTCCGCTTTGTTGCCATTGTTACCATATTTCAAGAAAATACTTTTCTTTTGCATCTCAGTATTGTAAATCTTGTTCCCTCTTAGTTTAGGGGCAATTAAAGGAGGAACTTGGGATGCATGTATGGAAAAATGCTTTTCACTTCTGGTAAATGAAATTCGCTCCACCCACCGTTTCTTTATTTCATCTGGGAAAGCTTCTAGGGATAATACAGATTCCTTATCCACGTTGTCAGAGATTTCATAAGATATCTAGAAATTACAGGTATAAAACTTTGATTAAAATAAGATATTGATTGCATACACAAGAATAACATAATACTGGAAAACTTAAATATAAATTATGATGGGAAAAAATGTTACAAGGGTCAAAATATTAAAACGTGTAGTTCCAAAAATTATCCATTAGTTTTAAACACACCTCCTTCCACCAGGAAATTTCAATTTTTTCAATACAAACTATGTAATTTTTGTTCTTTCTCTGACCCCCCTACTCTTTTGAAGTTCCAAATTACTATGTGGGGTTGATGATATCTTGATTTCTTTTTCCTACACAATATATTTCTTTCAAATAAGGGTTCCATTTTATATGCATTTCTGATCATTAATTAGGAATTCATACAAACTCAACATCCAACATCACTTCATATTTTATAGAAGGTCCAAATATTCTAACAAGCTTTATGCACATCTGGAAGTATCTTGGAAGTGATTGCTTTATTTGAAAATGTTTTGTGAATAGTAAACAAAGTAAATAATTCCTTTAAAGAAATTTTGAATACCTCTTTTCTGCTACAACAATTCTTTTCATTACCATCGCCAAGGTAAAGTTCACCAACAATACCACAAATACCACAGATGTTATTATCCATTGACCTTTCAGTTATTATTTCAAAGCCATAGAAGCCATTGTAAAGTAAATCAGTAATGTAAGAAAATAATGGACTTGCCTGAAATTATAGATAAATATACAGTCGATCCCAAAAACGTTGTCCAAGTGAAAAGAGGTTTATAGGACAATAAAAGTCACGTGTCTCATTAAATATTCAGTTTTACGCGCGTGTGGAAATAGGAATCTGAACGTGCTGCATCACATGCGTGGCAGAAAATGTCGACAGCGGGTAATTCAACTTTAGGAGTTCGGGTTTTGGACTCGAAGAAGAAGTCTAGCTACGTTGTAAGAAGTTTACCCAATTTTCCAGTGTTAGAGACCGTTTCAGAGCTATGTTCTGAGCTAGTGAAAGCTTTACCAGACTTAGAGAACGTTCTGCAAGAAAGAAAAAGATTTCCATTGTTTCGACGAAAGATTTAGAAATTGCGTATGGCTATTTCATAAATGGCAACCAAATGTGGATTGATCCAGCTTTAAAGAACCAAAACAGGGCAAACGAGGACGGCTGGTGCACACCTGGAAGAAAAAGTAGGTATACAATAATATTATTTGTAGTGTTTTTTTCCTTCATTAAGAGTATTCAGTCTAAGGTTCCGCGCAGAGTAATTCAATTCCATAGTACTGATAAATAAAAACCAACAGCCGAAATATTATTTGATTGTTGATGGTTTATTGCCGCTATACACTATCTAATAATTACTATCTGGCTTGTTTATGTCTCAGGAAGCCATGAAAGCACTGTAGACCAGACCACCAAACACGAACAAGTTATTGAAATAATGGATGAGCTAAAAAAGATGCATGGAAACGTGCTCCCGCCGTACAAGCCTTTGGGCTGAAATGACAGTAAGAATTTTTTTGCATCACACTCTAACATCCAGATTGATCAATTCATTTACCAATCCATCGTCTTTTGATTGATATTAACAAACGGCATAGCACACCGTGTGCGTGCAATAAGTGTGAATTCCATATGCGTGATAACTGATTATTTTTCTATAATCTACATTGTAGCGTGTTGGAACTGCCGGTAAAGACAGTATTCCCGGTCTTCCAATGTTCACCGCCAAAGAAAGAAAGAAAGAAACATTTGTAGATGTACTCACTAATGCTGGAACTGCCATTGCAGGTGCAATTCAGACAGGAAGCACACAGGTATTGCACGATCTTTTGCTACATTGTATTTTCGCAATTACGATTTTGATAGCTATCTTTTTGTCAACAGCCAAGCCAAACTGTTACCGGTAACAGAGCCGAAGTTCTTAAACAGTTGCGGGGGCTTTTTCAATTGAAAGACATGGGAGCAATTACAGATAACGAATATAAACAAAAGAAAGAGCTAATAATGAAGGACCTTTAAATTGTTTTGTGTTTTTTCTCTCTATTAATCCGTATAGAGTGATTTGCTTAGCTCGAACACTGTGGCAAACCGGTCTCTATTTCAATTGCTCTGTAGCGTTGCATGTAGCTAGTTATTGTTAAGATTATTGCAAATTATTGATTTGGACTGGACAGGAATGTACCGTTTTGTTTGAAAGAATACGGTTTAGGCCCGTGTCGATTCGAAGTATTTCACATAAGCCAAACCTAATACAAATGAACAAAACCTATTTTTGGATTCGTTTATTCAATGATTAATTTTGGTAACCTGAGTATCAGGCCTTCCGAGGGGGACTCTCTCCCTTCCCCCCTCCCCCCCTTTGGAGAGCCTGATACTGAAGTTAAATTTTGACCGCTCGTGTGAAGTTCAGTTCGGCGTTTGACCGGGGCCTCAACAATTAACCATGAATCCCATGTGATATTTTTTCATTGATGGTATAGCTGACACTATATTTACAAATATCCTGCATGTCGCATGTATCCTTGGCACAAATCTGCTGTTAATTGGCCAAAGGCATCCCAAATAAGTGGCTTAGGGTCGGCAAGACTTTGGAATACCAAATCATTTTGCCTAAGATAGTGCTTTACCAAGGCAAATGATTCCTCTATTGGATTCAAGTCGGGGCTGTATGGAGGTAAATAACGGACAATAACCCCGGAGTTGTAGATCAAGTCGATTATTTCTTGAACGTGATGCACTGGGTGGTTGTCTGTTGAACAGTATCAAAATTATGGAATAAGATACAGGTATTGTCAGAAAAGGAATAATGATAAGAGCGTTCTACTACTGGTCAGCTTACCCATAATAATGACAGATCGGTGATTCTGACCATTGAATGGATTCATCATGGGCAGCAGTTT
This sequence comes from Actinia equina, assembly GCA_011057435.1. Classification (NCBI taxonomy): domain Eukaryota; kingdom Metazoa; phylum Cnidaria; class Anthozoa; order Actiniaria; family Actiniidae; genus Actinia; species Actinia equina. The sequence continues at coordinate 37,905 of WHPX01000549.1, forward strand.
GTGCCTCAGAAAACGTGAGAAAGTATCCGTTACAAATCGTTCTCCTGCGCCCAACAATTCCAAAGAGATGAGACCATCGCACGATATTGCTGATACGGCATTATAGTGAGGTCCCCATCTAGAATAACTCCGGTTTTGCACAGAGGCTCTTGTTCCAGGTTGGCTGTATCCGTATTGACGAGATATTCGCTTATCCTTATCAGATTAATTGCGGCTGCAAAAGAAATTATATTGTGCAGTTTCAACACTTACAATTCCAGTTTCATCCAAGAATACCAAATGGCTTGGATCAAAAACTGTCATTTCAGCTTTAAATTGGAATCTTAAATTTTCTTTCCTCATAGAAGCAATCTGCTGCAACTTTAAAAGGATTTAAAATTCATGAAAAATTATTTGTTAGTAAAGAGCAAACCAATCTGCACGTACCATACCTTCTTGCGCGTGAATCCAAGCCTGTGGACCGTTCTGCATAATGTTTGGGCACTAAAAGCAGAGCCAGTTGTATTGAATATTTTCGACGCTATTTCATTAAATTGCATTACAGGATGTTCTAGAAGACAACTAATGACGATATACTCTTCATGCGGAAAAAGTGTTCCTGTTTGAAGAGGTCGACCGACTGTAGGTGTAACTATATAGCCATTAATCTTATCAATTAATTTTAATGAAATGATCAAATTAAGAAATGCTGTAAAATAAAATAACAAGAGAAATAAAAAACATTCATTACATATTTTATGGTGAATAGGGTTGTACGTGTATGATAATGCCTTGTTTAGAATCCATGAAGGATGACCATATATATTATCGGTAAACTGGGAACTGTAAATTTTGTTATTTTTTGGCTTTGAATGTTTAACAAAAAAAGTATTACATGTTAAGAGCCTCATATATATTTTATTCACTCGTTTTCCCTCATCGCTCATTCGCTTGCAACTCGCTCATTGCAATATATGTTATGGAAACTATAAATAAAAATGTTAATAAGCACTTAATCTCTATTGATATTACAGTAACCATGCAACTATATAACTAGGTGCACATGGTAAATTTCTTGATGTATAATCGTGATATTCATTACGGTTGCTTTAACAACTACAACAGCTGGTTTTAAGTGCACCTAAAGGAGGGGGAACATATAGGGACTTCAATTATTATTTTACCATTATATCTTTATTTGATTCATGTCCATATTATATCCTTAGGGTTATTCCTGCGAGTATTAATTGACAATAATCAAACAAATAACATTCAATAGAGTGAAAGGTTATTAAATGTACATATGAGAGTTTTTTCTATTTAGAACATACCTATTTCATATGGGAACACTTGGTGTATGGCTTTACATAATGGGTTGCTACAGTTTTTTAACAATTACAGTAGTCGGAACAAATACAACTACATTTGTTAGAAGGAAGCTATGCTCCCCATTCTTCTGCCCAGGATGATTCCTTGGTTCTCCAAGTTTGAAACCACACAGCAAACAATTTTTCTGTGGTGGGGAAAAATGCAAGGACCAGCCACCTTTTCTATCATGAGAGAGTATGGTTTTTGCATTTCTTATGTGTTATTTGCTGTAAAATTATCTGTGGAATGTGTTTATCGTTGAATCACTACTGATATTGGATGAGCCCTCTAATGATTGTGCATTTGAGTTAGTTGATCATAGTTAGTACATCATAGGTCGTTGTTAAAGCAGCTTCTTCTTGCAGTAAACAAAGGAGTACATGGACATGCAAGCATATTTTTTTCTGTTCAGTGGATTTGGTCTTGCTTAAAAATCCCTTGCAGTCAGTCGATGTACAATGGAATGTTTTCTTGTATGCAGTATTCTGGACTTTTACATGACAGACTCCGATAGGGTTTGATGAAGTTGGCGGTCCATTAACACAAAAACAGGATTCATTTATTTGGAAAGCAGTAGGTATCGGAGATAAAGATGACATGTTCGATGATTTTTTCATAACGTCAATAAGATATTCTTTAGTACGAAGATCAGATGGATAAGTGGCAATAATATGCTCAGACAGATAGTGAATCTTTATTGGAAGGACAGCTCGGTTAATATTTTGTGAGTGTTCGCAACTAGAGTTCTCGGTAATCCCGCTGTTTACGAACGTTGCCCTGGTAACCTTACACTTCTCACTGTGGCATTGTGTGTATTCACCTTCAACGACCACGAAACATCTTGAACTGCTGTTGTTGTTTGAGTAAAACGAGCAGTTTCGTATAGAATATAACTTAACACAGTCTGGCGAAGTAAGCTTTTGTTTTTTTTTCGCTTTAGGAATGTCAGGTTTCGGGTTTGTACCTATAAAGAAAACATTTCCACATTTCTGGCAGGATCCTTGCCCACGTTGACTCTGATGGTATAAAAAAAAGAATATGAAATACACCGGAGCTATCAATGAATGGCTTTTGATAACATGAGACATTCTAACTTTGCTAACCGTGTCCGTAAGGACTCCATTATAATGAACAAGTCAGTAAGCCGGCCCAAGTAAGCCAGTGAAACGCACGCATATTACAAATACAAATCTAACTTATGCTTATTATATGGAAGAATCAGAAATTTGGGGAAGAATGCGGCCGTAAATTAGTTTGACATTTGTTTTTTATGTTAAAGCAGACTCACCATTACTTGAACATCGAATCGCTTTCAGCATACATGGATAAGGAGGACTCCACAATTTTGCAGTCCTCTGTTACGCAATCGGCCCGCGTGGGTTGTGAATTTATTTACCAAGCTCCGGGCCCAATCCTCCGCCGTCACAGAAATTTCTCCTTAGCATTTTTTATGCTAATTACTATTGTTTTGAAAGTCTCAAACGATTTGTAGTATTTGAATATTAATGAAATTTAGGTGTGCGTCAGTAGTAGTTTGATGGACGGCTAGGTGGAATGCATTTAGTGGTTTAATATTGTTGTTGTTATTATATTTTAAATTTTTGTTAGGGTGCACTTGTAGCCAAGCTCTGTTGTGCTTACCCCTTCCATGATAGCTAAGGACTCACGGAAAAGGTCCGACGTCCACCTACTGGTATTTTTATTAATAATACCCTCAAATCGCATATTCGTAAACGAAATAATAAATGCGTATTGTGGTCAAATTCTCACTTAAATTTAATAGTATGTTTTGCATAGTATGTGTTTAATTTTCTGTAGCGGAAGCATTTTGTCGCGGGAAAATATATTTTAGAGGGGAAATATGTTTATCGTTAAAAGGAGGAAACTGAAGTCTATAGTTGACGTTGCCTAAATGGGCTAAGTTTAAGTTGATTCCAAATTCATTTCAATGAAGATTCCAGTTTAGCGAATTTCATTGGTACTTCTTGTGTCCTTTATTTGTTGAATATGAAATATTTCCCATGATCCTCGGCGATCACATTTTTCTTGGTTTGTGGTGACTAACTTTATTGAAATGAATTATGTATTGTTAAAGTTTACACTGTGCAATAACTATCATCAGGAGGGTGGTGGCTGAAAAATGAGATATATCAAGCAAAAGATTAGGCAGTACCCCCTCTTAAAAACAATTTTTTTTTAGTTCTACCCCCCCCCCCCTCCTTGCTATGTTATAAATAGCGTTGATCCCCCTTTCCCAACTGATTACCATTCTGGACTGTCTATTTTTGCGCTTCAGCAAAACCCCAGAAATAATAACCTAGAATTTTACAATTTATCCTATAAAGCAGACTCTTATAAAAGATGTTTACTGCAAACTTAGGCTATTCAGGTTAAAGTGCAAACAATTAATCCGTGAAACACTAATTACTAAAAAGTACAAAAAGTACTTATTAACTAATAGAAAACAATAGAATAAAATTGTGCTATTTAGTATTACTCAAGTTTCACTCTATTAAAAACATAAACAAGTACTTATTTCCTTAATAAAAAAGCCACTTTGTGCAAAATTGTGCATTCTCCAAATGCATGCCAATTTAACCAAATACAAACCCTATATGCTCTACATTGTAAGTAATTTATCGCTTTTATGTGTGTAACACATTTGAGGGGCTGAAGCACCCTCGGTGTTTACCACAAACTCCGTAGTTTTTACTAATACTTTACCTCGTGTGCCTTTGGTCCATTACCCGATAATCGGTTACAATTTCCATATTTGACACTGAGTTTTGTTACATAATTTTTTTACGAGGTGCTAGAAAACTATATTAGCTTCTTATCGTAGATTGATAAGTTTTACACCGTAGTGAAAATAGAAAACTGACGTTTCGGACGTTAGTCCTTCGTCGGAGTCAATAGAAAGTAAGAGTGAGAGAGATGTTTATATAGTAGAGGATAGAGAAAACAAACCAATAAGAAGAAAACAAGCCAGAAAACAAAAAGAAAACAAAAGGATAGAAAGCAACAATAGGTGAGAAAAAAGGGAAAAGAAAAGAAAAAAACAAAACAAAACAACTTAAATGTAGGCGAAGCGTTCGTTCATCCCGTGGGGATTAACGGTGCCAAGTGAATGAATAACACGCATTTCTTTTGTTTTGCGATGATGGTTGCTGCCGTGGGTTAAACAAAGACCAAAAACAATAGCATTAAGCTCAGAGTGATTACCAGAATTGAAGTGCCGAGCAACTGGTTTATTCAAATCTTTCTTTCGAATGTCGTAAAGGTGGTCTCTAAAACGATCACCTAATCGGCGGCCAGTTTCTCCAACATAGAGCATGTTGCAGCTTGAACATTGAATACAGTAGATGACGTTAGAAGAAGTACAATCAAAATGATCAGTTATATTAAAGGTGGATTTGGGACCTTTAATAGAAGTATATGAAGCAACAAAAGGGCAAGTGTAGCAACGTTTGCGAGAGCAGCGAAAAGTACCGGGTTCATACTGAGAACGCTAGCTGCAATGTCTCGAGACAAAATGTTACGTTTGCTACACATGGCACGAATAGTGGAACGCATGACTGAACGAGAAAATGAATTGCGCGCCGATGACACATCAAAAAAGTACTTAGTGGAATCTACACCAAAATTGGAAAGACTAAAATTGACGCGAAAACCAACAGGGATAACTGGTAATTTTGGTGTAGAGTACTTAATGCGATTTTATCCTGAATTTCTCACCTTCTTTTGTTTAATTAAGGGATACAATTCGGGATAAAATGAAAAGAAAAGGCTTATTAACATTGATTGACTGAATGGTTATTGCTTACTATCAATCACAATCAAAAAGTCTTCCAGTTTTGGAATTTACCCCCTCTTATGACAAGTCCTTAAGCATCAAATTTGCGACTTAAAAGCGTGCACAGGTCACTAGTCAAAAATGCTTCTTAGCACTTGTTGTTCTTCAACATTTCTTGGTTGATATTGACTAACCGATTAATTTGTGCTTTGGGCGGGGAAGCATAAACATTTCTTCTAGATTTTGTAATACTATGGATGAGAAAGTTCATTTGAGCTTCCTTTTTGAGTATTGTTGTCCAATGCCGAACGTGCATTTTTTTGCGGGTAAGTTGGGGTTATTGAATTACTACTAAAGTACTGGTTCAGAGGGGGGTGGGGGTCATGATTAGGGAATTATAAAACTATCTTGAAACGCATCTTCGAACAGACAACAAGCCGTGCGAACTTTATTGTACATGGTTTCTTTGAAATGATATTGTGATATCAAAAAAAAAATGTAATAATCTGAATTACTTTGACATTGAAAGGACCGCTATGTTATTGCTTGTCGCAAAGTCACAGGATTTTTCAGGTTATTTATCACGAATAAACACTTTTCTTATTTTTCTCCTTTTTGCTTTTTACTAATTTTCATTCATATTTCATACATAATTTTGCCTACATTTGTATGGTTTTGATTTTTTATTTGCGTATACACCGTACTTTCTTCTTCGAGAAAAGTTTGTAAAATATAGTGCAAATGCAAGCAGTACTTCGAATGTTGAAGAAATAGAAAACGCGCGCGCGTGCTGCATGCACCCGGAGGTTGGCAGAACACGAGAGAAGTATTAGGACTGAGAAGCACAACGCGTAGTCGAGTGCTTCTGGAAACTTCTTGAGTGTTCTGCCGATCTTCAAGTGCTTTATGACTGCACATAGCACATCAAGCAAGATTATTTCTTTTATAAAATACAAATTACAATAATAGATAGGAATGACGCAACTGAAAAGCTATTTATTTTATTGATAAATAGCAGTCGTATCGAATTACGCCCTGCTTAAGTTTACCATATTGAAATGACAATTGCAATCAATTAAAAGAAGGTCGATTTTCAAAATATTAAAAAAAAACACCTTTGTCTAAAAGAAATAACGTCTTTTATTGGTAGCAGTATGTGTTAACAATGCATATATACAAATACTCACAGTTTTCAAAATATAAAAAAAACACCTTTGTCTAAAAGAAATAACGTCTTTTATTGGTAGCAGTATGTGTTAACAATGCATATATACAAATACTCACACACAGAAATGATATATTTTACAAAAGACGTCAAAGCAGAATATTATCCAAACAGGGAACTTAAAAAATCTATCTTACAAATTTCAATAAAGTAAGGTAACGAACAAACGCAAAAGCGTCTATACCAACAACACTGGTCCAGGGGAAGAGGGAGAGTCAACATCTACCCCAATTACAAAAAGTAAGTTTTAATCGAAGTGAAAGGATAGTGCAAACACTATTCGGTGTTTTCCAGAGTGCAGTCAGTAAACCCGTGGAATATACGTGGAATATATTTACACATTTAAATATTTGCATATTATTATTAACTTATTTACATGTATCTATTCTTCTTGCCAAAAATACTTGCTTGCTGGGGTCAATCTGAAATGGAAAAGAAGGAAAAACAGAGCATCATATTCATTTGATTGGGTTTATGTGTAAGAGGCGCTAATATCAACCCCAATTACACATAATCCCCAACGCACAGATGTTCAAAACAGATTTTAATTCATTTCGAAATTAATCCTAAGCACCTTCCGGGTCAGACATATATGCCTTTCCCTCGCAGATGCCATAATTAAGCACCTTCCGGGTGGTAGTCATGGAATTACCATGGCTATTTCCCCTCACAGATGCATAACTATCCTAAGCACCTTCCGGGAAAGCATGATAGCTCCTAGCATGCTTTTCCCTCGCAGATGCTACAACTAACTAAAGCACCTTCCGGGTGGTAGGCATGGAATTACCATGGCTATTTCCCCTCACAGATGCGTAACTATCCTAAGCACCTTCCGGGAAAGCATGAGAGCTCCTAGCATGCTTTTCCCTCGCAGATGCTACAACTAACTAAAGCACCTTCTGGGTGGTAGGCATGGAATTACCATGGCTATTTCCCCTCACATATGCGTAACTATCCTAAGCACCTTCCGGGAAAGCATGAGAGCTCCTAGCATGCTTTTCCCTCGCAGATGCTTCAACTAACTAAAGCACCTTCCGGGTGGTAGGCATGGAATTACCATGGCTATTTCAATTCCATGCCTATTTCCCCTCACAGATGCCTGGATCCTATGAGCAACGCAAACGCAACATACGCAGACTCAACAAACGCAACATACGCAACCTCAGTACTGCAGTTTTCACTGAGGTGAGAGAAAAACCAGTACTGGCATTGGGCAGAACACTACTGAATCTACGTATGTTGTCTGGGTTTGCATTTGTTTTTTATTGCTTGTGCGAACCAGGCTTAAGATGATGTCCCGTAAGTACAACAGTACTTACCTTTAGTTAAAGTATTTAATACACTGAGCTGGAAAAAATGATATTGAAAATTGACATTGATAAGATATGAGAAATAATAAATTGAAACAGAATGTTAATATAATCGTGTTTATACTAAGATGTATTTACAAATGAAAACCCAAACACTATCTCTATGGCATTCAATGCTATCAACATGGATTATTTCAGTCTTTTCTTTTTTCCGTTCTTTTTCCTTTTTTTTGATATTTGGTTCGTTGAGTTGTTATTGTTTGGATTTCTTTGAATAAGAAAAAAAAAATGCAGGAACAGACCTCTCATTTTCTTCCTTTCTTCTTCATTTTGCCTTCTCCTGATCCTCCGCCTCTTATTTCTTTCTTGTTTTTTATTTGTCACCAGCTTTTCTTCTAAAAAAAGAGTATGCCCTCATGATAGATATAGAAATTTTGCTGAATTTCATAGGTTGGATTAATAGTAGATTATTAAAGGGTTTTTGTTTCAGATCAAGATGCCAAACTTCACATAACCTAACGCAAATGAATCCAACTGAATAGTTTGAACTGGAAGTCCTAATGATGTGCATGAATGAAAAAATGGTTTTGTCTTATATTTTGTCTGTATATCAAAATCCCTTATGTACAGCATCTCATATAATAATAATAATAATAATAATAATAATAATAATAATAACTATTTATATAGCGCCTATCCAAATCTGCTCTAGGCGCTTTAAACAAAAAGAAAAACCACAAACTGTGGTAGGCTGTGAGCTTTGCTTGGCGCCTGTGGCTGCCGCAACACAACCCATACCACAGGAAATAAAATAATAAAAAGATAAATAAATGATACGAAAATAAAATAAAATAAATAAACACACGCACGACGAAACTACGAACAAATTAGCATAGAAACAGTCTAATTTACTGGTGCACTTACCTAAGGTTTGCAATACTAGTATGCCAATTATATACATTTCGGTGAGTAATCTAACGCAGCAGTATCACCATTTTTTATATAACCAATTACATTACATGCATAAAATTTATACTCTCAACTAACCATTGTCAATTACTAATGTTGAGTCATTCCCATGAGCATTTAGTGGTGCACTTCCACCAAAAACAACCTATAATAAACAGACAAACACACACAAAAAAAAGGGCTATCAAACTCATATGCCTTTTCAGTCTTCACAATGATACACAGTGCAGTTAGAGTGACTACAGCTTGCATGGTAGACACATTTCCTATGGTGTTAGCCTCAACTGCATGCAATAAATTCATAATTAACAGAATAGCTTGTGGAAATTCAAAGTATTTGTACCATTCTAGTTTAACAATATTTGCCTTCCGTTTGCATTTGTAAACATTCTAGTGCAATTGAGGCTAACACTGTGCAAATATATCAGCAGTAAAGCATTTTAGTGGTATTAATAGTTGGACTACAAAAAGGTCATTCCATTTTTCCGACAATTGTATGATGTACATGTCCAGCTTAATGCACTTACATACATGTAAACTTACTTACCTCATCATCTGAATCTTTTAATAATTGCTGAATAACAATGGTATAATAACAATCATAAAATATGATTAAACCAGTTTTTTAAATTGTTATTCAATCATGAATTTTAACAAGTTTCTAGTTGAAAATAAATTGAAATGAATAAATAAATAAAATAAAATAATTAATTAAATTTAAATGTATAAATTTAAAGTTGAATAAATCAAACAATGATATACAATATCAAAAATAAAATCATCCCGAAAACCTCGTATGCAACTTCGTGGTATTTTCTGTCAAGTGGCTGCTGTTGCTGCTGCTGCTGTTGGAGGCGTTCTTGGTGTAGTTGCTGTTGCTGATTTTGCTGTTGTTGATGGCGCTCTTGGTGTAGTTGCTGTTGCTGCTTTTGCTGTTGTTGGAGGCGCTCTTGGTGTAGTTGCTTTTGTTGTTGCTGCTGCTGTTGGAGGCGTTCTTGGTGTAGTTGCTTTTGTTGTTGCTGCTGCTGTTGGAGGCGTTCTTGGTGTAGTTGCTTTTGTTGTTGCTGCTGCTGTTGGAGGCGTTCTTGGTGTAGTTGCTGTTGCTGCTGTTGTTGGAGGCGCTCTTGGTGTAGTTGCTTTTGTTGTTGCTGCTGCTGTTGGAGGCGTTCTTGGTGTAGTTGCTTTTGTTGTTGCTGCTGTTGTTGATGGCGCTCTTGGTGTAGTTGCTGTTGCTGCTGTTGTTGGAGGCGCTCTTGGTGTAGAGGCTGCTGTTGCTGCTTTTGCTGTTGTTGGAGGCGTTCTTGGTGTAGTTGGTGTTGCTGTTGCTGCTGCTGTTGGAGGCGCTCTTGGTGTAGTTGCTCTTGCTGCTTTTGCTGTTGTTGGAGGCGCTCTTGGTGTAGTTCCTGTGGTGTGTATTGCATGGATGACTTTGGTGAAGAAAAAGTACAATTAATATACACAAGATGAATGGAGGTACAGTAATGTAAAACAGAAACAGTAAAACAAAAAAAGTGGCATCATCATTAATTACTTACATGTTTTGAAAACTGCTGGCTATTGCTAAGGTAAAAGAAAAGGAAATGGTATGAATTTGCATATTTTAATTCTGATTCAGTAATCTTAATCCAATAGAATTGGTTTCTTACCTTAACATCAGCTTGTAGACGGCAAGATCTTTTTGACAGATGTCAATACCACTAAAAAGTTCTTCCACTGTAATAATAAAATCATGTTAGAATTACATAACATACTAATGTATAGCTACACTAAAAATCTTTAAAATGTGGATATACGATGGGTGGCGCACTGTGCTAAAACATTGCCATTCACTCCATAAACAATACAATGCAGTTTGAGCTAGAGTTGTATTTATAAAATATTTGATTTCCAATAAGGAACATGTATGGAGGATAGTAACATGGCCCTACAAGATTATAACTTTAAAGCTAACTGTGCGCAATAATAAAAAACAATCATTGATATTTATTTGTTATTTTACCAGGCTCTTCTTCACCGCGGCAAAACTTTCCAACTGTAAATAGAAAAAGCTAAATTAATTCAGTGCAGTAAATTCAATTTATTGCATGAAATAGAAGAGAATATAATGAAATAGAATATAATGAATTAAACTTAGATCATAAGAAAATAACATCAGTGGATAGTTTCAAGAGATCTCTTAAAAATATTTATTACCTTTTTAATATTTTGTATACATCATAAGACTTTTTAGACCACTCTTTTGTATTTCATAACTTTACATTTCTTATCTTATCGTATTTATCTTTTTATCCATATTTTTGTTTATTCATATTTCTTTAATTGTAAAAAAAATTAGTCATTGTATATTCTTATTTAGGGCACTACTGAAAACCATGCTTAGTGAGTAGGTTTCCCTCATTAAAAATTAAAGATTATCAACTCAAATTCAAATGATTATATTAAAAAGGGCATTTTAAAAAATAAATAAATAAAATAAACAATAAAATAAAAATAAAATTTACTTACCTATGATTCCACCACCTTCATGAAATGAAGTATCAACCATTGCTATAAAAAAAATCTATATAAATCAACATAATAATAATAATAATAATAATAATAATAATAACTTTACTTAAACTGATGTAAGACCAGTCAGTCAGAAAATTTAGTGAAAATGTATTAATTGGTGACCAGTATACAATATATGAATGAATATATTTACTTATATAATGTAACAGCTAATCCTGTGCATGTGAGAATATATTGATAGTTATTGAACATATAATAAAAGAAAAATTAAAAATAAATAACATGATGATCATATATATAATATGAAACAAATATCATTTTGAACACATTACACAGTTTTCCATGCAACTTACATGGTGTGTGCTTTATAAAATGCTTTGGTGTTGATGCTATTGCTGATGCTGATGTTGCAGAAAAATATATTCAAAAAATAGGTTGATGAATGGATATATATGTATGGTTGGACGGATAGATGGATGCAGGATGAATGGATACATGGGTGGATGATTCACATTTGCATTCAAAACATACATGCATGAATACATTTCACACTGTACATTTCATGCGACTTTGTGGTTCCACTTGAGTTTGGATTGTTTGCTGACATTCTGTGTTCGATAAGATCAGAACACAGATCGACACTTTGATTTGTTAGAAATCTCACAATACTCAGGAATGAAAAATGAGCAAAAGATAACAGCACTCATTACACACTTTTGTATGCAACGTACAGTATATGGTGTGTGATTCTTGGTTTTTTGTGTGTGGGATATATATCAGGCAATGCTTCTGCTGCTAAAAAACAAAAACAATAAACATTTATATATATATATATAAATCATAACTGCATTCATACACTAGAAGTTAAATATTACATTTCTTTTTTTGCATCCATAAACTTACATGGTGTACTGTGGTTCTTGTCAGTGTTTTGTTTAAAAGATGGCCATGGTGATGATGCTGCTGCTGCTGAGGATCAAAAAAAAAAAAACAACAATAATCATATATCAATCATAACTGCGTTCATACACTAGAAGTTATTAACACTAATAGTCGAATACATTTCTTTCTTTGCATCCATAAACTTACATGGTGTGTGCTTTTTGGTTTTCTGTTTGATGGATGGCGATGCTTCTGCTGCTAAAAAACAACAACAATAATCATATATATAAATCATAACTGCATTCATACACTAGAAGTTATTAACACTAATAGTTAAATATATTTCTTTTTTTGCATCCATAAACTTACATGGTGTGTGGTTCTTGTCGGTTTTTAATGGTTTGATGGATGGCGATGCTGCTGATGCTAAAAAACAATAACAGTAATCATATATACATATATATATATATATACGTATACACAGCCATTTGCAAAAATGGCTGCTTCCAATATATATACATTAAGTATATCAAAAGCATATCAAATGTTATGGGATGTATATATATCCTCCATTATATTTTTTCGAGTTGTTTATCATTAGGGCTTTCTGAAAAAAATATCAAGAAAGATAGCCCGCCCTGCTGTCTGATATACTTTCGATATACTTGTATTTATATTTGAAACGGCCATAATTTTTGCAAATGGCTGTGTGTGTATATATATATAAATAATAACTGCGTTCATACACTAATAGTTATTAACACTAATAGTTAAATACATTTCTTTCTTTGCATCCATAAACTTACATGGTGTGTGCTTTTTGGTCTTCTGTTTGATGGATGGCGATGCTTCTGCTGCTAAAAAAAACCAACAATAATCATATATATATATAAATCATAACTGCATGCATGCAAAAGTTACTGCAGCCAGATTGAACTGATCGATTTATAAAACATACCTTCTCGCCATACACTATTACAAGAAGCTTTTTTGAAACCAATAATAAAGCATGTAAACAGTGGTTTACCCTTATAGATAATTAATAATATTAATGATTAATTAATCTCTTAAGAGCTGGGATATGCTCAGAAGTCCTGAAACCCTCTCTGAAGCCAATTTTGTTCCAAATATAAAGTGTATAGAGTGCAATTTACATTCATGATATTACAATAATTTACAATAATATGTATGTGCCGCTTGATGATATACAATATGTCGCTGCATGTAATGAAAAATTTCATGAAGCCTTCCCTAATAGATAAAGCACATTATTCCTTTAAGGGTTTTTTTTGGAGGGGACTGCACTAATATTGTCTCCTCAAAAGTGAAGCAAGAGTGTGAGCCTTTAAATTCTCAAGCAATTTAATGACCAACTGGATTACAAATTAAAAACTAAAAATGGTTAAGTCTCAATATTTTGACAATCAAAGTAATATACTCACTAATTCCTAAGTCATCTCCAGACTGATCCTGTTCTTGCTGCTCATCTGAAAAATAAAGAAAAAAGTCCATAACCAAATTCAACCTGATTTAAGAACAATAATTATTCATTCCTATGTTATGCATTAGGTTATGCATTCAAATTCAAGGCATTTTTTATTTTTTAGGAAAAAAGTCTTCAAATGGCTTGTAATCGCATACAGAACCCAAAAAGGACATGAATACATGAGAAAAAGCAGAGCTTTTTTTAAGATTTGGAGTGTTTTGATATTTCCCTGACATTCTTTGTTGTTTCTAAAAAATCTCTTTGCTTGGGCTTCCTGTGGTAATTAGTCTGACGTCACTGCGAACTGTAACACGATGCAAAATACCCATACCTTTGCCTCTGGATAACCTTTTATTTGAATCTGTAACAAAAAACAATAATTGCTCGTAAAGGATCATCTAAACAGTAACCGGCCCACATGGTTTATTATTTCCCCATGCATCAATTACCTCTTTTGTGAAACAAGAAAATCTTCTTGGATTTGGTTCCTTTCATTAGCGAAAGCAGCTCCTTCGCACTAGGGAGAGAGTCTGCTACTCTTTCCATCTTCGAGCCTCTCGAAGTGGATCTAACCACTTGCAATCTGGTGAATATAATTCGGACAAATACGAATATTTTAAGTGCACAAACAATAAACAATTTAATGCTTTGTTTATTGCTTAGCTTAAATATTAAGTTACAAGATCGGAGTTCTATTCGTCTAATAATGTTCGTTCGCAAGGTCACTTACCGGTCTAATGACACATTAGCCAGGCGGGGCATGGAAGATTTCAGGAGATCCCCCAATTGATCTTTTGATAACTTTGGGTGAAATGAAATCCACTTTGCCCTGCCGGAATTCTTCATTTCTTTCTCTTGTACACCTCTGGGTATACACTTTACCCGATGCTTTAAGAGCCAAAATTCTCTCTTCACAGTCCTGGTTCTCAGGGGACTTCGTTCTCTTTCGCTCTCACTCGAGCTACCGGAGCTGGAAGAGCTCGAAGACGTTGCTGGGTTCATGGTATTAGCAGTAGAGTTAAGAGTAATCGATGTTTTCTAGATGAAGCGAAGTTTCAAAAGACTGTTCTACATCAGTGACAAAGCGTCTCAAACGCCGCCATAGTAAAGGCGTATACCTGCATTTCCTGGCATATAAGGCATCTCATATTACACTGCACAAATGCTATCCAGACATGATGACTACCGTAAAACAATTCATCAGTCTCAACAAAAAGCAAGAATGCATTTCATGATTGCAAGATATAATAATATTAGCATAAAATTATTATATATAATGTAGTGATATGTAATGAAGAATCGGCTTCACATCGAAATACAGTAGCTGCGAATCCCATCTGGATTATCTATTCTATTCATTGACAGTTTCAAAAATCAGGTTAAACCGGAAATTGTCGTCTCACGAATGAAACCTCCTTTAGGCCTTCAGAATAGAATTGGAATTGTAAAAAATAAAAAAATTTTCAGAAAAGGAATGAAAAAGCATAAAACAATAGAGCAAAGGGTAAAAAAAGAACCATTTCGTGCGGGCTGGAACCCACCCTTGCTTTGAGGCGCTTCCATTATGGCGAATCATATTACAGGGACGGCGGAGCAGTTTTTTGATTGGAGGACTCAATAGTGACATTGTATGACAAGATGGGGGGGCTAAATTTAGTGAAAATGTAGTAAATTTCACAAAAAGTGGGGGCCTAAAGCTCCTCCAGCCCCCCCCGGGTTCCGCCGTCCCTGTATTAGGGTACAAGAGCGGAGTCTGGACCTCCTGTGTTGTAATCTCCGTCATAGACCTGGATTGTTCTGTTGTCATTCAGTTGTAGTTATATTTATGCCTGATTGATGGTCAAAATGGAACGAAAATACGTCGAATGTCCTTTTCCAAACGCCAAGCAAGAAGCCCACTCGAGCGCATTGTGAGTATAACCTATTTCTCATATATGTCTCAACACGCAATCCGGTTGGCTTTTAGTTTGTAAATACAAATGTAATGCGGTAAATGTTGATCTTCAACTGACGTAAATACAACTTTTCATAAATGAACCTTACCTTCCATATTATTATATTGGCGTTGACGTTAGTGCTTCTCGTATGATAAATAGTTCTCCGTTATATCGTGTTGTACAAACGAACGGTGAATAAGTAGGCGGGACAAAGAATCATACCGGCAAAAAATTAAGTGCCACTACGATCGCCAACGTATGCAAATTCTACTTTAGCTTATAAAAATTATATAAGTTTTTTGCTAATTCTTTTACAGATCGGAGGCCATAGAACACATAACCTACAAATGCCCTTCAAAGCCAAGAAAGTGTAGAGTGTACGGCTGCAGATTTTGGGGCAACAGTAAAGAAATGCTGCATCGCCAGAAAAAACGAACCATTATGGGCGGAGCTTCTGTTTTGCACTCAACCATGGCTAATTTGCTGTCAATCCGCACTCGCCCTTTTCATTGGTCGAGAGCTTGAGAGGTTAATTAGTATTCACAAAAACAAAATGGCGTCTGTTAAGCGAGAAAGAAGAGAAAAAGGGTTTTATTCGTCATTACACAACACTACGTCGGAGGATATCTTACCGATTTGTAAGAAAGTTAGGAGAATTAAGGGAACAGGCCGCTTATGGGAAGTGGAGCGATTGATATCGCGGAGATCTACTAAAGGAGTAAGTTTACGTTGTAACTTTGATGAGTTTACATATTGTATAAAGTTCGTCCAACTCCATTTTTCAATGAGATGTGCTATATTGTTTTTAGAAAACCGAGTTTCTTGTTCAGTGGAAAGGTTTCTCTCCTTATGAAGCTAGCTGGCAGGACGAAAGCGAAATAACTCCGGAATGTCTACGGTAAATTATTTGATGTAATTAGTATTTAACTAACTTATATATAAGACCAGCTTACTTTTAAAATATTACAACAATTAATTTAGCGCTTAACTTTATAACTCAAATAGATATAACTCTTTTAAATTGTCATTATTTGTTTGTACGATTTCTATAAATTCTAATCTATAATCACCGTTTTGTATATACTAATAAGAAGGTTGACTTTTGTTTACTATTTAAACATTTTAGGTTGTTCTTTAATCCAGCTCTAGAACAAATGACTATATACAACGAGGTGGCAACATTGAGGGCGGCAGTAGAGGGGCACCTGTTATCCAAATCCAGACTGCCAGTTACTGTTACTTTTCGTGGTGATGTATTTAGGTGGCTATTTGAAAACAAGGGAAACAAAGAAAAGGGGTGGCTATATCTTTACAAAAGACATTTTCATAAAAAATATTTTCCCCCCATGTGGGATCACTGCTGTGACTCTCATGGCCAGGGTATAAAGGTTTTCTACCCTATGAAAATTAGAGCCTTTATATCCTGGTCACCAAAGAAGTATTACCTAAAAGGGGGCAAATATATACCTTGCTCTAGGTTGTATTTAGAAAGGGCAACATTCTCCTTTGTAAAGGTAGCATTATGTGATAGTGATGATTAAGTCTGATAATTAATCTAATATCCTCAATCAAACTTTGCAAAGGAGAATGTTGTAGACTATTATTATTGACATGACTGTGGGTTTACAAATTGTGTATGTAGCTTATTTCTATATAATCAGTGGTTAGTAATAACCAATAAAAAAATACCTTTATGGTTTTGTTTCGAGTTAAAGTTTGAAAATAACCCATCTTTGAATTTGTACAACTCAGCTGTCAGTCCATAATGATAATCTTTATAAAACTATAACTATTATAAAACTGTTGTATAAAATAGGCTTTCATAGGCAACAAGCATCTTTATATATATGATAAAAAAATGGTTGATCAACAGTTGTTTATTTTATCAATCACAGAATAACATAAATGCATGAATATAACTAATGTACATACACAAAGCCATTTACACTTCCATTATATAGTCAAAAACAGCACTTGGTTGATAATAGTAATTAAGACACTTTTCTAATTTATGTATGTTTATATCTGTATGTGTTTTTTTTCGTATCCAATGTATGGAAATAGTATTATACACTCTACTGAAAATTTAATTTATACTTGAATCTCTAATTTGTGACTTTTGGCACTGATTTCTGTATTATACTACAGTCACTAACTTTTTTTGCTATTTCTATTTGGATTTTTTGTTTTTGTTTCTCTTTATGGTAGCTCTCTTTCTTTTTCTTTTTGGACAACAGTTATCCTGGATTAGATTTTGGATTTCTGCTAAAGGGGGATCTTCCTCAACAGGTTTGTCATGGCTTACATATTTCTTAGATTTTCGATTTATTCTGATGGTAGTTTCCCAGAACTGCAAATTTCTTTTTGTATAGGGGTTTGGCTTTCGCTCCCTGTGTTTCAGAACCCTCATACGGTACTCGGCACGGAGAATCTCTGCAGGATCGTCAGTGTGATTTGTCTTCCTTTGTATTATTTTGCGTGCATCATCATTGTTTTTTTCCACACCTTAAAGCAAAATGAATGCATTGTACAGCAAATTACATTTTATCAAGTTATATATTCAATGTAACTATATAATATAATTTTGTTTTGTTTGATACCTGACAAAAGATTGATGTAGTGTATTAATATCAATTATTAAATTACCTTGTCCACTAAATTGCTTCAGGTTGTCGTGCATCTTAACCATGTTAGGGATGTGATAGGCCGCCATGTGCATATAGCAAGTAACACGCTCAGTTTTGTATCCAACCCTTTTATGTCCTAATGATGTAAAATCATCTATCCACTGTTTAATCTGAATTTTGTACAAAAGAAAAAAAAAATACTGAGTGTATAGATGGGATTTGATCATTTTCTCTGGCATTTGTAATATATAAATGTAAGCAGCATTTAACAATATTTACCCGAGCACGGTATTGATCAATATTGTAAGGTTTGAGAGATGAAATGAAGCCAAAGTACATGTCAGCAAATTTCTACAAAACAAAACAAGAAATAAATAAGTAAATGACATTGTTTCTTGGCAATAACAAATTAACAAAAAATACACACCTTCCACAAATCTGCCACTGCCTGAGCAGTGTCTGGCTGAATAGCTTCACCAAGCTTTTGGGGGAGCTCATTGAGTAGTTTCTTTCTGTCGTCTCCCATTAGACTAGTCCAGTCCATGGTCCCACTACCCCTCCCATCTGCATTGTTCTTTTCCCACACAGAAAAGGAGACTCCACAACTGCATATGGTCTCTACAAGTTTCTTTAGGTGGGTTCCTAAGTTTTTCCCTCTGTTTCTAAATTGATCTTTTTCATCCCACTGTAATGCATCCTCGATCAGATTGCCAATCAGGATGTCAGACACTCTGAGCATAAGATGGAGCTCATCTGGGATGATTTTGTTTAGAGCTATCGACAGGAGAGGTTTAGAGGTGCAGCAGAAGTCTCCAGTCTCTGCCATTTTTTTAAGTTCATCTAGCGTTCGCTGCATAGTACCACTGTCGTAGTAGTCGTCAGGTTTGGTCATATCACCTCTAGCATTATGAAAAGTAAAATAAAGTGACATTTGTGTAGGGTAGGGAAGTTTCATGTGACTGTATGTGATTTACTGTTATTGGTTTAAAAAATAAAGGAAATGCAATTGTGGATGCATTAGCTACCTCTCATTCTTGTGAACCTTGCACCATATGCATGCATAAATTGAATTAGCAGCACTGAGACCCATGACAAGCAGTAAAAACTAAAAAAAGGAATATTATTAATACTATTTCATTTTTGTCAATAAAGAAAAATTGCATGCTCATTTACCTTGTAATCACCACCAAGAAAGAAATCCACCTCTACCTTTGAACCATCCATCATAATGTATCCATTTTCCTTTACCAAGTTTATTTCATTGAATACATCTCTAAAGCTATTCTCCAATGTTCCCCTGGATTCAGACCCATTAACTACAGCAATTGTATGTGTTCCTAACAGCAAATTGTTTAAATAAACTTTGTTTGGTTATGAAATATCACTTAAACAATATAGAAGCTTATACATTTACTTTTCTTATCACTAAATTATATTTGATTCATATGTATGTTTTTTATAGATTGTAATATAATGCTAATCAATCCTAAACCCATAGACAGAGGCATCGTGTTTTTTGCATGTGTATGCAGTGGTTATCCAGTCTAGTCAATGGGCTAGGGAAGTTTGCTACAAGGTATATGGACTAACCTTTAGAGGATAACAAGTCATCTTTACTTTCAAGAATGGCAAAGCTGATCAAGATGAAATTGCTGGATCTGCTCATACGTGCCCCATCACCACTTATTTTAACTGAAACTTTCTGGTCATTTTTCAAGATGTTTGAATTTTTCTAGTAGAACAAAATGAGTATAATTCATAATCAACCTAAACCTGATATTACAATATATCAATTTTATCATGTAATAACAATGCAGCAGTGCTACAGCCCCTTAGAAGTGAAGCAAGGAATATTCTACATTTCTTCAAACTAAGTTTACAAAATCATAATTCTGACCAAATAGAGTAATAATCAGTGTAATGTATCTCAAAATTATGCTTGGTAATGGTGTTATTTATTTTGATAATTATAGCTGTCAGACAAATGCTTAAACGTTATTTTTGAATATAAATACCCACCAGTTCTAAAATTTGATCAGCCAGCAATTCCTGAAATGAGTGTTGTGCCCCAGGATACTTCCCAGGAGTGGAAGTAATTTTGCAGCTTCCATTTAGTTGCTGTCTGCATTGCTTAAACAAGTATGACTTTGGGAGTCCATCAACAACCATAGAAAGCTTGTGTATAAACTCATCACCAACACCAAACTTGTCAAGCAAGAAGAGAATACTCTCCACAGTGGCTTTATCATTCTCACTTAATGTAGAATAGTGTCTGCGTGGCTTCGTAGGTGCTTCAGGTGTATTGTTTTCCAGAGTCCCATTATCAGCAGGAGGAGTTTCTTGATCAGATGGAGTGATCACCTCAGTATTGCTACTTGTACTGTTAGATGGAGTATGATCATGACCAGTTGGTGTCTGAGGCGTTGGTGTCTGAGGAGTTGGTGTCTGAGGCGTTGGTGTCTGAGGAGTTGGTGTCTGAGGAGTTGGTGTCTGAGGAGTTGGTGTCTGAGGAGTTGGTGTCTGAGGAGGACTGTCTGTGGCAAAATTGATGGTATATGTTTTGGGACCACCTTTGCTCCTAAGCTTCAAACAGTCAAGCTCGAGCCCAAACAATTCAACAAAATATAAGGCTTTCTGTGCTCTTGTTTTCATTTCTTTCAGCTTTCTATTCTGGCCTTGAGGGGTCTTTAGATCTGGAATACTTTTCCCTCTCACTTTGTTGACCTCATCTCTTTCAAGCTGCCTTATATATTTCCTCATCAACTCATTTTCATTTTTCACATTACTCCATGTCTCACTTTCCTTCAAATAGCTATCTATTCCTTGAAAGAGACATTCTTTTTCCTTTTCGATATTTACATATTTCCCTTTCCATTCTTCAACTTCATTGCTTGCTTTCTCCAATTCCAATTCTAAGTCCTTTATTTGCTTTTCCCACTCTTCTACAGTTATTATGTCAGTTTTTAAAACAGCAATTTTTGTATTCGCTTCTGAAAACTCTTTCCTTTTTCGTACAGAACCCTTTCTATTCAGCTTTTTTCTCTTTGTTTCTGCTTCAATACATATTCTGCTCAAGCGCATCTCAAGACGACGAGTCTCACGGTTTAATTTAAAAGCATCGCCGGGTATTATCGCATTTAGGAGATCTGTATACAGTATTTCATTGCCACATCCTACCTGGTACCGTCTCCATTCGGCAAGAACCTCGGTTTTTATCTCAAGCCAGAAAGCTACATCATTTTCATTTTGTCTCTGAATTTCTTCATAAGCAAGCTGCTTTCTAGGACACCCAGAAAGCGAAATTAAAGGATTAGACATGTATTGAGCAATAAAAATTAAATAGAGACAGAATATCCAGCAATGGAATTCATTCGAGAATGATTTTAAAAATACCCGCGAATATTCCCGCGCTTAACTCGAGTTTACCTCGAGTAAATATCGATTGTTTTAATAGAATCCAGTCTATCTCGTCCACAATAATACAAACAAAGAACGCCTGACAAATATTATTCAAGATGGAGGAATAATAGTGCAAGAAACGGAGAGAAACTTCCAATTTTTGCTACGCTTTCGGCTCGTTAGCGAGAGTCAGCTATATACAAGACGCTGATGTTCACTACACATCTTATGATGACAAAACCGCACCGATTTTACATTGTTTATCGTTAAATTTGGCTTACTTTACTGGGGCAATGGTTGGAGTTTCGAATTCTATAGAAGGTAAGTTCCAACGTTAAAGGGAACTGCCTTAAAAAGTGGTTTGTTTTCACTGTATTTTTCGTCAATGTAATACTATCTCTACAAAATGGCAGCGTCGGAGAAGCGGGATTTTCGCTCTAAGATCAAACTCGAAAACCGCAACCAGTTTTAACGCTACGATAGCTATTTGCCATCTGAAAACAAGTAAAATACCTCTCTACCAAAGCCCGATAGAAGGTAGCGTTTAGTTTTTAATTTTAACTTCATATTTTACTGATTAGGATTTAGACCCCATACATTCTCTTAGAGTGCACGTCGCGTTGGGGTCAATTTTTTTCTAAGTGTCATCGTGTTACTACGCATGTCCGTTCGTTTTTTCTGGCGATGGGTTCATCAAGAAGAGAACCTTGATGCCCACAATCGACTGCTGACTGAGAGGAACTCAGAACTTATGAATCTGCTTTTGTCAGAGGTATATACATCATTATCGTCCACTTGTGATTTGTTAATTTGTCTTTTTTTTTTAACTTGTTTTTTGTTTTCGTTTTTATTCATCAGTCGCAATACGCAGAGATCCATTTACAAGGCATTCAAGCCATGTGGACTCGTCACTGGCTTATCGATGACTTCAAGCAGAATCTCGCTTTTGCAAAAAGTCGAGATAAGCCACTGATGAGTCCTATATTTTACAAGGACACCCTGGCATGGAGGATGCTGATGTTTCCCTCAACGGGAGAGATTAAGTTAAAAAATCTGGCCAAAAGGCCGGTTTTTCTAAGAATTGCGTAAGTTATAGTAATAAAAATTAATTTCCGTTCCATCAACAATGCTTTTCAGCAAATAATCCGATATATCCAATTACAGTAAGCGAGAAACCCGCAGAGGTAAGGTCAAGGAGGGTTAAACATACCACAGTGCTCGCAGGGTGGCTTAACCCATGAGACGAGAAACATTTTATATTTATACAGCTATTTCATAAAAGAATGAATACTGAATCTATGTGTATTAACTTTTTATTTCGAATTAACGGGAACCACAATGCCTTTTGGTATTGGAAAATGCTATTCAGTATGCTGAATTCAGTATTTCTTTTTTGGAATAGCTGTGTATTCTGAATATTCGATCCCTACTTGCTTAATTAAGCATTATAAAAGCGACTGAAATTTTTACGTGAAAGCACATTTGGGGGTGGCCGATGAACAAATGCTAATACTCCTTTTGGTTTTCCAATAGATTAGCTTTCGATGATGTTATCACAACTATCCCCACCCCCGTTCTGCTACGGCAAGGGGAAACTGTCGGGGGTTCATTTACGCTTAGCTGCAACCTGGAACAAGCCTCAGTACGGGTTGCAGCGGTGGTATTGGACTTTGATGTCCAAAAGGTATGGATAATAATAAAGGATAAAACTTTTGAAGAAAAAAAAAGAAAGAGAAAGGTGAAATGGTATGAAAATACGATGAGTAGTATGGATTGAAAAAGAAACAGCAAAAAGTAGAGGATACATCAATTATATCAAATTTCAAGTTGTTATGAAATATATTTGTTGTATTTGATTTTGATTTGTTTTGTTTTAGAAGACTGATCCCGCGACCGATTCCGCCAGCCAGCTAGAAAATCGACAAGTAGAAGAACAACCAGTACATGAACAAGAAGCGGATCATGACAGTGAAGCCATCACAAGGTAAGCATTCGAAGTGAAATGCAAAAAGAAAAAATTCCTCAATAACTATTAAAGTAAGTACCTGTACGAGTACGAGATACCAAACTTTGTGTACTTTATTAACAGAAACGACGAAATGAATCCGGCGGCAATCGACATGACCTCAATTATTTCATGGTTCCTCGACAAACTTGAGAGAGAAGGGAAAATGAAAGAGATTATTTCAAGAGCTGAGGAGGTGGCCAAAGATTTACCTAGAGATATTGGGAGGGGAGGGAAAGTAGGTGTGAATACTTTAAGAACTCTTGAAGTGTCAGTAAGGAAGGTGTTTGAGTCTCGTATCCTCGCACCAGAATCCCTTGGTGAGGAGGTGGACGAAATAGTCACAAACCGTTATATGGCACGTAGACAAAAAACCCAAATCGATCTGCTGTATAGCAGCTGTGCTGATTCAGACGACACTGGTCTGAACCTACGCGAATTTGGGAACATGAGCTCGTATATCAGTGGCTCTATAATTATGCTCCTCAAGGATGTCATGTAATTGTATTTTAGGTTGATTTATTTTATTTAATGTTCGAATGATTTTGTTTTTGTTTGATATGTGTTGTATTTTAACCACAACAAGAAACAAGATGGCCACACTTATTCTGCTTTACTCTCCGCGTGCAGTTATGCTAAGGAATTACATACATGTATAATAACGGAAGCAAATCTCTCTAGTAAGCGGAAGTAATATCTTACAATATGTATGACTCTATCTTTTTAATGTAATATATGTAAAAATTATTTTAATGGTTTAAGATTAAAGGTGGATTGATTGTTCGATTGAATATGATTCAACGTTTATTATTTACTTTGTCTTTTGTCAACACAATTCCATTATTCTCGTTTCGCAATGAAATTATGACGCTTTCAGGGGCGGCGTGTTTAGGATAGAAGTGGGAGAGGAATTCCGTATTTAATAGATAAAGTATCAGTCGACCGCTTATATAAAAAAGGGATGGGGGACGAAAAACAAAAACGACAACAAACAAATAAAACTGAAATTGAAAAAAAAGGAATTAATAAAAGATGATAGAAAATAAATGAACGAAAGAAAGAAGAAAACAATTTTGGGAAAGAACAAACAAAAGAACGGAAATAATAAAGCCTGGAGAGACTAATAATGACTTTTTACTATCATTTTATTTTTTATTTCGGCGATTAACAAAACAAGCTCCTTGCCAGTATACTCCCCACTTTTTAAAGGCTTAGGATGGTCTCTCGTATTCGCCAGACTAGTACACTAACCTAGCCTTACAGGGAAACTGACAAGTTGAATTTGATAATAAACAACCCTAGAATAAAAAAAAGATAGTGCGCCATTTGGCTATCGATAGGTATTGAATGTAAATTAGAATTAAATGTATTTATTTGTCTTAAATAGATGAGCGACTTCTACTAACAGGTGACGTTACCCCATCTTCGAAACATTACAAGTATCTGTCAAACAGGTACGTTGGGGAATAAAATAGAAATAGAGAGGAACAGATTAGCAAGCAACTCCTCAACTGTCGGTCCATTCCATTCCCGCCATATTCTTTCATTTAGAAAAGAACAAATGTCGTCGCTTGAAACTCCCCGCCTTTCCTTGATTTTCTGTTTTAATTGGTTCCATTTTGATTCGATGTTCTGTGTATGGACACCTGTAACAGGATCAACGAAATTAATGGCGTGGTTGACGACTCTGTGGGTTGTTACTTTATTGGCGAGATGGAGTTTTAACTGCTCGTAAGCACCCCAGTCATCCGTATGTACCTCACTTCCAGGCTTGAGGCACCTATCGAGGATCGGTACACGTGTTTGTCGGCTTCTGTTTGCAACCACTTGATAATGCCCTCTTGCCGGTTCGAATTCTGTGGTTATCACGCCAAAAACCCAAATTTCTTTCCGTCGACGTCCTCTGTTATACTTTACAAAGAATAACATATGTAAGTAACTATGAAAAATGTGGGTAACTCCGTACAAACGATTAAGATGCGTACCACATTTATTAAATATATATTCCATAGCAGTATCTTTTAGTAGAAGCAGTACTATTTGAGATTTTTCGTTAGCGCAATTCATTACTCAAACATCAAAATTATTATAATATACTTATACAAAAGAAAAACTAAATTGCACTAAACAAAAAACTTGATAAATACATCATGTGTGAATCGTTCTCCCTATTCCTCCCCCTAGCGGAAGTGCATTTTTGATTTTTTTTAAACGTTGTCTCCCATAGTTCCTGCGGTGTCGCCAAAAACCCGAGGAGGCGCTTGTAGTCGCGGCGGATGGTGTTCGCTATATGTGAGAGGGCCGCTTGATGGAGAATAGGTCCTACATTGGTCCTACATTACGCATCGATCCTCAAAAATAAAGCCTTAGAGAAACCTTTAGACTTAATTTTTCATTCAAGAGTATTTTTTTGTGATCTAATTAAGAGGAAAAAGACTGCGGAAAACATGTACTTTTAACTTTTCGTTCAACAACATTTTTCTGTAACTTCCATGTATTTTTTACGTGACACTGGAAAATCTTTTTTTCTTTGTTATTAATTTCAATTTTTTGTTTCTGAAAACGTTTTTACTAGAAGATGAGCTAGTCGCGTTGTGTTGGAATTCTGCGAGGAGACTGATGGTAAAATCGCTCAACTTCCTTATGCAACCAGTTGTGCCAGATTTCCCTTAGTTTTCAACTCTAGTTAACTAGTTCACATAAGTTCTAAAATAGTATTTGCGGTATCGGTATTTCAGTGCTTCTAGTCCGCACATGCAAAATAGCATGGAATAATAACAATATCCATGAAACTCCTAAGCATCTAAAACTACGATATAAGAATTGGCTCCCACATTAACACATCACAAGATAGAACCACCTCACAAGTCAGAAGTTTGTTATTTTTGATCCTATGATAGTCATGCAATTCAATTGGAACGTCTCAAAAATATCCGACAAAGATTATCTACATCGGCAAACCTTCGGCTGGCGCGCGCGCTAATTATTATCTGTGAAATCTCTATAACCACCTGAATATGAGTGAATTATTGTGCAAAGTTATCTAAACCGTAAAAACGATGCTATAGTAGTACAGGTAAAAGTGTTTTCATATCGTACCGTCAATAAATAAAAAAATGCAGGCAACAGTAGAAAGACGCTAATCCAAATTAAAGAGGAGGAATAAAGGAAGAGCCTAAACAATAGCAGGTTAACAATAGTAATGATGCGAAAAGTTTGATTCGGGGAATCCGGTGTTTAGGCTTGATGATTAAAAATAAAACGCGATATGCTTTATTTTAGAAACTTACTTTTATTTAAGGACGTTTTAAAGGTATAAGGAATGGGAATGAAAGTAAGTCAGAGAAAATATGGAATGCGTATGAAACAATAGTACTTTGCTGCCAGTAAAGGCATCGTTATTCTTACCTTGGGCTTAAGGTTAAACTTGCTTTCATCGCATTGAACAATGCAGTTGGGACCACCAAACGGCTGGATTGGATATCTCTCCAAATATTGAGAGCAAAGATCTTGCAGCATTCTGTAAAATTTTGAAGTGACATTTGCACTTAGCCCAATAGCTCTGGAAGCATGTTTTTGACTGGCATCTTGACTCCAGAAAAACATCAGAATCATCAAGTTTCCCAAAGAAATTTTGGGAAAGGCTGCAAAGATACTGTTTGTTCTAAGAGATCTTTTTTTCGAACAATATGGACACCTCCTAGACATAACAGAAAAAGCGAAGGACAGTTTAGGAGAGAACATAGATTTCACAAGCTGTTAAATGACAATCTATCTTATCAAATATTATCATCTATCTTGTTATTCTTACCAACTATATCCATCGATATGGCTTTCCCTTAGCTTATCGAGGACCATGTATTCATTGCAGTTTCCACAATATAGGGGATCTGGTAACAGCGACCTATGGCGAAGCCACTTTATAATTTTTCGTCTTGGTTTTCGCTTTAAGTTGAAAAAGTATTCGAGATTCATTGAGATACGATGCAGTTAAGCTGTCTGATTAGAAAGTGATCATGAAAAGTGAAAGTGATCGTTACGCATTCAAGGAAGGTATAAACAAAGGCGTTGCTAAGAAACCAAAAGCATAAACAATTGTTGCCATGGAGCCATTCGTGTGTATGAATTAGTTTAACCTCACATTTTACATGTGCTGAATTCGATTCCAATTTCAATTCAATTCGACTAGATAAGTTAAATGTGGCAACCTGATTTAGACGTCGAATTGAAGGTGTCAGATTTAAGGTTCACAGCGACTAACGCGGAGTTCTTTAAAAGAAATTATTGAACATTTTTGATTCTAGTTCTTTGATTGACGGCCGTTGAAATTCTGGTCGGCGAACGAGACATCAAACTTTGAGGGTTGCACTTCAACGATATTGGTTGTAATTCGGATCTTTCCTCATGATCCATTTGCACAATACGTGAATGAGTCGTTTAGTAATTGTGACATGTATTTATAATAGGTCACGTGACCCATCTCAAGTAAACAAACAGCACCGTGAAAATGAACACCATAAACGGAAAAATCACCTCTATATTAGTGAGAAGGGAAAGATTTAGTTCGTAATATGTATTGCAGGAGAAGTGACATTAAAATTTGAATGAATGGCGAAGCTTACCAAAGCATTTTCCCATACTAAACTTTAATAAAAATTCAATTTTACATTCAATGCCATTTCTTGTTTAACAACATAATACTTAATCTTCTTGCTAATATTGAAGCGCTCTTTCCATTTCTGTTGTTTACTTTAAAGCAACTGCTCGTTTAAGGCGTTTGGGTCACGTGGATGATGCTCAAACTTGGCAAACCGCTAAACCGCTCAATAAGCCTTTTCATAGTTTAAGAATCGATTCCACTACGCATGCGATTTTATCCTGAATTTCTCACCTTCTTTTGTTTAATTAAGAACAGAAGAAGGTTTAGACAAAAGGTGAGAAATTCGGGA
This sequence comes from Actinia equina, assembly GCA_011057435.1. NCBI lineage: Eukaryota > Metazoa > Cnidaria > Anthozoa > Actiniaria > Actiniidae > Actinia > Actinia equina. Next base: position 66,345 of record WHPX01000549.1, read on the forward strand.
TAAAATCGCATGCGCAGTGGAATCGATTCTTAAACTTTGAAAAGGCTTATTAACTTACCGGCTCCGTTTAATAGGCTTATTAGAAACAATAAAACCGCCCACAACACCGAAACAGCGACTCGCACTCATTAGACCGATGCCGCCAATTACGCTACTTCAGGTAATTAGGCTATTGTTATCGTGGGAGTATAAATATGACCACCTGGATAATTATAATACTTCGATTAACATTCATTCACCTGCGTTCAGACGATTGACTGAATGGTAATTGCTTACTATCAATCACCTGACTTTTTGGAGTTGACGGTTGACTGGGGGGCAACTAGCGGATGCTAAGTCAAAACATTCAAAATAAATCCGCAAACTATTGTATTTGACTATTTTCACGACAACAAATCAGAAAACAAGAGATCAAAACAACCTCCAGGATTCTACAAGCCATCAAAAAAGAGCTATTACGGGAAGTGACGTCTATTGATAGCAATTGTCATGCATTGTTAGCCGTAAAGCTAAATATTTTAGACACGTGATGATAGCTTATTATTATCATAATCATCATCACCATTCGCCTCCTCAATCCATAAAATTTTAACAGATGTGGCAGGTAAAATAAGGGGATGGGGCAGATAATATAGTGCTCCTTGAAAGTGGTGGGCTGTCAATGATATGGGGCACTAAAGAGGTTCTTTAATTTTTTGCTCTTGAAAACCTGGGTGGGCATGTATTTTTTGTGCAAAAATATACGTGCGGGTGGCATAAAAAGTCTTCCAGTTTTAGAATTTACCCCCTCCCTTCCCCTTGCACTTTATGACAAGTCTTTAAGCATCAAATTTGCGACTTAAAAGCGTGCACAGGTCACTAGTCAAAAATGCTTCTTAGCACTTGTTGTTCTTCAACATTTCTTGGTTGATATTGACTAACCGATTAATTTGTGCTTTGGGCGGGGAAGCATAAATATTTCTTCTAGATTTTGTAATACTATGGATGAGAAAGTTCATTTGAGCTTCCTTTTTAAATATTGTTGTCCGATGCCGAACGTGCATTTTTTTGCGGGTAAGTTGGGGTACGTTATTGAATTACTACTAAAGTACTGGTTCAGAGGGGGTTGGGGATCATGATTATGATTAGTGAATTATAAAACTATCTTTAAACGCATCTTCGAACAGACAACAAGCCGTGCGAACTTTATTGTACATGGTTTCTTTTATAAATGATATTGTGATATCAAAAAAAAAAAAAAAAAGTAATAATCTGAATTACTTTGTCATTGAAAGGACCGCTATGTAATTGCTTGTCGCAAAGTCACAGGATTTTTCAGGTTCTTTATCACGAATAAACACTTTTTTATATTTCTCCTTTTTGCTTTTTACTAATTTTTAGGCACCCTCGATGAACCTTCCCTCGATCGTAGGCACCCATCGATCGTGGGAGCACCCTCGATAGGAAGCGAAGGACGTTAAGGAAACCGAGAGACGTTGCCGTTGACGTCCCTCGTTTCCCAGCATCCTTGAGAGATCCGTCGGATCATTCATTGTTTCTGGTAAACGACGCACGTCCATACGGATACGACGCTCGTTTATCAAATCGAGTACGATTCATTGAACGAGCGTCGTATCCGTATGTCCCTCATGTCCGGTCCGTCCGGACGATGGGACCGGACGATGTTGAGTGAACGAGCGTCCTGTAGGGTGAACGTGCGTCCTTCGAATGATCGAGCGTCGTAGATGCATCAGCGAAAGTTTGGTATGACATATGAAGCGCGTGCCGTACCCATTCCAAGCTGTCTTTGATGTTTTTTATATTTTTTTCATAAATAGTTGTTCGCTCGAGATGCTTTGTAAACCGCAACTGTTTCGATTACCTGAGTCTATGATGTTCGGACTATATGTTTATCACTTTATGCAGATAAAGAAATTAAATCATCTAGCTGGAATACATGCAACTAGGTCTAAAAACAATTAGCAAATGAAGCTTGAAAGAAAAATAATATAAAATCATAAACGAAACCAAGAAAAACTCAAATTCCTTTATACATATATATAAGATGCATTTTATAATTCCGTTTTCTTTCTTTACATTTATACACGATTCAGACAAACACGATTCAGACTATCCATATTTATATGTAACTCTCTTTTATTTTTCATATTTTGTTACATATCACTTTTATAAATATTACATGACGCTTCAGATATTAAACAAAAATTGATAATTTCCCTTTTTTTATTTTTAACTACAGTTTCAGACATAAAAATAGGAACCAAAGGAGTCTGTATGAATTACTAATAAGACTGAAGCGAGATGACGTTTTACCCCCGTCTCTAGACCATAATACTTTTCACGCTGCTTTTGTTCTTTCATTATGACTATTGTTCTTGTATTCTCTAAGGAATCAAAAAATTTAATATGAACGAATTTCAAAAACTATTATGGTCTAGAGATGGGGGTAAAACGTCATCTCGCTTCAGGCTTATTATTAGTATTCCAAATGTTTCACGGCTTTAGTGCGTGCACTCTACTATCGAAATTTACTAAATAAGATAAAAGTGAATGAAAGGCGTCTTCATAATTTCATTGTCAACTATATCCTAATTATGTCAACTCTATTCTAGTTTTTCTTTGTTTTTCTTCTTTTCTTCTTCTTCTTTTTCTTTTCTGTAAATAGTAAAGGCATAGGGATATAACCAATTCATAATTTTAGATAATCATATGTTTTGAGAACAGGTCATTCATAAACATGCTGCACTTACCCACTACGCCACCTTCATGCTGTGGCACATCATCTGTGCATAGCAAAAAAAGAAAAAAGAAAAGAAAGGGGAAAAAAAAGAAGGAATTAATCACTTATAGTAGTCCTTTTTCCCCTACCACCAGACAGAACTCTCCTACTCAAAGTCCTGTGACATCCATAAACATGTTTCACTTACCCACTACGCCTCCAACTTCATGTTGTGGCACATTATCTGTGCATAACAGAAGGGGAAAAACAAAAGAAAATCAAATTAACCACCTCTAGAAGTCCTTTTGCCCCTACCACCAGAACCATCCTACATACTCAAAATCCTGGTACATTCATAAAAATGTTGCACTTACCCACTACGCCAACCTCTTCATGTTGTGGCACATCATCTGCACATAGCAGAAGGGGAAAAAATTAAATCAAATGTATATACCAAATTCATGGGAGGGGGTACTTAGAAACCAGTACTTCAATTAATTTACACTGCTCATGAGCTGCAATCCAATCATAAACTTCCTGAAATAATAATTTAAAAAATCCAATCAATAAAGCATTATGTTATAGTACAGTGTAAGTTGCTTTACCAAATAATTTACTTTGTATTCATTGTAGTACCTGAAAATAAACCCCCTTTTTAAACTTCCTTTTTAACCTCCCAAAAGGAGTAACAACCACTGCTGTCACCATGTCCTTCTGATCTACTCCCGTGGGCTCTGGTCCAACTCTGCGACGTTTTGATTGGCGTATCTAATAATATAAGTAAAATATATTAAATATTTTCTGATATTTGATACAGTCATTCAAACAAGTTTCCAAATGTTTCTTGATTGATATAATGAATCATGTATTCAGCTATACTTTTTCTTCTTTTTCTTTTCTTTCTTTCTCCTGTTGCTTTTCTTGTTCCTCCTTTTCTTTCCTCTTTTTTGTTTCTTCTGCTTCCATTAATTTCTTCTTCATTTCTTCTTCTTCTTGCCTTTTCATTTCTCGATACTCCTCATCTTGTCTTTCTTTTTCTTCTCTCACCTGCATTAACTGTCTTCTGTAGATTAAAAAATTTGAATATTATGTATCAAGTACTGTAAATTTTATCTACAATTGATCACCTACCCAAACAAAAACATGTTTGATTGTAAAATGTTTTTGTATTCATTGTTTGATTTTGCATTGGAAAATGACTGACAACTATTAGAAAACTAGCGCAACAGTTTTGCTTTAGCCATATCAAATCTCAGCTCCTATAGTGATCTAGTAAAATGTGTTATCATTGTATAGCATAAGATACTAAATAAATTGAGGTTTTACATATGATTAGTTAATTTGGAGTTTGTACAACGTAATAAACTTGGAACTGGCTTACCTCTCTCTATTAACCAAAACACACAGCCCCTCAATTATTTTCACTTTATCTTCCATGTTTCGGTCACACCAACGTCGTAATGATGCACCTGCATTTAAAAAAATAAAAAATTAAAGGAATGTTATAAAATGTAGTAAATGTAGCAAATAAATTTCAAGTTTACGATTGTACTGAATTTGATGGACCCAACTTATTGCGTTACAATTCAGACCATGTGTCATTCACACGGCACATAGAGCAGAGAACGAACAAAGAATCTTATTCTCTATGCACTGACAAGTTGTATTAAATGGGATAACATTGTAACTCAATGATTAGAACATTAATTGCCAGTGGTGTCATTTTCCTGCGTTGCTGCCTGCACTATAATGATTACACGGTTATGGTTTTTTTTGTCTGATTCTTCTTTGCCCATTAGAAATTGAATCATCTATCTGCATCAGCTTTAATACCAATACTTCCTTTTAAAATGTTCTTACCTGAATAGTAACAAATATGGTTGGGTGACATGCCAATCGCTGGCCCAAAAAGATGTATCTCATCTTCCTTTCTTCCTGAACCATATTTTTTTTGCACTAAGAAAATAAAATGTTATAACAATATCATTCACCAATTTTATAGAAAATATGTTTTATGAAATTGTTTTTTAAGAAAATGTATGTGAAAAATTATGTGACAATTTTTTTATGATTAATAGCTAAATTTATTTTCAACCTTCTCTTCCATCTTTTGCACTTGCGTCCCTTATCCAGAACAAAAATTTGCTGGTGCTGGTCTGTGCAATTTTCATTAAAGAACTGTAAACAGTGATACATAAACATATTCATGTTAGAGACAAGAAATAATTTCAAGTTTGGTATTTGTTTCTCGAAGTAATACAGTACCAGGATTCCCTGATACACAGAAAATGCACGTATAACACATAATGTAGTAAAGCTCACTATGGACATAACCTTTTTTGCGATAAAACCTTAAAATCTTAAAAATAAAGTAGTTACAACCTTTACCTTATTGTAGCCTCCCTTGAACGTTCAGAAGGAAAAAGGATTACAACAACAGATCCTTTGACCAAGTACATCATTTGTAGGCATAGCTGTAAATTAAATGAATAATATAAATTAAATCAACAAAAGGTAAAATGTCCAACTTTAAGCTGGCAGACCCCAAGGACATCAAAGAAGACCACGTTGTTAACTTTGTCTAATGTTCATGATTCATTCAGCTCGTTTGAAGGTTATGAATTGAAATTAATTTAAATACTATAAAAATGACATGTGCTGCAATCATCATCCCAGGTCCATCATGTACATCAAACACCAACAAGATTTCAAGTTATTGATAGTAATAGCCAATCTAGCATTTTTTTGGTAACTGAAAATATTTTTTTCTTATTTCAATAGTTACAAGCAGATAAAAAAGGCAATGGACAAATGCCTTTGCCATTTATCCATTCAGACCCCTTGTTTACATTGCGTACTTTAAACAGGCAACATCATATCAACGTCTCACCTCATCAAATAATATGGGGACAAATAGTGGCATTCTACATCCTTCTATTCCCATACTGTGTATGGCCTTCTTCATCCCATCCTCACACATCAGTGACAATGACATGTCACCCTGATCACAAGCATCTAAAATTAGAGATGAAATAGAATCGTACAACTATGAGGATATATCAGACTAGAATACTAACGATATGAGTTCCATAGCCACGTAGAGTATGAAGTAATTTACCCTTTCACTATTTCTTTATAATTATTCTAGTTGTTAGCTTCGTGGATGAAACTAATAATGGTAATCAATACTGGCAATACCTTTAACACAGTCCAGGTTCAGATTTTCTTTAATCTCGCCAGCTTAAAATGAATAATCACAAGAAGGCTATTGTGAATAAAACTGACTTGACACTATTATTAAAAAATAAACAGATACTATAGGGGAGTGTTTACTACTACCTTCTGCATAATTCTTTACATCAATATCCTCAACCACTATAAACGTGAAAGAATATGAACAGATTAAATATGGACTCTGACTGTTCTGGAGTTAATGTGATCATATAAATTATCATTTATTTAATTCATTTAATTTAATTAAAGGGAGGGAAGGACGGAGGGAGGGATGAATTTGACCAAAAAAAGAGTTGTCATATCTTTTAACTATTGATTGCTTGGTAATTTTGTGAGCATTAGTACAATGGTAGATTGATTTAGCAATGAATAACATCGAATGATGATATATGACACAGTTACCTTCCAATACTTCTGATAGCTCTTCTTGTCCTTCTTCTTCTTCGGAAACCACTATTGGTACTTGAGGAACTGATAAACGTCAAAATAAAAAATATATATATTTCTACTACCAAGTAAAGTCTATCCAGTTACTTAGCAATAATGCTACATATACTTATATAATAAGGATTTTCTTTTTACCTGATTGCTGGGTTTCTATAGATCCTTCGACTTCCGTACTATTCGTCCCGTTCGCCCTTTTTACTTGTGGATCTGTGGAGATAGAAACAAACAAACAAACAAAAAATTAAATCATTAAAAATCAAACAGTATATTAATCAAAGGACCTTAAAATATATTGGTTTTAAAAGCACAAAAGTCTGAGTTTTGTCGCAAACAAGGAAAAAGCTACAAATTAAAACGAGCCCTTGGTCCAAATGACTGCATTCGCGCGCATGCACTCTAAACACCAATTTATGACTTCGTTCCCGGTCCATATCCCATCAAACTGTCTCACAGGCAGCCCAAGCAAGGTTCCTTTGTATGGTTTATAAGGAAATGTATGGGAGTTATGATAAAGTCATGACAATAAAATGTTGAACTCACAATTTTGCCTAAAAACTTGCTGCAGTTGTTGCTTTTACTTTGTTCAGTCTTCTGGCGAAGTTTCAACGCGATTTGAGGCCGTTTAGTGTTTTTTTTTTCAAATTCAACTCTTCCCTTTTTGTGTGACTGTGACTGTCTCTCTCTGCCAGTCTGAATGAGTTGTAGCCTGCGTCACGTCTTGCATTAAATTCCAGATGTGACACAGGCCAATCCATAATCAAAACGAATAAACTTACTTTCTCGTCTTGCATTTCCATCATACATGATTGGGGAATCGTCGTCGTCGTAAACGTTCTCGTTTTCTGCTGATCCAAAAAAAAACATGAATTGTTCAAATAGTTCATAAATAGGGTAGTGTTTAAATTTGTTTGTTATAGTTGTAGAACGGAATGTCACGTTGCATAATCTTTTTGGGAAATCATCTTACCTTCTCGTATTGCCATAGAGAGTGGGGGGTCGTCCTCATCGTTCTCAACTAAATGGAAAACAATAATTTCAAGATTCATCAATACAAGCACAAACCTGACTAAGTTTCGTTAATATTTAGGAACCAACACGGTACGAGTAACATATTAATGAAACTTAACACTGAGAAGGATACAGTAATGACCGAAAGGTAATTAATACACCCGCGTGAAAAGATGAAAAAACTTACTGACGTTTCGGACGCTAGTCCTTCGTCGGAGTAAAAGAGGAGCTCTTACTGTATCCTTAAAAACACCGACGCATCTCACACTAGTTTTTTAGCTGGTTATATCTTCTTTTAAAGAAAGATATATACATGTTGAGGAAACAAAAGTTTAATTTACCATCATAAGAAAATAATCTTACCTTCTCGTCGTTCTACTAGCATAGTAGATGGAGGATTTTCGTTCTCAACTAAATGAAAAACAATAAAACAAAGTGTAAGTTTGTCATCGCGAGAAAATAATCTCATCTTCTCGTCTTTATATGATCATCATCATTTTGGAAATTCTTCTTCAGTACCTTCTCGTCTTCCTAGCATGGGTGGTGGATCCTCTTCATCGTTATCATCTAAATGAAAAACAATTTAAAAAATCATCCAAAGCACAAACAAAGATTCTTTAACATTTAGGAACCAACATTCATACGGTACTCAGTAAGATATTAATGGAACTAATCATAGAGAAGGATATATACATATTGATGAAACAAAAGGCTAGTTTACCATCATGAGAAATGTCCATGGTGCGACGCGGAGAGGGGGACCGCGAACGGGAACGTGATCGCGAACGCGAGCCAGAATGCGACTGACGTTGACCATCTGCAAAACAAGGAGAATTAACTTACAAACTGAATTTGATCGTTAAAACAGTCACAACAACATTATCGGTACCATTTCTTCTTCTTCTTGCATGGCGGCGACTTTGGTAGAGAAAAACCTTCTTCGACCTAGTGCCTCTGAATAACCTTATCAGGTCGGCGCCTCTTGGCAAACCAACTGCCATTTTTTCCATGACATTGCCTCTACTCGTTGATCGGTACAACTTTATCCTACAAAAAAAATAAACAAATAAATTAAAGTAAGAAAGAATTGAATTAGATTGGAAGCAATCCTTACATACCTGCTAAGATCGACGTTACGCAGTAAAGGGATGTTCTGTTCTAACTGGCTTTGTAGTTGTTGTGCCGTGTATCCAGGTAATACGCCGATGGTTCTAACCCTTCCTTCATACTGCAGTTCCGTCCAGTCTCCTCCCCTAGGGATACACGATTCCAACTTTTTTAAAAACACAAACTCTTTGAAAATCATCCTGCCTGCATTGGTCCGCGGGTTTAGAAAAGTCATAGACTCGTTTCCTTCGTCCGACGAAGAGCTTGACATGTTCTCCTCCATGACCTAATAGGAATGACGATGTCCCCGACAAGACATACATATCAAATCGTTCGCGGATCAATAAATGAAAGCCCCTTTGTTTTAATAAGGATATTGAGATCGGAAATTTTGTAGGTGTCATAAATTTGCATCACCCACCAACCATTGTGATCCAATTGCGGCTTCGCGATATGCTCAGTATAATTACTCGCAATATTTATTTTATCTCGTAGTTCCTCTTATACCTATAGTATACCTGCCTGATTGAGCGTCTTGTGACAGAATTATTTTAGCCTTTCTTTAATGTCTTTACGTATAGGTTTCCGCCAGTGCTATCCATGTTATTTACATTTTCACAATTTTTTTAATCATTTGGGCAATATATACTACACGGGTGCAGCCGTATAATGTGGAAGCGGACGGCGGACGGCGGACCATTATTTATAAATAAATAAAAATTACAGCAAAAAAAAAAACAACAATAAAAAAAGTCCATGAACAGCTGTCAAGCGGTTGAACGTGTAACATGAATCTTTGTAACATGAATATTTGTCGGCCTCAGCTTTATAGCTTTTTAGGTGACTAATTTTATTGAAATAAGCGTAAATATTTGACACTCTTAAAGTATTTATTCTAGATATCATTCATTATTAAGAAAGCCTTCAAATGAGAATTCTATTTGCAAATAAGACTGAAAGATTTCATTAAAAAGGTACGAAAAGAAATCTTCAAAAGTGTAATCGTTTGACTGACCAAGGCGTTTTTGCTAATGATATCGAAAGTTGTCATATAAGGTATAAAATTGTGTTTTTTTTTTCCACTTTTGTCAAGGTACAGAATGACACTTAATTGTAATAAAAAATTGTTGGGAAAAGATATTGTATTCAACATAAGGAGCTTTAGATAATTAAAGATATTTCTAATGAATGCTTGTTTGTTGTTTAAGTTATGTATATTCCGTTAATTATCACTGGTGTATCATGACGGAAGCTTGTGATTATTTTGTAAAGCACACTATTGTCCAATGAAAAGCGTACCACAGTTTGTGATATGATTCCCTTGACTCCATACATGTTCTATTTCGCGTATAATTTAGACATTATCCTCAGCAAATTCTGGGGTGAAAATAAGTATTCGACGAACTGCAGGGTAATCAATTATCTCGATGTTTGTGAGAATTTTGTAAGAACTGCTAACATTACTATTTTTTACATCAACCTGTTAAGAGCATTCGACCGAGGAGAAGAAGATGTTGCTGCTATGGTGTAATACTCGAGAAAAGTCTAACAAGCTTATGAAGTATCTTCACAATGAAAGGTAGTGTCTAATTAAGCATGGACGAGCAACCGGAAACTATTCCGCACCGCTGTCAATCTAAGACCAGCTGAAGTAAACCGCACTGACAAAACTTATATATATATTTGTCAAGTGACTCGGCAGATAATTGGCAAAACACCTCTTTGGCGAGCAATAAAACAGTTATGAAATTCCTCTATGTTACGTTAAAACAGCGGTTAATCTTTTTATGTACACAAAAAAACCTACATATATATATACACACACATATATGCAAAAAACCTACACTATTTGTCCTTTTTTGTGTGTGTGTGCGTGTATAATATATTATTTTGTATATATTTAGTTGCTAAAATTTTCGCGTCCCCATTATATCTACACACGATATTACCCCGTTGAGGCGGTCATTTAAATTCACCACTTGATGACTAGTGGATTAGACACAAATACCCTTATATATTAGCACAAGAAGTCAAATGTTAGCCCACCATAATTCGAAAACAATCATTAACGAACTAAGTAAGCCAGGAACTAAAATAACAAAATAGCTTGTAAGACGTGCTATATGTATTAACGGTTTTCCCTAGCCTGTGCTACTTCCGGATAAATACTACCGCACATATTGGTAAAGTTCGAGGTATATTAAAAATCGTCCGGATGTGACACATAGACTAATGGCTGTGTTTTCACTAGGACAATTTAAACTAGCTTAAATACAACACCGGAAATAGGGCAAAGTTAAACTACTAATGAAGATGATTTAAGTTAAAATAAAAGAATAAAAGAAACAATCAATCACAGTGTGATTCTTGAAATGTGGTCGCCATATTAAAACACCTAAAGGAATTTCACTCAAGTTAACATTTCCATTGACAACACATTGACTAAATAAGTGACGCAGTTGATTTTGTGTTGATTTTCTTTCTCGTTAACTCCTGAAAGCTGTCGTTGTGATACTCGCAAGCGATCTGTTTTTATTATCTTATATGTATAAAAATGACGGGAATGGGAGCTTTTCCATTCAAGCTTGTTGATGGACAACATACGGAAAACTTCTATTTCTGTCCTATATGGTAGGTTACGTTTACCACTATATCATTTACGCGCTTTTTATTAACTATATATTGTTTGTTAATAATTATTTTTAATATGGAAAACCATTTTAAGGACCACATTGTTCCGTTTATTTTGTGTATTTAAAAGTAACAACGACGACGACGACAACAAAATACTATTGTAAGAATATTTCTCATAAATGTATTTCAGTTTAAACGATACTAAACCACATTCAATGTTTTCGACAACTAAATATAAAATTTAAGGAACTCCAATCTTACTTTCTTTTATTTTTTAACTAGCCAAGATCTTATGTACAGACCAGTTTCCTTGTCCTGCGGCCATACAGTCTGCAAGACATGCCTGGAAAATCTGTACCAAAAAAGCCGGCCTCCGGTAAAGTGCCCTTCGTGCAGGAAAGAAATTGGAACCGCTGACGAAGGCCTCAATGTCAATGTAGCATTAAATATTCTATTGAATAAAATACAAATCAAATGTACTAATGAAGGATGCAGTTGGAAAGGAGAAAATCGTCAAAAACAAGACCATATCACCAGCTGCTCCTACCATCAAGTTACATGCTACGACGGATGCGGGTTTAGTGGGATACGATCTATTATGGAAGAACATGCAAAGTCTTGCCCAAGCAAGAAAGAAAAATGTCAATTCTGTAGAGAGGAGATAAGTAGAAGGGACTTGGAGGAGCACGAACAGCAATGTGATGAGAAGCCACGTGGTTGTCCCTATGAGTGTGGAGCGCTCATTCCCAGGTATGAAAACTGAATTGGAAACGGAATACGAGGGGAGAATAATAATGCTGACTGAAATACTTTATGTAATAGGTTACATAAAAATTAAACCTCCTCTGTAGGCTATTCCATATCTATCGTATGTAATATTGTTTGTTGGAACCAAAATTGTCTGATTGAAAATCTAGATAAGGCGCCATGCCATCCAAAACCCCTATTCTATGAAATTTGTATGATATTGCATTGGGAGTTGAACGATCAGTTCCGATAATTTCGATCCCGGAAACATAACTTTCTTAATTTACTTCAATAATTCACTAAACTGTAAAATAGTAATGATGAAAAGGTAAATTATACACCGTGAAAAGATGAAAAAACTTACTGACGTTTCGGACGCTAGTCCTTCGTCGGAAACACTAGTTTTTAGCTAGTTATATCTTTTTAAACTGTAAAAATAGTGCAGCAGGTTAATCAAAAAGGCTTTACGATCCTTTAGATACCGGGAGAAAAATACAGGTTTCCACCTACAGTGGTGCGAAACTGACCGAACTTGCATCTACCATTTATGCTTCATTTCTATTAATTTTCAGGTCTCATTTCCACCTCCATCTCATGAAATGTAAAAACAGAATGGTGAGATGCCAAGTAAAGGGATGTTTCAAAGTGATGCCCCAAAAAGAAGAAGAACAGCATGCAAACGAATACACAATCACGCATCAAAAACTCCTTGCTGATGAAGTTCAAATGTTAAAACAAGATATGTGGCAGAAGGTAATGTGTTAAATGGTATTTTTTATTGTATTTTTAATTATTTTCCCTTGGTGATAATTTGAGTTTTAACGATATTATGTTGTAGATGGTTTCGCGATGGTTTCACGTCATGTGTCTCTCATAGGTTTTTCAGTGTTTGGCGAAGTATTGTTTGTTTGTTTTTGTTTTATTTTCACTCATATTATTGTTATTATTATTTTTTATCTTTGTTACATCTACACAGAACCAAAGAGTCGTCGAAAAAAGAGAGGATACCATTGTAAGTTTCCAGTGGTTAATATCGGCATTCGAGGATATTACAGCAGCTAAATGCTCGAACGAAGGCTATATAGGTTTGACCAGTCCAGTGATGACCCATAAGAGATACAGATTTCGATGCATTTTAAGAAGGTCACCGTCAAACCGTCAGTCCAATTTTTATCTATCGTTACGAGCAGAGGCAGGAACATCCCCTCTCTTTGTGAAAGCAAGGTATATATACACATGATAAAGACGTTTTTCATTTCTTTGTTTTGTTCTTTCTTTCAAATATTTAAATTTCTTTTTTTTTTTTCTAGTTTTTTACTGACGACCGAGACGAAGGTATGCCGTCAAGAACACGGACTAGTGAGGCTCACGGAAAATGAGAACTGTTGTGAGCATTTAGTTGAACTACAAAATGTTACCAATGGTTGTATTGAAATAACTGTTTATGTTACCTTTTATTACTTGATGTAATTTCGAAAATATCAATTTGTGTTTGGCGATGCTCCTGGGGCATTAGATAGCTCTTTAGGCTACAGACAGACAAGCATATGCATCTTTTGCATGTTTTATAACAGATAATAAGTGGGGGGAAAAATTATGATTCTCGTGAAATTATTAATTGAAGTGATATCATAGGTGGGGAGGCTAGATTGAAAAATTGTTTCATTCAGTCCGTTTCATTTCAGTTCCAGTGTTCTTTTTGTTTTTGTTTTTCTGAAAAATTTTTACAGACAATAGCCTTTCTCGGCCATTTGATCATATCGCCGCTAGTGAAATGTTAGCGAACGTACATATCATAAAAGCGTCCTCTCGAGTCATCCAGTTGCCAAACATGATTAATCCCATACATTGCAGTGTTTCACAAGAGCAAATAGATAATTCATAATAGTCTTATTACTATATATTATTGATATACTTAACTAAAATTATTACGAAACTCGACATCATATGTATTTGTCATTCTATAACTAATAGAAAACTAAGGCCCGATCCATACGTCGCGCCTTTCATGTGCCGAACCTAATAGTATCTATTTGGCACATGAAAGGCTCGACGTATGAATCAACTAACTATCCTGAAAATCATATTTCTCGAAATCGTATAAAGCGATTTCTTTCCGTTTTTCAGAAGGACTAGTGGAATAGTAACTCAACACTATGATCCCCAAAAAAGCTTTTCCCAAGTTCAGAAAGGAAAGGTTTCGATCACATAATTGTGTCGACCCAAATAGGATATTAGGTTCGGCACATGAAAGCGCGACGTATGAATCGGGCCTAAGCTTTCATTCACATCCTGGATTGACTTTCTAAGCAGCGCCCCTCCCTGATGAAAATTATGGATCCACCTAGCAGGCGGGCAACAAGACAAAAGTGGTCTTTATACGATGCCTTATGGTACAGAATTCTTGACACGTGAAGAGGGGATAACTTGTCATTTAGCAAAAATGTTTGCTCTCTTTATAGGATGGGAAATGCATGGGAGGTAGTTCTTGCTTCTTCTCACTGTTTTGACCAGTAAAAAAATAATGGCAATGTAGCATTTGAAAAGCTTTTTGCTTCTTGTACCTTGCCAAACCAGACATGGATCCTTGATTCACGTTTTTGTGCATGAAACCCCTCCCATATGTTGAAGGGCGGAGATGCTCGTCGTATCTTTCATGAGTACGAATAGAGAATCTGGAATCTTTTAGGGTGTCTAAAAGATTTTTGGGCAATTTCAATATAAGCTGTTATCTTTTATGGTAATTTTTAAGATAATAAAATATTACATAACAATAGCGCGATGACAACTTTATGTGTTTGAACTTCACGTCTTTGGAACTATTAAAATCTAAAAGTTATAATTTTTATTTAAGGTATCAGGTTACCCGTAGCGACCATTGTGCATTCAACTCTTAATAGCGCAAAACCTTTTAATCAAAACCTCAACAAAGGATACATTTTCTGAAAGCTGAATAAATCAGAGAAAGTATTCCTTTTTTGCCCTTTTGTAAAATATATTTATCATTTTAAGTTAGGGCGAATTATTCAATATTTCATTATGGCATATTAGCAGAGTTCGATGATAATAATAATAATAATATAGTAATAATGGGAAACCAATGCTTATTGCCTTTAGGAGATCACAAGACATCACTTGTCAAAAGTGTGTCTCCGGTTTTTTGATTAATTGCCCCTTTGCTGTTTTATACGCTCTTAAAGCTATGACGATGCTACGTCACTGGTATACAAGCCAAAGTCCGCGATAACTTAGGAAATAAAACAAAAAATCAAAAATCGGAGACACTTTTTGTAAGAACAACTGTGCAACATGATTTCTCCAAAATTTCAGTTAAATCGGTCAAATTTCCTTTGACATAGGACTCAAAATGTACCGAACGCAAAATGCGAGAAAAATGCTAAAATGTTTCTGACATTGTTGACACAAACCGTATTTCCTTTATTACTTGCTATCAAAATTAACTGTCGAAATTTTGTTTTGGGAAAATCGAAGACTATTATATATTCAATTGTAAAATGTAAAAATCGATACTCATGAGCAATTTTGGGGTACCTAGGCCATGATACTTTAATAATTACAACTCTGATAACGACTGGTATCTTTTAGGGGTAGAAATCGTATGCTGTCACTCCCGCCTGTTTAAGATTCGGGCATCTTGTAGGGGTCATTTTGGAAAATTCCGACTAGCATCCCACCCGTTATCATCGAGAATCACCCCCTCCCCCCCTCTCCCGGCCCCCTACTTCAACTGTCACAAAATTCAGAGTTTCGGCTTGCCCTTACCCTACCCCTTTACTCTAAGCCCAATCCCTAATCATATCTCTTACCTTAACCTTAGCTTAGGATATTTTTTTTAAACATTAAGAACAAATTTCATATACCTCTATATATTATGCTTTTTTGTGTTATTAACTGCTTTCTCCATACAACCATCAAAATCATTGAAAATATCAAATATAAAGTGGAACTAAGGGACTATGCAATAATTATCAAAAGGGGAATTCTAAATCTCCAGATTGGACTTAAAATGGAATACCCCAAATCCCACCATAATGGAATACCCACCTAAATGGAATACCCACCATAAATGGAATACCCACCATAAAGGAATACCCACCATAAATGGAATACCCACCATAAATGGAATACCCCACCATAAAATGGAATACCCACCTTAAATGGAATACCCACCTAAATGGAATACCCACCTTAAATGGAATACCCACCTTAAATGGAATACCCACCATTAAATGGAATACCCACCTATAATGGAACTAAACACCATAAATGGAATACCCACCATAAATGGGAATACCCACCATAAATGGAATACCCACATTAAATTGGAATACCCACCTTAAATGGAATACCCACCTTAAATGGAATACCCACCTTAAATGGGAATACCCACCTTAAATGGAATACCCACCATAAATGGAATACCCACCATAAATGGAATACCCACCTTAAATGGAATACCCACCATAAATGGAATACCCACCTTAATGGAATACCCACCATAAATGGAATACCCACCTAAATGGAATACCCACCTTAAATGGAATACCCACCTTAGAATGGAATACCCACCATAAATGGAATACCCACCATAAATGAATACCCACCTAAATGGAATACCCACCATTAAATGGAATACCCACCATAAATGAATACCCACCTTAAATGGAATACCCACCATAAATGGAATACCCACCATAAATGGAATACCCACCATAAATGGAATACCCACCATAAATGAATCCCACCATAAATGGAATACCCACCATAATGGAATACCCACCATAAATGGAATACCCACCATAAATGGAATACCCACCTTAAATGGAATACCCACCATCAAATGGAATACCCACCATAAATGGAAATACCCACCATAAATGTGAATATCCACCATAAATGGAATACCCACCATTAAATGGATACCCACCATAAAGGATACCCACCATAAATGGAATAGCCCACCTAAATGGGAATACCCACCATAAAGGAATACCCACCATTAAATGGAATACCCACCATAAAGGGAATACCCACCCTTAAATTGAATATCCCACCATAAATGGAATACCCACCTAAATGGAATACCCACCTTAAATGGAATACCCACCATTAAATGGAATACCCACCATAAATGGAATACCCACCATAAATGGAATACCCACCATTAAATGGAATACCCACCATAAATGAATACCCACCATTAAATGGATACCCACCTTAAATGGAATACCAACCATAAATGGAATACCCACCATAAATGGAATACCCACCATAAATGGAATACCCACCATAAATGGAATACCCACCATAAATGGAATACCCACCATAAATGTAGTAAAAATCAATCGTAAATGTAATAACCAATTATTGGCATAAGGATGGAAGTGCAAGAAACAGCTGTTAAGGCAGGCTTGTCACGTGATTGTGGGATTGTTTGAGAAAAGATGATGAAATAGTCCTAAAACAAATAAATAAATAAAATTTTAAATCTATTATCGAAATTTTGCAAAACTTTTGATTTATCTTGAAAAGGCATTTCAAAATCGTCGAAAACTTATACCTTTCCGAGTGGAGACTGGGGCGAGTCAGGTAGAAATCGCATTTCTCTATTCAAAAAAGAGAAAAAAGTGAAAATTAGCTTTGAACATGTTTCTTTTTTAGTTTCCGATAGACAAATGTCTAAGATTCGTTAGTTCCATGCCTTTAGCTACATGCGCAGCAAAATGCGCAGTGCAAAACAATGGAATTACATAGGTAATTCCCTTGAAAGAAACTTTGCCAATAACTTTGTCCCGAAACTTTGCATGGAAATTAATTATGCAGGTCATTTTTTCTTCTAGTATTATATGTATGGAAACTACTATTCCTTATAAGGAAATCACTAAGATATGAAGGAACTAGGCTATGAAGGCATTAAAATACTAATATGCATTTATGCATTTTTCTTGTCTTGGCTAAATCTACCCGGCCATCCCAATATTTGTAGAGCTTCCTGAGAACTCTCCCTATTTATGATAATACGAGCTGCCCAATTTTGCAATTTTTGGAGGCGCTGGCTCTTTCCAGCTGAGAGTTCCCCCCAAACTGTATCTGTATAATGAAGTATTGGCAATATCAAGCTATTATATACACATTTGCACGCTTTTACTGTTAAACAAGATCTTATGCGAGAAAGCAAACCTAATCGTTTGTTAACCTTTTTGCACATTGCATCAACGTGTACATTCCAATTTAAACTTTCATCTAAATAGATTCCCAAATACTTAAATTCTAAGACTCTATCAACGTTCTTTCTTTGAAGCTGGATTCTAAGTTCTGCTCCTTGTAATCTTTGCCTTGTACCAAAAAGCATCAATTTGGTCTTGCTTGGATTTACTATTAATCTGCTGCTTGTCATCCAATTCTCCAATCTCTTCGAATCTTGCTGGATAGCTTCTTCTACAACACTTGCGTCAGCCCCAGAGGTGTATATCACTGTATCATCTGCATACATACCAATATGTGATTTCTGTAAACATTGAGGCAAGTCGTTAATTAACAGGACAAACAGTATAGGCCCAAGTATTGACCCTGAGGTACACCATAATCGATATGAAAGATGGATGAAAGTTCCTTTCCATAATTAACTCTTTGTGTACGAGTGGTGAGATAGTCACAGTACCATTCTAGACCACTTTCTGTCACACCATAGTGTTCTAACTTGTGGAGAAGGCATTGATGATCTACAACGGAAGAACAGAAATAGGTTTGTAGTTATTTTCGTTATTCTTCTTTCCTGATTTGAATATTGGGGTAACTTTTGTTAGCCACAATATCTTCCATGTTGCTCATAAAAGTAGGAATGTCATAGTTTGGTGGTCTATAAAAGGCAACAATAAGGACTATTCTATTCTCAACTATTCTCATCAAAATATTTCAAAATTTATACGATAATCTTTCCTTCATATTGTGATATATAATTGTGAGCATTGCATTTATCAAAAACCTGAAATAAAAAAATGGGGATCACCATTATCGTTTTTGATTTATCTTGAAAAAACATCTCAAAATAGCCGAAAATTTACACTTTTCCGAGACTGGGGCGAGTCAGATAAAAATCGCAATTCCTATAAAAAAGATAATAAAGTGAAATTTGGTTTTGAACGTGTTTCTTATTTAGTTTTCGAAAGAAAAATGCCTAAACTTTGTTAGTTCCATGCTTTTAGCTACATGCGCAGACGCAGTGCAAAACAAGGGAATTACCTTATTGTGACTGCCTACTTTTGGAAATTGTTTTAAACTTTTCTTAAGACATCAATTTTCCGAGTTGAAATTTAATGCTGATTCCAAATCTGGAAAGAAAAATAGGGTGTCCCGAGCTCGTTTTCGAGATAATCAGCATTTAATGGGAGCCTATGAACGCGCTTTTTGAGCAAAATTGCGCAGGTAGTACTGGGTTACATGTTACCAGTAGCAGGCATGAACCTGACCTGATATACATTCTTATTAAATCGTGGTTTGATGTTATTCTTCAGTCGCGTTCTCCTGAACATTTGCACAGTCCAGTGCATACCAAGTTAGCCTTCTTACATTTACAACATCCCTTGCAAACTGTTTTACATCCACAGCGAATCAACTCCTGACAGGTGTCCTTGACTTGTTGTAGAGTTGTCCAAAGTGGAGTCCAGGACTTTCTAACTTGTTTCCATCCCCAATTAGATGGGCATGGAATTCCAGGCTGTGTATATACTCACCATAAATGTAATAGCAACCATAAATGTAGTAAAAACTATAAATTAGCTCATAGATCTAATAAACTCATAAGCAACGGTAAAAGAAATCTACTGTACTCTTAGACGCACTTGTTAATAAAAGACGAATTAATATGTTTGAATGTATTTTGGGACAAAGTCTAAGATTTCACTTCCAAAAGTGGTAGGTAACGAGGAACACGACACCTCCCACCTAAATCGGGTATCACATCCCTTAATGGGGTATATTATATTATCCTTTGCAAATAAAGGAATTGCATAGTCTTCTTCAAGCAAAATATATAGATCTTAAAGCTCGTTTTTGTTATTAATAATTTAGTAATATGCTATTTGGAGGCTTGCCTCCAAGCACTCACTGATAGCATGGGAAAGTTGTTGGTGAATTAAATACCAATATAAAGTTCATAGAGTATTCTATGGAATACAATTTCTATCTTTGGGAATTGGTACTGCATATATATTCCCATAAGTATTGTTTCAAAAGAAAATTAAAGAATTCACTACTAACTTAAATTAAAGCAATGCGAAATGCAAAATCAGATTTCCTCCTACCCTCCCTCCCTCCCTCCCTCCATCAATCCATCCATTCATCCATCCATCTATCGTATCATCCCGATCGCTTGTTCGTTCGTTCGTTTCATGAGGTCGATTGATTGTGAGGTATATGAGACTTGTGAATCTGTAGTTTTCAAACGAAAACTTATTTTGCAAATAATCAACATCCACATATTTTGGGTATTCTTTTATTTGCAACAATAACTGTACATGCCTTCTTGCTACTTCTGTCGTTGACTACGCAGATGCGAAAGAAGCTGTGTTTTTTTTCTCGCGGTGCCCTGGGGACAATTTTAATACTGCATAGTGCAAACGTATCTAATTATAACTTTATGATTTACTATAATTGTTACTGTAATTGTAATATTGAAGGCAGTTTTGAATTTGCATGTACACACTAGTCAATGGAAACTACCCACCTGCACTAACGGAATCCTGGGACAGGGCATAAATTAAATTAAATTAAATCCTCGTTCATGCGGCGTTAATTCCCCGTCGTCCTATCTGGGCATTATAACAATTAAATTTACATTTCAAACTCTCATACAGGAACATTGGGATACTGCAAAGTCAGGGTCGATATAAAATTGAGAAAAATGTCACCATTTCCTTTCCACTGACGCCACATTCTGTCATCAAGATAGGATTGAAGATCCTCCTTGCAAATTCCTTTCCTTTCCTTTACACCACATTTCAATGTGTTCCACGCAGATTCTATCTCTTGTGTATGTACTCCTGTTACTGGATCGACAAAATTTAACGAGTGGTTGACCACGCGATGTCTGCTAACAATATTTGGCAGGTGATTTGTTATACCATCGTAAGCCCCCCAGTCGTCTGTATGAAGTTCGCTTCCTGGTAAAAGGCATTTCTGTATGATCGGAAGCAACGTTGCTCGGTCCCTCTTTTGGACCACTTCAAAATATCCACGAACTGGTGTGTAGGCCGTTGAAACTATGCCGAAAACCCAGCCGTCATTGTTTGGTCGCCTTCCTCTGTTGTACTATCAAAGGAAAAAGATATGAAAAAATAATATACACTAATGTGAAATCTAAAAATATATATATCACTCATATAAAGAAATAAAAAGTTCATGCGGATTTGAATTTTTTGTAATACCTTGCGTTTGTGATGGAATTTACTTTCATCGCACTTTAATACGCAAGTTGCACCACCAAAGGGCGTGATGGGATATGCTGCCAAATCTTCCGTGCAGATGTCCTCCAATTTTCTGAAGATTAGAGATACCAGGTTCTGTGGAAGTTCAATTGCTCTGCTGGTTCTTTTACGACTGTGATCCTCACTCCAAAAATATATGAGAAGAAGGGCTACAGCAAGCGGAGTTTTTGGAAATTCGCCAAAAAAACTGTTGGTCCGCAAACTCTTTTTCTTCTTACACGCGGAGCACCTCCTAAAAAATACAACCTTAATCTATCACTAATTACAGTGTATCATACATACATACATACATAGTTTATTCAAATCGCAAATAAATTGTAGACAAATAGTAAAATACAAGTAAAAGCAATCAATGAGTAATCAATGAGTATGAATGAATATATGATAAAGGGAGAGAAATTAGCTAGCAACAGAGTAAGGATTCGAGTTGGGATTCTTGGTTTTAGCCAATCATTTGTTTAGAATTACCAAGCATTTCTTTTGACTAAAACATTCACTTCGTATACGTATTGATTTATCTGTACATAATGCTGTGAATTATTAATGATTGAAATTAACACAATCCCGAAAAAATCTATTTATGATCTTGTTTATGCAATATGATAAGTAAACATTATTCACGTTCAATGAATTAGCTATTTTTGTTTATTCATTTATTCATGCATACATTTAATCCGCCATTCATTTATATGTTGTACTTATTTATTTACTAATAGTCCCATGAAATCATAGGACAGATAGATTATATTACATGGGCAGCGCGCGAATGTACAGTTTATCTTCGAGTGTTGCAAGGATTTTCAGAGATGAACGATCAGACGCACCATATAGCCATCTCGTGGATATTTATGCCTGATCACAGAGATTTTATGAAAGAAATGTGTATTACATATAGCATATTCGTAAGTATCATATCAGTTGATTCAACAGACCAAGGCGGAGCATAGCAGAATGTGGTTTAATAAATGAGTTTTTAACTTGGTTTTTAGCTGTTGTTGTTCTTGTTTTTTGATCTCTTGACTGTACGTGACCTTTCCCTATAGCGGCTTTTCCCAAGTAATAAAAATCCCTGATCTCCCATTGTGATGCGTTACTTTTACTCCAAATGCATAAAAGTTATACTCAGTGTTCGGGGTTTGTATAATTCGAGCAGCCCACAGCTAGTGTATGGAATGATTTTAATATGTATTACGTATACAACAAACTGTATGCTGTTAATGTTTTAGACAAAAGAACTGCATGGTGATAATATCCAATAATATTTGTTCCAATATGGAATCCCAACTCAAATCCCAAATCGAATTCTTACTCAAATCCTTACTCTAATCCTAACTCAAAACCCAGCTGGAATCCCAACTCGGATAGTTCATATTCCACTGAATAAGGTCAACTATAAGTGGTTAAACTATAATTCATCGAGTTCTCACCATTGATCACTGTCAACATGACATTCACTTCTTCTAACCAAGTCCATATTATGGCTGCAGTCACCACAAAACAACGGATTAGCAATGAGACCGTAATTTTGAAGCCAGTTTATAATATTAATTTTCGGAGCATTTTTAAGCAACATCAGTTGATTGAGAGATCTATCCATTTTTTGTCGAGAGCTGTCACATTTAACTAGTTAAACTAGGTCGGAAATAGTTGAAGCGTAAATAAAACACCAGAAATGAATGGGCCAATCACAGTATTGTTCTTGGAAGTTGGTTGTCGGATTACAGTTTTAACACCTCAGTATCTTGCTTCAAACAACAGGCAACAGGGAAAGGTCACTTTTTGACGTGTTACTACTCATATATTTTTAAATATAAGAAGATTGTAATAGAAGTTTTGTTGGTCAAGCGTTGTCTCAATAGTTTTAAAGATTCATGAAGATTAAAATTGAATATTAATTTCATATGATTTATTTTTAAAGTAATAGTTCTCTCGACGGCGGTTTGAAGGTGACCGAATATTTATAGATTTTTACCCATGGTCCGACGCGGGTTGTTTATGACCTCGGCACCCGAGTCGTATTTTCCCCGTTGTGCGATGGCCGTGCCATGAGCTGCTGGAATGCCAGAGTGAATGTTCAAAGTCTTTTCTGCGCAGTAAGCAATCTACCTAAAGTCTTCAAATAATGGTAGGCAAAAACATAAATAAATTTATTCAAGTTTAACCCGAAACGAAACCTAAGTATTATCGTATCGCTCGTTTAACATTGATACGAAATATAATATACAAAATGTCTACGCACTCGAGTTGCTTTAGCTCACGTTGATCTAAACAAGAGAAATCTCTTTCACTTTCTTGTTTACAACCATGGTGGCTTTGAAGTTCCAAACAAAGTTATATCTTTTTCACTTACCAATTTACAACTTTTTTGTTGAAGTGCGACCTTGGAAGTAATTTCAAAGACGGTGAATCAATATATATATATATACAGGGATATTTTAGGCTGAATTACGTATTTGTAATTAATTTTTTAGGGGAATGGGGTAAAAGAATTCTAATTTAGTCTAAGATCTCACTTTAGATCTTTAGATATAGTATATATAATGGGCGAGCGCGCGAATATAGATATACTAGAATTGATCTTAAAATTCCTATTCATATATCAAATCGCACGAGAGTACAATTTGGAATTTAATAGGTATCAGTAAAGTTTTTAAATGAGTTCTTGTGAGTGGATATGGACTTTCAAAGCGTTACGAGTATCTATTGGTTCCTAAATTATAAAGGTAACTAACAACAAACATGCATACATACATACATACATAGTGGGCGTGTTGTATCAAATATACAACCACGAGGGGTATCCGAGTGATTGTATATCTGATACAACACGGACGCGACACGTCGGATACGTCTAGGTTAGTTCCTTTGTGTTTCACTGAAATTTTCAACATTATTGTGAATTTGGCCACGAAATTTCAATTTAAAGTTTATGCAATGAACACAGTTTTGTATCAGATTTAAAACACTCTTCACGGTCGTGAATTCGGTTGTATTTTGCCATGAATTATTAATGAGTTTGATAAACATACTTACCTACCTACCTATCTACATACATGTACATAAAATATATAATAATTTACAATCCATTAAAACTATATACATATATTATAATTATCAGATTTACATACGAAAACTTAATCAAGAAAAAAACTAAGTAATAAAGCAATATAATTATGTTTGTTTATGCTTTCACTTTATTAGATTAATTTTCATAACAAATTTGACTCCTGGACAGAGGTTATTCTTGAGATTCTGTACATCAATCTCATAACACAAAACAGTTTCATGTATATACTCTATGCCGGATGGCAAAGACACATCACAACGTCAACTGTCCATAATCGTCAGGTGGACGTCCCCTTTCTAATAAGCCACTAGTGCAAAACCTTAAAGGCCTGGTATTCGCTAGTGGCAAACATATAAGTAAATGGGGATATGGTACAGTTTAAACCATCAGTTGTTTAAAATGGAAAATAAAATCAGTATCAGTATCAGTAAAAGTATGTTATATATGTTGCGTGTGCTTCCTGTCCACAATGTTTGTGAACTTTAACATTGACTGACTGTTTTTGATGAGGACATGTAACTGGGATAACTTATTTCCATTCTATTTACTAATATGTTTACTGTGCACCTTTTTTTAAGCAGAAGATCTTAAGTTGAATACATTCAAAATCCAACCATACTAAGGTGGGTGGAAATCATAATATAACAATGGATGAAATTGTTGATTTTAAATGCTGTTATACTAAAAAAATTTAATGTTTTAAACTTTCAACAAGGGGATCGCTGACTTTCAACAAGGGGATCGCTGACTTGCAACAAGGGGATCGCTGACTTGCAACAAGGGGATCGCTGACTTTCAACAAGGGGATCGCTGACTTGCAACAAGGGGATCGCTGACTTTCAACAAGGGGATCGCTGACTTTCAACAAGGGGATCGCTGACTTTCAACAAGGGGATCGCTGACTTTCAACAAGGGGATCGCTGACTTTCAACAAGGGGATCGCTGACTTGCAACAAGGGGATCGCTGACTTGCAACAAGGGGATCGCTGACTTTCAACAAGGGGATCGCTGACTTTCAACAAGGGGATCGCTGACTTGCAACAAGGGGATCGCTGACTTGCAACAAGGGGATCGCTGACTTGCAACTCAGTGGTCTAGTCTTCCTACTAAAATACAATTGTAATGACCTTGCATATGAAGGTGTAGGTCATTACAAATGCATCTTGTTGGGAAGGCTAGAACTCTGAGTTGTGGGAAGGCTTGAACTCTGAGTTGTGGGAAGGCTTGAACTCTGAGTTGTGGGGAGGCTTGAACTCTGCGTTGTGGGTAGGCTTGAACTCTGCGTTATGGGAAGGCTATAACTCTGAGTTGTGGGGAGGCTTGAACTCTGAATTTTTTGAGTTGTGGAAGTTTGACTTTCTTCGTATTTAGAAAGGCATACTTCCACTTGAATTTTGTTTTTGATTACAGGACAGGAAAGAAATAATACATCAACAGAGCTAACGTGTGATGAAGTGTCGTTGAATCCAAAAAGCGCATAATAATATATAAATTATGTATTGTTGGTAGGCTTTGGGAAGGTACTTTTGTAGTCTTTTAAATTGGTATGCAATTTATGCTAAAATGCCAAATATAATTTCCAACTGCTATGCAAAAATTTCTAAAGTTTATTCATTTACATGCCATTATCTGCTAAGGTTAAATTATGGGGGGAAATTGAATTCAGTTAACAAGAAAAAAAAACTAAAAAAATAATAATGCTAAAAGGGTAAAATATAGACTGTTAAGAAATGAAAAAAAGTTATTGACGTTTCGGATGCTATTCCTTAGTCAGAGTAAAAGAAAAGGATGTGGTAGAAAGGAGTGTTTATAAGATAGAATAAGACAAAAGAAACCATTGAGAACAAGGTAGACAACAAAACAAAAACAAATATCCAAAAGACAAAAGAATGGGTACTAGTTGAAAGGAAAGCGTTCATTAATCCTGTTGGGACTAAGAGTGCCTTGTGACTTTTTCTTCTTCTAGGGAATCCTGCACCAACAATGAAGACAGCTTTAATTCACATTTATTTTATTCAGTAAAGTTCAAAAGCATGTATAGTTTAAACAATTTTTTAATGTCTGAAACTGTAGTTAAAAATAAAAAAAGGGAAATTATCAATTTTTGTTTAATATCTGAAGCGTCATGTAATATTTATAAAAGTGATATGTAACAAAATATGAAAAATAAAAGAGAGTTACATATAAATATGGATAGTCTGAATCGTGTTTGTCTGAATCGTGTATAAATGTAAAGAAAGAAAACGGAATTATAAAATGCATCTTATATGTATGTATAAAGGAATTTGAGTTTTTTTGGTTTCGTTTATAATTTTATATCATTTTTCTTTCAAGCTTCATTTGCTAATTGTTTTTAGACCTAGTTGAATGTAATCCAGCTAGATGATTTAATTTCTTTATCTGCATAAAGTGATATACATATAGTCCGAACATCATGGACTCGGGTAATCGAAACAGTTGCGGTTTACAAAGCATTTCGAGCGAACAACTATTTATGAAAAAAATATATACTGCAATAACGATGACGATATTGGATGTCTAGAGATAATATTTTTTGAATAAAAAACATCAAAGACAGCTTGGAATGGGTACGGCACGCGCTTCATATGTCATACCAAACTTTCGCTGATGCATCTACGACGCTCGATTATTCGAAGGACGCACGTATAAATAACTCATAAACAGAGCATTTAAACTCTGCATCTTGGATTTCTTCCTTATTTAAAACAATATTATTGCTTTTTGTGCAATATTATAATGAACCGAATGATGACGGGTCGAACATTGACCCGTCGGGGGGAAATTGAGAAGTCCGAGATCGCCAACTCCTGTCAACACTTTGATTATATGATGGCTTCAAAAGAGAAACACAAAACAGAGCTTACGATAAGTTTTTGTGAGCTTATTTCATTGAGCAGAAAGCATTTTTGAAGTAAACTAGCGAGAGAGGAATTTGCATATGGCGCGAAAACGCTGAATCAATTAGGACGAATACACTGAAATTCAGTGAACTTTGAAATGATGCTGCGCTTTTGGCAATTTAAGTTGCCAATCATGAGTTTGCTCAAATTCCTCATTTAACACCCAAAGAAGCACGCAATCGAAGAATCTTTGAAAAAAACTGCCGCACTTTCGAAAAATTGAATTTTAAAAATCAATAAATTTCATACCGTCCACCATATCTGACATGATAACGATACTTAACTGAACGTATAAAAAAGAATATTTTATAAAATAAAACTATTACAACGCAAACATATTATTTCGAAGGTATCCAATCTGCTAAAACCATGTAGAAGTTTATTTATGCCGCGCACAATATTTTATGGATCTCCAAACTCGGTCTTAAATTCATGCAATTTCATGGTCCGTAAGGGCTCAAAAGTAAGGGGGGGGGGTGATCTCGGGAACGAAACGCCCGTCTAGCTTGATATTTGGCCAATCGTAATCTTATCAGATACCTATCAAATGGTATAAATATGGAGAGAATCGGCCGACCCCCATCTTTTGACTCTGCCCGGTTTTCTCAGACAATGACTCTTAAACCTATCTAAATTATGTTTTTATTACTTCATCAGTTATTTCCAAAATCCAAAGCCAAGTGAGGAGATCATTCAACATTATGTAGACAGAATGAGGAGAGAATTGCTGGAAGCTCTAACACATAAATTACCTGAACAAAAAATTACGTTAGAGTTTAGGCATGATGTTTTCAAGTTTCTTTTTCATGATAAAGGGAAAAGAAAAAAGGCATTAGAAATTGGATAATTTATGGTAGGGAAGACTTTTCCCGTTGCAAACTACCAAAAGGCTGGAACTGCATATATGGTAAACATGGGGATGGAGTGAAAATGATGTTCCCAGTAAAAATGAG
The DNA here is from genome assembly GCA_011057435.1 of Actinia equina. Lineage (NCBI taxonomy): Eukaryota > Metazoa > Cnidaria > Anthozoa > Actiniaria > Actiniidae > Actinia > Actinia equina. The sequence goes on from WHPX01000549.1 coordinate 94,688, forward strand.
AATTTTCTTAGGAATGTCACCCAAAGGATTTTACTGCAGTAATAATAATTTGGTGGAGATGCCAAGACTCCATACTGAGAAACTGTCCATAAAATTTGTTAGGATAACAGCTACGTGTAGAAATGAAGAAAGATAATGTTAATACTTAATGAAAATTGTTACATTTTTGTGATTTATAACCATTTAATTCCTTATTTTTTTGATTAAATATAGTGATCCATAGAGAATCTTTTTACAGGAAATCCTAGATCTAACCCGCCTACTTTATCTAGAGTCCTTTGCATAGCTTTTGTGAATAAATAGTATATAGATTGTATAAATATGTTAATTCATGAACACATTATCAGCATAAAAATCTTGAAACTTGTCAATGTAAGTCCAAGAAGCTTTGGTGATTCATAATCTGATAAAATAATATATTGCATAAATAGGTTGACCAAAACTAGCTATTGTTCCTCATGCGCTTACCAGAGCACAATAAAAACATCATGTTGTATGTAGCACTTTACTTCAGTGGTTTTTCAGCAATGTTATTAGTTATTTTTTCTTAAGCTTTGAGATGGCTTTTACTGCTATATTTCTTTCAATAATTATTTGTTTCAGCTGCTTCATATTGTATTGGTTATGATTGATAACCGCAACACTTTCTTGTTCTTCAAGTTCTTCAACCTGAGAAAACACTCTTCTCTCCTTCCTCTTCTCACTAATTTCATGTCCCCAGTAATGTAGTTTACGCTTGACATATTGCGCTTTAACTCTTTCGTGGTGTCTCAGATCCCACTGCCGGCTTTCAGTGCAGAGAATATCACTGGCAGCATCCCATTTATTGGACTTTTGAAATAAAAATGTTTTGGCATCAGCATTGTTTTTTCTACACCTTGTCCAGTAAATTTCTTTAAACACCCATGTAACTGGACAAAGTATGGGATATGGTATGGTAATAAGTGCATGTATGGTGTCACTCTTTCCCTCGTATAACCTGGTTGAATCCCTCGTAGCGAACAAAATAATTCAATCCATGATTTGCCTTTGGAAAACAGTTCTGCGGAGGCCTCTCTAGTGAGGCTAAAGTCAGAAAGCATATCATAAATGTTGCCAAAGTCAGTCCAAATTTTCTTCACTGTTGCACAGGTGTGAGGATTAAGAAATAGATGTAGCTTTGATGGGAGTTCATGAAGAAGTTTCTTTTTTTGGGATCCTAGCAGGCTTGTAAATTCTTTGAGTTTGCTCTCTGAACCATCAGCATTTTTTTTATTCCAAATAGAAAATGAAATGCCCAGGTCATTTACTGATCTTATAAGGGTTTCAAGATGGATGCCTTTTCTTTCTCCCCTTATTTTTAGATGATCTTCAGCTGCATCTCTTTCCATTGCTTCATCAACAACATTTTTCAAAAGGACATCAGTCACTCTTAGAAGTAGATGCAACTCATCTGGAATCACATGACTGAGGTCAATTTTAAGTAGAGGCTCATTGATACAACCATAGTTGTCTTCCTTTAATTGACATAATTCTTGAATGTCCTTTAGTGTTCTTTTCATAGACTCACTTTGGTAAAAGTCAGAGGGCTTTGAGACATCCCACCTGTCATCCTTGTGTATTTTACACCACAAACATGCATAATATGATGATGCAGCATTCATACCCATGATCATAAGCAAAAATTTCATGTCACCTCCAAGACAAAAGTTTAGTTTGATGTTTTTTCCATCTATTGTTAGAAAGCCTTGATCGATTAGGCCATTGATTTCATCAAAAAGGGTTGAGAGAGATGTTTTAAGAGTTTTATATTCTTCAGCACTTGAGGAAGCGAGTGTTTGTGAAACTGGTAAACACGAAAAAGCAGCTTAAAAAACTGACAAGCATCACCCCTCTTTGACTACTTCACAATCTTTGATGAAAACTTGGTGGCAGTCAACAAGAAGAAACCATCACTTTATTTAAATAGACATATTTACATCGGGTTCAGTATTTTAGAATTGTCTAAAACCCTGATGTACGACTTTCATTATAATTACATCAAGCAGAAATACGGTACCCAGGCAACCCTACTGTTTACAGACACAGATTCCCTGTGTTATAACATCAAGACAGAGGACATCTACCAAGATATGTTTCAAGACCTTGACCTATTTGACACCTCAGAGTACCCTAGAGACCACCCCCACTATAGTACAACAAACAAGAAGGTGATTGGTAAGATGAAGGACGAGACCCATGGGCTACCCATCAAAGAGTTTGTGGGTCTACGACCAAAAATGTACTCTCTTCTCTACGCTGAGGATGGTCGTGAGGTTGAGAAAAAAACTGCTAAGGGAATTGCGAAACAGGTGACGAAACGGGATATCAGACATACCCACTATAGAGATTGTTTGCTTAAGCGAAAGAGAACCATGGCTAACATGAAACAAATACCTAGCTATAAGCATCAAGTATTTACAATAAACCTAAACAAAGTGGGTCTTAGCCCCTATGATGATAAGCGCTACATCTTAGAGGATGGGGTGACTACTATAGCTCATGGTCATTACAAGACCAATGTAATATAATGGTACATTTTTGATTGATACGTGTAAATAAACAATTGCAAAGTACAAAGTGTGTTATTTTTATTAGAGTTTTTAAAAACATGTCCCTGTAATATCAAATTGTCCCTGTAATATCAAATTGTCCCTGTAATATCAAATTGTCCCTGTAATATCAAATTGTCCCTGTAATATCAATTGTCCCTGTAATATCAATTGTCCCTGTAATATCAATTGTCCCTGTAATATCAAAATCTCCCTGTAATGCTAAATTGTCCCTGTAATATCAAATTGTCCATGTGATAGTGCTAAATTGTCCCTGTAATATCAAATTGTCCCTGTAATATCAAAATGTCCCTGTAATATCAAATTGTCCCTGTGATAGCGCTAAATTGTCCCTGTAATGTCAAATTGTCCCTGCAATGTCAAATTGTCCCTGTCTTAACAGTTAAAATGTCCCGGTTTTATCAAATTGTCCCTGTCTTAACAGTTAAAATGTCCCGGTTATCAAACTTAAACAAAAAGTAAAAAATAAATAATAATAAAAATAAAAATAAAAAAAACACAAAAAATGTCATGTCCCCATCAATATTGAAGCATTCATCATGTTAACACGATACCCTAAAGATTGTTCTGTACCAGGGTGCTTAAAAACAAATCTAGTCAAACTTTCTAATCATTTAGCAAATGTGCATTTCATGTCTAAAGAAGAAAGAAAACCCTATCTTCAAGAGGCAAGACTTTTTTTCAAAGAATATAAAAATGTGAACACTTTAGAGAGTAATCTAGTCCCTCATCAACCTCTGAACGTGATGGAGGTTACTTTAAAACACCCAACAAACATCCAAGTGTGTGGTCCGACGTTTTGCGGCAAGTCTTACTGGACTGAAAAACTTTTAAGAAATGTGGATGAAATGTTTAGTGAAAAGATTGAAAAGATTGTGTACTGCTACGGTGAATTTCAACCGCGGTTCTTAGACATGGAAAGAGACATTCACAACATTCAATCTATTGAGGGATTTCCAGAAGATATTTATTCATTGTTCAATAACAAAGTTGGGATCTTGGTGCTGGTTGATCTAATGAATGAAAGTACAAGTAAAGACTCGATGGTCAATGTGATAACGAGAGGCTGTCATCACCGCAACATTTCTACACTCTTCTTAGTTCAAAATCTTTTCCCACCAGGAAAACATTCAAGGACGATTTCACTCAACACTCACTACATCGTGGCTTTCAAACACCCTAGAGATTCTCTGGGAGTTTCAATCTTAGCAAGGCAAGCCTTCCCTAACGCTACGAAATATGTGATGGAGAGTTATGAAGACGCAGTTCAAAATCCATACGGCTACCTGGTCTTTGACCTTCATCCATCAACCTCTGAGAAAATCCGTCTTCGAACTTCAATCTTTCCGGACGATCAACAAGTGGTTTATGTCAGGCGCATATAAACGTCTGTCATTACTTAATCTCATCATTTGATGATGTCTCGTCGACTAAGAGACAACGCAGACTTTTTACGCGTACTAGCTAAATCTAATACGAAACTAAGACGTGCTATTCTAAAGTGCTGTAACTCAGAATTAATCAAAACAATCTGTGAAGTGACATTGAACGTTTTGAAGGGCATAGTCCCCATTAACGAAAAGCAGAAGAAGAAACTCAGGAGATACAAGACAGTCTTGGTACTTTAGCAGATAAAAAGGTATCTATTAAGAACAAGAGAGAGTCTTTGAACCAGACCGGAGGAAATTTTCTTCCATTTCTCATACCACCCATCTTGTCAGTTCTCGCTAGTCTTATATCAAAGAAATTATGAAACGCAGTAGGAAGATGTATTTAGTACCTGAGGCGGTGATGCATATCATTCAACAACAAAACGATATTCAAACTTCACCACTAGTCAAGTCTATGAGTTCTCTCAACCAACGAATGAGTAACGCTATAGCAGACCCGAGTTTACCGGCAGAAATTAAAATCAAAATCATGAGCAATTGCTAGACCGCTACTTAAATCTGCAAGAGCAGCGGGAAAATCATATTCCCACAGTCAAAATTCCCTCAACCACGGAATCTGTAGCACCACCACAGGAACCCCATCCGGTACCAGCACAAGAACAACAAATACAGGGACCTCAAACTGTCTCTGATTCAGAGATTTTAGGGACGGTCCCTAGAACGTTTCGAAATCAAGCTGAGGGGTTATTGCGCTGGATAAAGAAGACTCCTGACGCAGTTCAGTGGGATGAGAAGGGGCAGGTGTCCTTGGAGGGCAAATCTATCGAAGGATCAAGCATTTCTGATCTGATCAATGACGTTGTGAGGATGCGGAAAGGGTTTTCTCCCACCGGAAGAGATGCGTTTACCCAAGTTCTAGCGAAATTGAACACCCCAGAAGATTTTGTGCGTAATGAGAATCGAAGACCGTTGCTGTCTACGCTTAAAGCTGGTGGAAGACGTCCTCCCACAACACCTTCTGCAATGTCACCGTTACTTCAACCCACCCCTCCTAGTCGACCTAGAAAACTACCCGTTACGCCAAATTTACAGAAAAGAGGTCTTAAAGTACCCCCTCGAGGGAAAAAAACTTTAGAATGGCTAAACTATTAAGTTCTTTGTAAGCAAAGTGAAATAAAAGAGATTAAAGGATTATAGTTTATTGTCTTGGTTTATTTAGTTACACATACTTCATTACAAATTCATACACTAATTGATCATTATGCAGTTTGTTTGAACTAAAAAGATTGACAATAGTACGCATACTAACACCACGTGCTCGGTGCATCAGGTAGAAAATACAATACTCCCCGCATACAGCGGTCAATGCACTTTGCAGTTCTTTTTTATTAAAACTCCTATGCTCACTGTTTTGTTGAGAAAGTTCAAAAAACGATTATTATAAAACTGGGGTGGGTGCCCATAGCTATCAAAAAATTATCCTTGCTCTGGGCTGGTAAAATAAAACGCTACCCAATGTTTGCCTGGTTGGTGAGTTGGGTCTGTATTCACTATATATCCACATGGGTAAGAGTTCATAGATTTTGGAAGACGGTCTTTTGCAAATACGCCTCCAAACTTTTTTCTGGTAGTAGGGTCTTTCCCTATGATTTGTCTTATCTGCTTGGTATTCATGCTGAGTAATCAAAAGTGACGTGACGTGAAAAGTCAATCTCGACTGTAGACTCAAACTCTTCGTATACGATAAGGTTAACTGCGTTGGGCAGGCCTGTGCTGAACTGAATCTCCAGAGATACGTTCCCTTTCTGTTTCTGGTTCAAATGGGTTGAAGAACCGCAGAGGTCGGGGGTTAACTCAAAAGCCAGAATGCCGTATCCCTTATTATAGTCTTCTCGTGCAATATCAATGCCCGAATCTGAAAACAATCGCCCACTTCCAGAAAATAACGTCTGATATGCTTCGATGAAGTTCATTTCACTAGCTCGTGTTAGCTTTAGGGTAATCGGTTTGAAGGGGATCTGTTCTCCATCGATGGTTAAACTGATAGTCGTTGCTCCATACAATTTAAAATTGTACGGGTTCTTGGTAAAACTCCCATTAAAGGCGTCACTGTCCACCATCGCCAAGACCACACGTTTTGGTACTAAGCCATTAAACAGATCTCCTTTGTGAATGGACGGGTTGCCTGTCGGTATGGTGTACGTCTTACAATCCGCTCTCCGTACTGGGTAGATAGAGTTCACCCCCTTCTTTAACTCGTTCAAGTGTTGAAGTTGTATGACTGGGCTTACTTTCACAGCACGAACTTTCAGGTTAGCACGTTGAATTGCGATCTCGTAATTAGGGTTTGCTTCTCCTGACATCAAAGCGAACGCTGGGGTGTTAGGGTTCAGTTTCATGGTGACGTCTACATGGTTAAGGAGAAGGCGGTCGCTGAACAGCATATCACAGTGAAGGGGTCCCCATAAATCCACGATGTAGCTTTTTTCAGTAAAAGAATAGCGAGTCTTAAGCCCAGCATTGACTCCAGCCGATGTTGGATCGGTTTCATCCATCTCCCCCGCGGTGTCTTTGTAATAAAGACCAGCTGTAAGATGAGACTTTTTAGCTGACGAGCATTAATTCAGAAGTGTTTCTAACATGCTTTTGTAACTGTAGGTTCCAGTTGATTGTGTAACTTGAATACCATTGAGAAACACATCCACTGGCTTGAAGAGACTTTGTAGAAAGTTATTGACAGGTCCAACTTTTTCATCAGTTGTAAGATTCGAATTGTTAGCCTTGGTGACTTTGACTTTGATAAATAGCATTGTTTTTGCTAAATCCAAATAATTTTCTGACTCAGTGATTTGAAACTCAATGGGTGCTGAAGAAGAAATGGTTGATAGCGGTTGATACTCGATCCATTGACTTTTGTCAATGACCACTTGAGTTGGTGGTACCGTGAATAAATCTAATTCACTTTTTGTACATGGTGTAGAATGAGAGTGTACAAAAGCAAGTGTACAAAATTTTAAGGTTTAAAAAATGTCGTCACTCGCGAGAACTATTCCAGCTCTTTTCGCTTTGCCAGCTCGTGGTAGACTGAACTTTTTCTGTGGCGTCTTTCGTTTTTGTGTCTTTTTCTTCCTTGATGACTTTCCACTCCCAACTTGCGAGGTGATTTGGTTTAAGGCTTGTTGTTTTAGGGTTCGTGCTGACTGTTGTAACCTCGCTTTAGCAGAGTCTTTCAAATTATTTCCGGCCAGAATATCTTTCGTGATATTCACTCCGGTGTTGAGAGCTGCTTTTCCAACAGTTTTAGCTCCCGTTTGCAATAGTGGTATAGATTTCCTTGCGAGGGATTGAAAAAAAGAGCCAAGTCCATATCCCCTCTGAAAAGGTTCACCGTGAAATACCATCATCTGTCCCCCCTTCTGGGGTTTCATCTTATTGAAAATAGGGTGATTGGCGAAGTCTAAAACTTAATGTTCACCACGCGTCCACGTTCAAATGGGACTTTTTTCCCCGTGTCGTCCGTTATAAGGATCTCCATAGTCTCAAATTCTTTCGTAGCAAGAGGGTGATAATGAGGGTTGTCGTAGTCGATTGTCATGATTTCTCCGTCTTTGCCCTGTGCTGGGATTATACGTAGAAGGGGAGCTCTCACATCACCCACAATTCGACTTTCAATGATGCTAAAATAGATATAGAGTGACTGAAGACCAATATTCAAATCGCTCATAAATGGTGCCTCGGTCGTCTTGTCTAGGATGATGTTCCCTACCAAATCCTAAGATTACTGCTAGATTATTCTCGAAACTCAGTTTCTTTCCAGCACCTAGCAACACTGTGACTTTCTGTGATCGATTATCTAACTTGAGGGAAATCTCGTTTACTCCATCGTCTGTGATTGCTTTATTCATGCTACTAATGACTGAAGAATAATGGCCAACGATAATTCTGCTTACGTTCCACTCACCATCGTAGTAATAAAACTTCTGGTTCTCTTTAACAATGTTAAACCAAGTGTGGGGGAATGTGACAGAGGCAAGGCCTACTTCCCAAGCCCCCATTAGGTCTACGCGCTCGGGTAGTTTCACTTCATATTCGGCTAGGGTGTTATTCGGAAATACATCTATCGAGCTATTGCTCGGGAGTGTTATGTAAAACTGACTTGTACTAGTCATGATGGTTAGAGATAAATGAATACACCACACATTCAACATTTGGTATTATAGATTTTATTCTATATCACTACTCAAAATCCAACTATTATACTTATCAGGGTAATCCAACCATTTAACAAAGTACTCCTTTTCTTTACCGCGCTTGCGAATTTTTAAAATTTTCTCTATCTTATACACTTGCTCTACCCCTTAAGTCTTAACTCTCTGTTTATAAAACGTTCCTTCTAACACATCTCCATCGAACTCTTTTAACTTATAAACTGGAGGGTTGCGAGGAATACGCTTGAAAATGGTAAAAATCTCTTCACTCCAATTGGGTAAATAACCTTTTTCAAACAGTTTCTTAGATTTCGATATGCGTACTTGATCTCCTACATTAAAAGCATAACCCGTTTTAGGAAGTTGATTTCCATAAAGTGTTAGCCACACATCCTTTTCATTGTTCTTATTCACCGAAGCCGGAGTTCTCTTAATACTTCTATGATATGAATGATTATAGGCGCTTACAATATCAGGTATTACATCTAAAGGTGTCGTGGTAGTATAATCTTTTCACCGTAATGAGAACAAGAGTAACTGAAGATTAACAAGATTAACAAGAGTAACAAGATTACGGTGAAAAGATTATACTACCACGACACCTTTGTTTTAACTTTTATATCACCGACGCAGTCTAAACTAGTTCTAATACTAGTCGTCAGGTATTACATCTAGATATTTTAACGTTCCCTTCGAAGTAAAGTAACGGTACATTCGCTAATTCAGGCTTCGATTAAAACGCTCGATGATGGATCCTTTGATATCTGTGTTATAGGTATGACAACATCCAATGTTCTTTTCTCTAAAAAACGACTGGAATAATCGATTCGTGAATTCACTTCCACGATCAGAATGTATTTTTTGGGGTTTACGCTCCGATTCATCTAAGATGCGCTTGAAGGCTTCCACTAAAGTAGGACCGCTCTTGTCTTTCAATGGAACCACCCATGCATACTTTGACAACACATCAATACAGGTGAGCATATTTATGTAATTGCTTTTGTATTTCTTGAGGGACTGCATGTCAATCAAATCCAATTCCCAGACCGCATCTATCGATCCGACTATGACACGATTTCTACGGAAACGTTTCTGAACAGGTCGGTGGTGAGAATACACCCTCTGCCCTCTTAACCATTCCTGTACTATTTTCTTCGTGATTTTCTTATTTTTCTTTTTGGCAGCATGGTATAAGGCATCGACGCTTCCGAGACTCCCTCCTTGATTGAACTTGTAATACAGTTTTTCCAACAGCTCGTTGGTCTCCATCAATCCGAGAATTTTCAATAATCACTTTCCCACTGCAACAGGCGAGAACACAGCGCACTCTTTTGAAAATGTTTTGAAGATTAAGATTGGGAATGGAGCTTAGACACCCGCAACCCATGTCTTTATCCCCTGAAGACAAACACAAAATGATTCTTAACAAAACGTACTTCGTTTTTATTCAATTCCTCATAGCATGTACAAAATCGTCAAATATTGCTGAAGATAATTCCAGACCATTCTCTTTGACATCACACATGTTATTTACAAAATCAACAATAGCATGCTCATTTCTATTCGACCATGACATATCGCTAGCTATCATTTCAGCTACACAAGAGTTTATGCTTGACAGGTTGAATACAAAAGCAGTCCAGTTCAGACAGAGCCAAGGGTCTCCAGGAATTAGACTTTCAAATCGACCCTCTGCCAATCGAGCGCACGTTGGGCATAACCTGGTGCGTAGAGACTGATAGTTTTCAGTTTCGGATTGTAATCCAAGATCGACAACTTGCAAGAAGAGGTGTACTGTCAACAGTCAGCTCAGTTTACGACCCTCTAGGGTTTGTTGCTCCACTGATCCTGATTGGCAAGCAAATTCTCCAGAGTCTTTGTCGAGAAAATGTTGATTGGGATGAACCCATACCAGAGCATCTACTACCTAGATGGGTACAATGGAGAGCAGAGCTACACACCCTCGAACAACTCAAGATCCAGAGATGTTTCAAGCCAAAGGGTTTTAGAGAAGTGAAGAGAGCAGAGCTTCATCACTTCTCGGATGCTAGCCTTGGCGGATATGGGCAATGCAGTTACGTGCGCCTTAAAGATGAACATAACAAGATTCACTGTTCTTTAGTAATGGGAAAGGCCCGAGTAGCACCTCTGAAAGCAGTAACTGTTCCAAGGTTGGAATTAACCGCAGCAGTTGTGTCTGTTAGAGTTAGCAGTTACCTCAAGAAAGAGCTCGAATACGAGAACATGGCAGAAACGTTTTGGACAGATAGCCAAGTAGTATTAGGCTACATCAGGAATACTTCAAAACGCTTCCACATATTCGTCGGTAATCGCGTCCAAGAAATACACGATCGTAGCAAACCAGATCAGTGGCGCTATGTTAACACAGAGGCCAATCCAGCTGACGCTGCCTCGCGTGGACTCACAGCTCACCAGTTGGTTCACGATTCAGAATGGCTAACTGGACCAGAATTCCTGTGGAAGGAAAATGTGGAAGAAATGCGCACAGAATCAAGCTCTTATGAATTAGACCCCAGCGATCCAGAAGTAAAGAAGGTGCTAGCCACAAATGTCAAGGAATGCTATAAGCCGCCTTACCTTGAAAGCAGCAGATTGAATGGATTCTCCAATTGGCAACGAGCCAAGAGAGCTGTAGCACGATGCATCCAATTCAAAGCGAGGCTTAGAAATAGAGAACCCTGCGAAGAGGCTCTATCTGCTAAATCGAATGATAGAAGCCGAAAGTTAAGAAAGATTTCTGTGAATGAGCTAGAAGAAGCCGAAAGAGACATTTTGCGTGGTTTACAGCATGAACACTTCGAAGAAGAAATAAAGACGGTGCGTTCACTTAAGTCCAATGGGGAATTTGTTGAAAGGCACTCAGCAAAATCACGCAACCAGACCCTGAAGATGACAAGTGCTCTGTATCGCCTTGATCCATTCATCGACCAGCGTTGCATCTTAAGAGTAGGTGGCCGCCTTAGAAGAGCTAATATGCCTGAAGAAATCAAGCACCCTGTCATCCTACCCAAACGATCACATAAAACAGAGCTTGTAGTACGATACTGCCATGAATTAACAAAGCATCAAGGAAGCGGGATGACACTGAATGAACTACGCCAACGTGGCTATTGGATTATCGGAGGCACCGCAGCTGTTTCAAACTACATCTTTAGATGCACAACCTGCCGCAAGACACGTGCACCTGTTCAGCAACAGACGATGGCTGATCTGCCCGAGGACAGACTAGATCCAGCACCCCCATTTACATTCAGTGCAGTGGATTATTTTGGGCCATTTCTGATCAAGGAAGGCCGTAAGCAAGTCAAAAGATATGGTGTGCTGTTTACGTGTATATCTGGAAACGTCAAACACGCTAAACACCGATTCATATATCAATGCCTTACGTCGTTTCCTAGACGAAAGAGGACCAGTGCGTCAGATTAGGTCTGACCGTGGAACTAACTTTGTCGGTGCTAACCGAGTTAGCCGAAGCGCTGAAAGAAGTTGAAGAAGACAAGGTACACGAGGTACTTTTAAAGGAGAACTGTGACTTTATCCACAGCAAGATGAATGTTCCCTCCGCAAGCCACATGGGCGGCGTATGGGAACGCCAGATAAAGACGGTCAGAAGCGTTTTAGCTGTGTTACTACGGGAAGCAGGATATCAACTCGACGATGAGGGATTCCGCACACTGCTCAAGGAAGTTCAATACATTGTGAATTCAAGACACCTTACCACCGTCAGCAGTAACGCAGCAGATGCACCAGAGCCACTGACACCTAACCATTTGCTCACCATGAAAACAAAGGTCGTCATGCCCCCTGCTGGAGTATTCCAGAGAGAGGACCTGTACTCCCGCAAGCGTTGGCGCACAGTACAGCATCTAGCCAATGAATTTTGGTACAGATGGAGGAGAGAGTTTCTCCAGACTCTCCAAACAAGAAGCAAGTGGATCAAACCACACAGAAATATGAAGATTGGTGATATTGTGCTGATCAAGGATGAAAACCTACCAAGAAATCTGTGGAGATTGGCAAGGGTACATAAAGCCTTCCCCAGCGACGATGGACTCGTCAGAAAGGTGAGGCTAGCTATGGCCACATCCGAGCTGGACAAGAAGGGTCGAAAGCTCAAGGAGACCCAGTTCTTGGATAGACCAATCCAGAAGCTAGTTCTCTTACTCGCAGACCAAGAAGACCAGGGAGTCCCCACCGAAGAGCCATCACAAGACAAAGCATAATTAAGATAAAACATTGAAACAATGAAATTGACTTTAAATCTGTAGTGATGAACTACCTATATATTCATATGTTACCGTTAGTTTGTATTTGTATTATCGATGTACAGTGGTAGTCCCACTGTAGGGAGTCATGTGACTGATGTCACGCAACACAGTCACGGTTTTCTTAAGTGAGTATCAGATTTCGTTAGTTTAGTTTGGGACGCGTGGCAGTTGCCTGTGCTTAAGTGATTTCATATTAAGAGGTCAAGTTAGGACTTCAAGTTGGAAGTTAACATCTGGACAAGGTACCGATCATTCAATATGTTTGTAAACTGTTTATGTATTGAATCTGCTTAAGTTTATCATATTGAAATGACAATTGCAATCAATCAAAAGAAGGTGAAGTTTAAAAGTATTAAAAAAACACCTTTTTCTAAAAACATCCAGTTGGTTTTTTTTAATTATAAATACCGTGTATTGAAAATGTCGTTATACAAATTTAATTCCTGATTCCTTTATAATCAGCTCACCTGCTTCCGGTATTCGTAGCTAGTGACTACGACCTTAACCTCCAACTCGAGACACTTTGTAAAATCATTGAGTCTCCCGCCAACCATCTCATGCTCGTACAAAATCACTGATGCGAAAGAATAACCATAATCTTCAACAGCTATCCTGAAATGAATAAGAACATGTTTGACTTTTTGAAAAGGCATGCTGAGTAATTTGAGATTAATTTTCGGTTTGAGAGTAATTTGAGCTCGGGGTTTTTTATTCTTTGGCACGTATTCGGAAATTCACGCGTTTTTATGTGGGCTGAAGAAATGTTTTTACAGTAAGGATGATGATGCTTATTGGCCGACCCCATCCAACAAAAGAATAATAATAAATATAAATAAAAAACATAAGGACGGTTATACAAAGGTCACTTACGTTGCTTTTAAGTATTGAGGTTGTTCTTCCGAAGACACAAGCTGGAGGTAGATCTCACTTTCATCTGTAAAGAAGACCAACCTCCAGACATGGCCATTCTTCCTAAAGTTCCCGCTTGTTAGCGGGATCAGTCCCTGGGAGCTGGCGCGTCTGGCGTGGGATTGGAAATTATCTATCTTCCAAGATTTCGACCACGCGCATACGACCTCTTTTGCGTACTCTTTACCGGCTTCTTTTGGCTTAAATCCAAACATATAAATACCAATTTAGCCTAATTAAATGATATAATAAGACAGACAGGCAACATAATATTTTAATATACCTTGTTTTTAACGTCGTTCAGCAATTTACGATGTGCCTTTGTTAATAAGGCATTGTGATTGCCAACGTCTTCTTCGTGGTGGGCAACCATTTCCCTCTTATTGCCGAGGAAGGCACAAAACGGTACATCACATTTTCTTACTCTGCTGTCGCAATATGTCATGTGCTCCATAGGAAAACACATGAAATTATATAAAATCAATATGTATGGATGTTCTGGGATAGGCATATATGTATATTAAACTTCTAGGATAGCTTCATAAATAGCATTTTTCCGGTTTGCTCACCAATACGATTTTCATCGAATATCGTTCTGCTCAGGAATGTTTTACCCACGCTTTATAGTGTTTTCATAAACCCGAAGTCATTTTCACTAATTTGAATTATATCTCAAAGGCCTTGAAACGGACATTTTATGTTTGCCGTAAGCAACAAACAAAAGGCCGTCTACCCGTATTGCTTGCAAGCAGAACATACCGAGCTTAAATATTGTAAGCTGAAGGAATTTATTTTGAATAGCGTATATATAGTATTTATAATCAGCTGAATAAGGTACTTACATTATGGTGTGTTTTCTTCGCTTGTTTTAAAAAAGGGGCAAATATTGTCCATTTCCATTACGGTTCAATTTTTTTTTTGTTACTGCAGGAGATGTTAAACGCGGTATTCACCATACAAACGTCCACAACGTTGTGAGTTTGCTAATACTTGTGTTAGTGCTTTTGATTTGACAGGTAACCGGATGCATAAAATTAAACGTCTTTTACGGTTTTCCCTAATTAGAGGGAATTCAGTCAAACTGTTAAATAGTGTACGTCGCCTAAACTCGATAAGCTATTTACTATTTTAGCTGACGTCACATAAATTTGGAACTACGAGTAAACAGCTACTGAGATCAGGGGAAGAAACGATGATACAAATGAATGTCTGTTCACTCATTCTTTGGTAAAACACCCCCGGATTAGCATGACCGTTATTTGGCGCCATTTTACTATTTTAGTTGACGTCAACAACATAGTTATAATTAGTCTACTACTATTCAACAGTTTGACTCAATTAACTCTAGCATGCAAGAAAGAAAAAATAAAACCAAAAAAAACTAATGTAAAGGAATCCAATAATTAAAAGATATTACCATGTTTAATAATACTATTATAGTATTTTTATGAAAAAGACGAAACGAGCCTTGCTTATAAATAAACTGCAACCCGAACCCATAAGCGAACTAGAGGAGTGCGAACTCGCTCCTTCCGTTGTTTACTGACTCGGAAATCACCATTGTTTTTATATAATAACTGGAATGCGTGCCTGCATTACATCAACCAGCAAATGGCATAGAAATGACAGTCATATGATTCAGGAAATACTGGAATGCGTGCCAACTGGATACTTTATTAACAGTATAAACTCATGATTATCCTCATTCAAAATGGAATCCACAGACGAAGAATCAAGTGCTCCGCGTAGTCCATCTGCAAACACGGGAAGAACAATCCCAAAAGAGTTTATCGTAACAAACGAAAAACTCAGATGTGTTCCAAGGGGTTCTGATTTCAAGAATCTCGAGCGTAAAGGCAGGGTAAGGAAGTTTTATATCCACAAAGCATGGTCAGAGGACATGTTGTTGGATCAGCTTGTAGCTTCCTTTCCTTGCCTTAACGGCATCGTAAAGAATCAGTAAGTCAATTGCAGTTATTCCATCGATTTTTTTTAAAGAGACGTTATTAACAATTGCCTAACAATTGTATTTGCTTCTTTTAGATTGAAAACGTATAGATCAACGAGCAGGGGGAGCTCCTTCGAAAAAATCGCTGAAGGAGTCCCCAGCGTTAAGCAACTGCTGGAGCGATGTAAAGGTTCGAAGTCAAAGAGAGTCTTCATTTTAGTTAAGCAAGGTTAACATTGATATCTTGTTATATTATACGAATATATATTATATATCATACATTATCGTATACAAAGGCCCTTTTATCCTTAGAAGCAGGTTAGAAAAAACAATGTTAAATGCGAACATATGATCATGTGGTATATGTATAGCAGAATTAATAGTTTTGCGCAGCACAATATTGGGACACCCTAAAACAGGACATATACAGTCCTTTACTTTTGGTATAGCTGCTATTTTTTGCATCAGAAAATAAGATAATTATTTAATTCTTTATAAAAGAAAATGACAATTGCTCGTAAAGGTAGCTGACAGGAAAAAAAAGCCAAAAAAACCCAACAACCTCGGAAAGAACACTTAAAAATAACTTTATATATTTTCATACATTCCAGCTTCACCAGCAGCAAAAAGGTTATTACTTTCAATGCGCGCTCTCGGCTGCTAGTATTAGATACCAACGATACCAATGCTAGCCCTCTTGACGACATAAAAGTTCGGACAGTGGTCGGAAATTATTCGGAAACAAAAACGATGTTCAAAGATCATGTGACTAGTTTCCTCGCCTGCTTATAGTATAGAGCACATTAGTCTCTACAGTAGCCTGCTATATATGATTAACTTTATACTGTTTTCGTATTTTGTGCTTTATTGATAATTTTACTTTTTATTGTCTATTCTTAACTGTTATTGGTTTTTGCATATTTTCCAGGTTCATCTTCTCCAATCCAGTGCAAAAGTCCAAGAAGCACGACTTCGTGTAAGTATATTATTTATATAAATGGTGTACGTAGAAAATAAAACAAAAATACTTTGGTGTTATGAAATTGTTACCCACCCATATTGTTGTTTATAATAATAGATAATGCTTTATATTTTTAGATGTCCAAATCAATAGAAAAAGGGCTGTTGCAGAAGTTTGTAAGTCCAATATCGATATTTTTCAGCTACATGCATAACCTTGATTTTTGAAATATAGCATAGCAAATGACATTTCTAAAATCAATTATGGTTCACATTATAATAATCTTTTAAAATGATGTGTGTACAATATGTCGAAATTATATATATTGCTGCTTGGACTACTCGATTTATGGTACGCTCAACAAAGTTGCTCAATTTTCTCTGATTGGTCGAGAGGAGTACAATATTTATTATAACTAATGTTTTTTTATGCAGGCCAAAAACATTTTTAATGAAATTTTGTTGAATGAACTATAAACAAAAAATCTTTCTATGCAAGTTGCTTTTTATAATCAGTTTATATGAATATGAATTTTTCTACAGATGATGACTATGATAATGAAACAGGAGACAACGACTCAGATGATAATCAGGTTGAAATTGGTAAGCACGTATATTTTGTTGAACAGGTGACATGTTTAAGTATGGCCCATGCCATAAGATAATTGGTTAAGGGGGGGGGGGAGTTACACTAAGGAAATTTGGTTGCATCATATTTATTTCTTTGCCTCATATCCTTGCACATACTTTTGTTTGCGTACAGTATTTTCCTCTAGCAAAAGGGGTTGCACAGTATTTTTTTTGAGGTTTAAGTGCTGGCTCAATATTTTTGGGAGGAGATTTAAGCAAATCCACTCATTCTAAACCAGTTGGTAAGTTGTCTGTTTACTAAAATAAGAATTATAGTATTGCTTTGCAAACCATTTCGACAAAATTGCATGCAAATAATAGGTACATATACCAGTATTGAACCAAACTATTGTATTTCATGAGCAAGGTACTGTGGTTACAGAAGGTACTGATTTGTAATACATGTAACAGCCCAGTTCATTGTATCTTTATATACATTACCAATGCTGTAGACAAGTTTTCAAAAATTGGTCTGTTCTTTTGTTTAAGATTATTTTGTTGTGATAAATGCACCAAAATATAACTTCACATATAATTAACTTACATTTCTGCTAGGATATATATTATCTCATTTTAAATGTCTGCTCTTTTAACTTGATGTGTGAACATTTGTTTTATATATTTGCAGATGTTAACAAGAAAGAAAAAATTAAAAAATTAAAAAAACCACTTCATCAATTTGTGAGTTAAATATTCATTGATTCCTGCTGTTAAAGTACTAGTAGTAATAATACCATGATCACCTTCTCGGGTTATTTTGTCTTCCGAGGGCTTTACAAACCCCAATTTACCGCATGCATAGAACATGAGAGAAATTTAGAAGACAAAGAAATCCTTTGTCTTCTACTAAATTCCCCTGTCTCATATATTAAATGTAGGGACATTTAGTAATGGTATTACCAATCATTTAATGGTCATGATATTTTCACATGTGAGAAATAGAAAAAGGGAAAAATAGGTATTTTATGGATAATTATATGATAAATACATGTATTCATTGCTTCCTTCATTCATTTGTTTTGGCGGATAAAGGAGGCAATGTTTTTTTTATAATAGACTGAAATTAACTATTATTTATGTACAATGATTATTTACATTCACAGCTATACACACGAGTCCAGGCTATACTGGGAATTCTCTTGCACACAACTCCAATTTGGATAAAAAATCTTCTTGTAAGTAGCTATATTAGTTCTTTCCCCTAGTAGTATGGGTATGGTTTTATTGGACAAAAAAACCCATATACTTGCAAAGATTCTACATTGGCTGTATGGACATATTATTACTCTTGGCAATACATGTATGTAATATGTGAAAGGAGACCCAATACCTAGTTTTATCTTTTGTTTCCTTCACCGCTACAGCTGTACCCACAAATCCATCAAGAGGAATAAAGGACAACCCTCCACGATTTTCCTGTGAGTAGCCTCAAGAAACAGCAACTAAAGATTGAAGTTGTTATCTCAATTGAAATCAATTTATATATTTCCACTTCTTAATAAAAAACTTACTTGGATAATTTTAAACAGTTTGAGTGAAAAGTGAAGAGATAAATAGACCATAGTACTTTTTTTTTTAATTTTTCAATTTTTCTTTCACAATTCGATGTAACATACTTCTTTTCTTTTAAATAGCACACAAACGTATATACACTGGAGAAGGACTGGTTGGTAAGCTCAAAACTATTATCTTCCCTCCTTTGTTGTCCCAATACATAAGTTTTTGTTCTTGGAGTTAGTAAACAATTATTAGGATATACCACAGAAAATTGGAGGAAATTATGAAACTATGAATTGAAAGTGAGGATAAATTTTGAAATAATAAAAGTTTCAAACATAAGAGTGTTTTTTCATTTAATTTCAATTAATGTCCATTTATCTCCCTTGACAGTCTCTAGACCAATCAAAAAGCGATAAAAGTAACAAATTAATTAAATTAAATTAATGTGGTAAAAACCATGTTGCCATATATGACATTGTCATATCATATGTTATATCAACATATAATAGGGATAATAAAATAATGCTCATGTCTGATCCTAAAAGTGATCTTGTGTACATATACATGTGTAGTGGCAAAACTGTTGTAAAAAGTATTGAATTATATAAATATATATTTTGCAGTTGGAAAATTACAAGAGGATAGAGAAGTGATCAGCATTGTGGATAAATCAGGTATATATAATATTATAACATTTTAATATAGTAATCATAATAATGTGATGGTTAAATTATGGTAATAATGTTAAGGGGGATGGTACAACTTAACCCGGAAAACAGATAAGAGAGTAAACCAAACAGTTGGGCATGCACTATCTTTTATACTCTAACTGGTTCTTTTCAATAAAGTTTCCGATTCTTCAATAAATCTTCTGATAATAAAAATGTTACATTTGGTTCAACATCTCTAAATTAATTATGTATTTGAAAATGTTTTTAAAAGAAATTCACACATGGAACTAAAATTGACAATGCAACTACTGACTTCTCTTAGACAAGCTAAATAATGATTCATTTCAACAATAAAGTTGTGGGATTATAATAAAATTTAAAATAAAATTAATTATAGTTATGTATTCTGATCAAAATATTATTCTTATTTTAAAAAGCCAAAACACAGCAGTTGCTGAACAATGAGGGTATCAGAATTATTCTCCTCCCTGATGTATATAATGTGGATGAGGTAATAGCAAATGTGCTTGTTTCCATGTATGTGAGTAATGATGCCTATAGTTGCGGTTACACTTAGACCTTGGAATTGGATTACCATGGTAAATTTGCCTAGGTCGAATTACCTTGGGATTTAACTTATCTCGTTGACAGTGGTTACATCAGACCAATTCCCCACGGTGAAACATTGACCGGTTGACCTTAACATTTGGCGCGCAAAACAAATGCTTTGCCGCGAATACAGTCATGGATCTCTCTCGAGATTCAGCAGGCAAGATTTCTTTTCTGTTGCTACTCTTTTTCGCCGACCGTCCGCTTCATACCTACCTATTCAGTATTACTTAATAAGGAGGTCATTGCGTAGACGTCAAATGTATAATTTTCTTTGTATGTTGGAAGTCCAGCTAATAATTCATCAACGAAATCGACAACTTACAAGAGCCCCAAGAAGTGTTTGGGTACTTCCCCGGCCGCAGAATTGGTTCCAAGAACTCCTAAATAACGGTGCCCTCGATTACTGGTGGAAAGAAAACTTCCGTGTATCAAGAGAGACTTTTGAATATATCTGCCAGCTAGTCGGACCAGCAATTCACCGACGAAATACGAGGCTACGAAACCCGATCGTAGTAGAGAAGAGAGTGGCAGTAAGTTCATTCTCTGGCGTTGAAATAAATAACCATTGTGAAGACCATCTCCAGAACTCCTAAAAAAATTTTCATCAGTTGATTCCGCATAAACTACCCTTATTTAAATACTGAAAATGAATTTTAAATGATCATTAAAATACTCACTGCGAATCATAAAATCCTGCCATGATGCTCGAAGTTACACGCGTACGAGTTTCTCGTTTTACACGATGTGTTTTAACTCAACTCAGTACTCACAGCATGCAGTTTCCGGGATTAACCTCACAAAGCAATCTGATTGGTCGCTTTATCTTGGGACGGAGAAAGACCCAGCTCTTTAGTTAGGTAAATGTCACGGTCGGTTCTTCTGTTATTTTTGATGTATCTATGGTGATTCACCGCGGTATATTTACCACGGGAAATGTCGGTTACACTACAAAAATCGGTTTACCGAGGGATTTAAGCCTTTTACCACGGGAAAAGGTCTAAGTGTAACCACAACTTATGAAATATCTCTATACTAATATTGCCCTATTTTAACTTTCTGATGTGAAGTATGCAAAATCCAATAGAAAATTATGCAATAAAAATGGTCCTAGCAAAACAGTTAATCTAAAATAGCCTGGTTTTCAGATATAATACAGTATGTGTTAATATGTATGTATTTATATGTAAATATTATTAGCGTTTGCTGGCTATTCTACTTCTCTTTATGAAAGAATACAATTTTCGGCTAATTTCCATTTAAACAATAGATTGTTGAAGATTGTTTTGTTGTTATGTGAAATATATAGGGAAATCATATTAACCCTTTGACTATTAAAATCCAGAAACTTCATATCAATGATTGTGAGCACAATTTTTGGTCACCTTTGCTCTGGGAATACAGGTAGAATAGCGAGTTTGGACCTTAATAGTCGATAGGTTAACTGTAGGAATACGGATAATATATATATTTTCAGAAACATGAGGTTTTGACTATAACAAGTGATGGCCCTCTTCAGAATAATATATAGTAAATATATATAATGGTTTATCTATACTCCACAGGCATGCCAACAAGCTATTCACCTTGTGCGTTGTATTCTGTTCATCATGGGAACACCTGATCAAGAAGTCATTTCTTTTTTGAGGTATGTATCTGCATTAAGCTAAGGTGGCTGAAATTTATGTTTTAGAAGATGGGAGTTATATTATACCAATTAGTATGATATTGCAGTACATGCGAGGTTAATTAATGTTCTGCCCTTAATAATTTTTACTGGTTGACTAGCTATCACTGATCAGCTTGAAATATATTTTAAAATCATTTACATAAATATTTCAAATATTATTTTAGTAACTGAACAAATGTGTCAATGATTCCAAAATGAACTCTGCACGAAATATCATTGCGGCATTTGAATAGGACTATAACGCATGAATGATGCTTGTTTCTTAAACAATAGTTTATAATAATATAATTACACTGTGCTTTTGAGCTCATTGGAATATTATATGCCCAGAGCATTAATAATAAATATTTCCATATAGTTTCCTATCAAGACACTAGTCATGTTTTGTGTAAGTTTTATGAACAGCATTTGACAAACAACAACTGTCCACCTGGTCATATATTAGATAGTACATTATTGCTTCACAGTAAAAGGTGTTTGATCTCTTTTGGAATTTGTTGCCAATAATCAATTACTGCAAGTTGTTATTTTACCATTGTTGGTTTTTAAACTGTTCCTTGTCGAAGTTACATGCTGTGATAGCGTATGCCAAATAAGGATAGATCGGTTTGTAATAGAGCTGTTTAAGATATTCAAAATGAAGATGATGTAGTAATTTTAAGGAAATACATACAAGTGTTTCTGGATACTCTGCAACAAATGTATGCTATAAGAACTTGTTTCTACATTTAATTAATTAAATTAATGATATTTATTTTGATCCTGCAGTACTTACCAGATTTTCCAAAAAAGGGGGTGCAAAGATTGTCTTATGATGTCCTGAAGGAAAACAACTAACTGTAGTAAAATCACTAAACAGTAAGTGTCAATTCAGCACAAATAAAGTGTTAATAAATTCTACATCCTTAAACGTGTGATCAAATTATTAAATGGATTAATTAAAAAAAAGTATTGGGTAATGTTTTAACCTTTTAATTCACATTTTCACATGTTGTATTCTGGAATTTTTTATTATAAAGACTACAACACAGAGCAACTGAACACTGGTTTGGAATTGGCAAAAGAGATCCTGAAAAGATATATAAAAAACCAGTTGTTGAGGTGAGACAAATGATTCTGTAACTATCTACTATGTGAGTCTTGTATTTTAAGTTGAATAAATCTCAGATACAGTATATCCCTGTTATATAACAAAATGACTATCAGGGCTGTAAATGTTATGCAGATTTTTATTTTGGTCTAGTCATTTTAGTCGTGTTGTATGAAACATTATGATTTGGTATGCTCAAAACATTTTAATGCAATTTTATGTCCTACACCATCTCTTGTTAGGTTGAAATACACAAACAATATGGCAAAAGATGTAAGTAGCTTACCCATATGACTTATCATATAGATTTATGAAATCAATACAATTGACTATGTCCAGTAAAACAGTACACTCTGGTGGACTATACCATATGTAATCAATCAAAATTAGGTTTCTGTTCACTATAGGGGTTCTATAATTAGGCATTAAAACAATAATAAATTTTAAAGAAAAGTTATTTTAATCTGAAATAAAACAACAATCACAATAACATCTTTAACTATGTTATTTTCTATATTTGTTCTGTACATTATTTCACCTTTGCATAATTAACATTATTATAATTATTCCTTTTGCCAGCCGCAACATGTGCCAGACTTCACCGAAACTGAGGTAAGTACATCATGTGCTTACAAAGTATCAAGGTTTTCCATAACAGAAAGCTTTGTTATACCCTTTTAGAGCATGTCTGAAAAGGAGGGTGCTAGGTCAGTAGCATGTAGTCCACCCGGAGTTGACGATGGGATGTGCACTTGTCCACAAGTGTGCATCACGTCTGAAAAGGAGGGTGGTAGATTAGTAGGCTGTAGTCCACCCGGAGTTGACGATGAGATCCGCACTTGTCCACAAGTGCGCATCACGTCTGAAAAGGAGGGTGGTAGATTAGTAGGCTGTAGTCCAGAATTGATCATGTCTGAAACGAAGGTTGCTAATATTTAATCCAGGGGTTTTGGGTACTAGGATGTTCTGCTAATTGGCAAAGAATGAGGGTCATAAAAGTTGTGGGTATCTGAACCTGACGAAGTCACAGTCATTAATTTGGACTCGAGCGACGATGAATCACCTATAACTTCGGTACCTTCAGTGCAAAGAAGCAAAAACACCAAGAAACGCAAGCTCTCAGTAAGTGATATTCCGCATTATCTGAAATAAAATTAATTTCATGAAGCGTCAATCACCTATGAAAACGAGCGGACCATTTGTTATTAAAATTTTGCTATTGGTATTTTTGTTTAAAGTTTGAAAGCTTGCTCGATATATATGTTTCTAGATATCTCTAGCAAATGAGGTATAATCATCAATTGTACTTTGTGCAATTACTCCTCAATTGTACTTTGTGCTTTTACTATCTTGGCTGGCATCTACTAACAGAAAATAAAGCCGTCCACTCATCCTAATTTTAGGTATGGGTAGATCTGATAAATCTATTTTCCTCTTTCCTTAACGTCGAACTACATTGACTTTTCTAGAATAGCTCAGCCGAAAGCCTCACAGCACCGTTCAGTCGACGAAGCTCTGCGGAAAATACACCGACAAAAAAGCAGCCGCTTATGTCCTCAAGAATGTCAACCCAAACGCGGATTCTATGCGGAAAAAAAGATTCAAGGTAAGTGTTATTTCGATTAACCAAGTGTGTCGCAACTAATGTATTGTCTAGAAAAGATGTCCATTACTTTTTATTAGCCCTGTAATTAACAACTTGCCAAAAAATGCCCGTATTCTTTCCACATATTATTCTCAAGGGGGTCATGCGCGTGCCAGAGCTCCGCATTGACTAACTTGATAGCTGCAGACCTTCAAATCCATAAACTAAAAGGTACTGCAGCATATTCTCCTTTCAGTTCATGCCCAGATGGAAAAAATGTCAACAACAAAAAATCCCGCAAATTTTTAAAAGCCAACCAAGCAAAATAAGCAGCGTATAAAAAATTAATTCTCAAAATTGGAGCCACAAATAATCATGCAACAGGGTGATCTTATCAATTATATATTTTCTCCTATATAGAGGAACCACCTCCGAGATGGAAAGCAGCGAGGATGAAGATTTATATAGAAGTATATATGCACCATCATCATCATCGACAACAAAGCAGCGACATGGGGCGTTTTCAAGAAACAGCATAGGCATCGACGAAGGGGGATCAAGCGATGAAGAGGCCAACAAGACGTCAAAGCAGAGAAAGTTTGATCCAGGCATGTGGAAAACAGTAGATCAAGAAGAGGTATCGTCTCTCCCAACAGGCATTGATGGCCTGTGCGCATATAAAATAGTGAACGATACTGCAAACAAAGTAAAAGTTTTACAAACGGATGGACGGAAATGGAAAAAAAGTACAGTAAGTAGTTGGAAGAACCACGGGGATGTGAGATATGCGGATTGTCGGGGCTCAAACAAGTGCGTCAACGGAACTTGTCCCTTTAAAGTTGAATACGGAGTCGTAAACCGGACCTGAATTAAGAAAGTTAATGGAACCGATGTATGTGGAGTGTGCGAAGAGGCAGTTCAATTTGTTCAGTGTCCTGCACGGCGTTACTTGAAGACAGGGGAAGAGGACATTGAAGTATTCCACTATGGAATTCATACGTGCCCTATAATGGAGAAACCCGCGAAACCAACTGAAAGAGTGAAAAGCATGTTACAAAACAATCCAGATATGAAGCCTTCACAGGTGCAATCAGCGATTATTCTATCTGCCTTGAGAAACGGCGAGAATTGCCCAAAAGTTGGGCAATAGCGACGACGCTGAAGAATTGTTATTGTGTTATGCGATGGATTATTAACAGCAAACATGAAGGGAACTTATCAATTGGCAAGGGATGCTATGAACCGATTTATCAAAGAAAACCAGAACGATCCTTTTTGACATCGTGGGTAGACTGGTGGGATCACCGCAGAGCATTCATATTTAGAGCTTTTTCTGAAAACACAGCAGCTCCAAGAATGAACCTCGCTGAGGTGGTTCATGCAGGTTAGGCGCACCGTGGTCGCGCTAATCTTTCCCTACTTGATGATGCGCAAGCTGACACAAGAGACAGTGTTTTGCTTGAGGCAGAGTTGAAACAGTTTAGGGAAGGAAATGCTAAAGGGGGCAGTGGACCAAGCTACAAGGAACGGCGGGATCGAAGCTACCGCCGAGACATTTCACATGCTGCTCAAATCGGTAAAGAGATATCAAAATTAAGGGGCACTCTAGTGGATCCTAATTCTGGGTACCGCCCGCCATCATCGAAAGGCTGGCAAAGGCAAGAAAGCAACAACTGGCTCCAATGCAGTGCCGAAAGAAAGATCGTCAAATTCAACTAGCGCCATCCCGTCTTACCCGACCCCGTCAGGCGCCTCCACTTCCTACGCAACCCCGTCTTGAGCCGTCCCTTCCTACGCAACCCGACTTCTGGGCGCCATCCCTTTTTGCGCTACCCCCTCTGGCGCTATCCCGTCCTACGCGAGTGCCGTGGTAAGGGCTACTGCTCCGCCAAATGTTGGCCAATCAGCGCAATGGCATTCGGGGCTATCACCACATCCTTACGAGCTGATTATCCTGCCAACAAATGTTAAGGTCTGCTATGGGTGTGCCGCTCCCTTTACAAACCAGCACCGAAGTTCTCCCTGCAATGTGGTTATCAAGCATATTGACCGCAGGTTAATGCGGCGGGATCCGGCATCAGGACAACCTGTTTTCACGGTGGATTTTCAAAACACTTATTACCATTTGGATTACGCGCATGTGCGAAGAAAAAAATCCTCTCTTTGACGGAAAAGTTAATGTTTCAATAGAAAAATATCATTCCTTTGACGTCTTTCAAAGTGAATATCATTCCTTTGACGTCTTTCAAAGTGAATATCTTCTGCAAATGGCATCCAAATAGTGTTGACCTAAACTCATCAATTTATAGAAAATATCTCACGCAGATTTTTCCAATTGATCAATTGACATCCATTGATTTTTGTTACTGTTAATAATAATAAATTCCCTTAGCTTCTATCAATAATTGTCAATTATTGATCAAATGATAGAGTACAAACAGTAAAAGTGTGCAACACTTTGCTCTATTTAGTAGTAAATAGTGCTAATTAAACAATAGAAAATAATAGGAATAGCATATAATTTAGCAGTATTTAGTGGTATTTAGGTTACACACTTATAGTGTTTGTACTCTATTGCTTATATTTTTTTATAAATTGATCTCGCTCACTTTTCGACTAACAATTAAATACTGATATAAATAAATTGTGATATCAATAAGTATACGATATTGTAAATGCTGCTCTTATAAATTTCAAAATTGATGTGACTATAAACCCTTCATTGTATGATTCCGGTTCCTATGATTAAATTACGGATGTCAAAAACACATTTATACCTATTCCAAAAAAGGTTGTAAGTAAGGGGAATAGATGAATGGAAGCGAGCGGTTTATGGAATTTAGAGCTTCGAGCACATGATAGAAAGCAACTCGGGCTTCTATTCGCCCGTCTTTATGTTATATAGAGCTCTAAAATTGGTCGAGTATGACTATATTCTATTAGCATTAACCTACTAGCATACCATCACGAATCCTGTTATAGATAGCGAGTAGCGAAAAATCAAGTTTTTTCGAAATCTCTGCTTGTTCTCTAAAAAAAGTCTTTAAAATTCGATTGTAGAAAAGACAAGACTGTATCAAGAAAAGGAATTGAGGTCTTGAACGGTACAGAAAAGTAAAAACTGAAGAATTATGGCAATTTTAAAAGCGGCCGTCAGATTTCACTGAGATTTTCATGTGCAAACTTTACGACAGACAAACAACTGACTAATGATATAATGATAATGAGAATTCCCTAAAAAAAACAGAAAAAAACAAAAAGACAACTTATTCATATGTATTAGAATTTTAAACAATAAGAACAGACGAAACAATAAAGAAAGTGCAAGTAAAAAATGAACATGGCACGACTTTGAATAATCTGACGACAGAGTATTTGTAAATAAATTATTTCAGTTTATCGCTCATTATTAAGAAAAATAATCCCAAGAACTGATAAGATAAAAAACAGAGAGAAAGATAGTTTTGACAGTAATTTAGAAGTATAGTGAACAAATGATGAATTTGTAAATATTGGGAAAAAATTGACTTTTTACCCACGACCCACGACTTTTTACCCACGACCCACGACCTCTAGGCAAAGAAGAAATAGGTTATACTCACAATGCGCTCGAGTGGGCTTCTTGCTTGGCGTTCGGAAAAGGACATTCGACGTATTTTCGTTCCATTTTGACCATCAATCAGGCATAAATATAACTACAACTGAACTGACAACAGAACAATCCAGGTCTATGACGGAGATTACAACATAGGAGGTCCAGACTCCGCTCTTGTACCCTAATACAGGGACGGTGGAACCCGGGGGGGAGGGGCTGGAGGAGCTTTAGGCCCCCCACTTTTTGTGAAATTTTAATAGATTTTCACAAATTTAGCCCCCCCCCCCCCCTCCCCCCCCCATCTTGTCTTACAGTGTCACTATTGAGTCCTCCAATCAAAAACTGCTCCGCCGTCCCTGTAATATGATTCGCCATAGAGGAAGCGCCTCAAAGCAAGGGTGGGTTCCAGCCCGCACGAAATGGTTCTTTTTTACCCTTTGCTGTATTGTTTTATGCTTTTTCATTCCTTTTCTGATTAATTTTAATTTTTACAATTCCAATTCTATTCTGAAGGCCTAAAGGAGGTTTCATTCGTGAGACGACAGTTTCCGGTTTAACCCCATTTTTGAAACTGTCAATGAATAGAATAAATAATCCAGATGGGATTGGCAGCTACTTTATTTCGATGTGAAGCCGATTCTTCATTACATATCACTACATTATATAATAATTTTATGATAATATTATTATATCTTGCCATCATAAAATGCATTCTTGCTTTTTGTTGAGACTGATGAATTGTTTTACGGTAGTCATCATGTCTGGATAGCATTTGTGCAGTGTAATATAAGAGGCCTTATATGCCAGGAAACGCAGGTATACGCCTTTACTATGGCGGCGTTTGAAACGCTTTGTCACTGATGTAGAACAGTCTTTCGAAACTTCGCTTCATCTAGAAAACATCGATTCTACTCTTAACTCTACTGCTAATACCATGAACACAGCAACGTCTTCGAACTCTTCCAGCTCCGGTAGCTCGAGTGAGAGCGAAAGAGAAAGTCCCCTGAAAACCAGGACTGTGAAGAGAGAATTTTGGCTCTTAAAGCATCGGGTAAAGTGTATACCCAGAGGTGTACTATAGAACGAATTGAAGAATTCCGGCAGGGCAAAGTTGATTTCATTTCCCCCAAAGTTATCAAAAGATCAATTGGGGGATCTCCTGAAATCTTCCTTGCCCCGCCTGGCTAATGTGTCATTAGACCGGTAAGTGACCTTGCGAACGAACATTATTAGACGAATAGAACTCCGATCTTGTAACTTAATATTTAAGCTAAGCAATAAACAAAGAATCATTATCAAAACCATTTTTTTAACTAACATGCATTAAATTGTTTATTGTTTGTGCACTTACAATATTCGTATTTGTCCGAATTATATTCACCAGATTGCAAGTGATTAGATCCACTTCGAGAGGCTCGAAGATGGAAAGAGTAGCAGACTCTCTCCCTAGTGCAAATGAGCTGCTTTCGCTAATGAAAGGAACCAAATCCAAGAAGATTTTCTTGTTTCACAAAAAAGGTAATTGATGCATGGGGAGACAATATTAGTGCAGTCCCCTCCAAAAAAAACCCTTGAAGGAATAATGTGCTCTATCTATTAGGGGAGGCTTCATGAAATTTTTCATTACATGCAGCGACATATTGTATATCATCAAGCAGCACATTCATATTATTGTAAATTATTGTAATATCATGAATGTAAATTGCACTCTATACACTTTATATTTGGAAAAAATTTGGCTTCAGAGAGGGTTTCAGGACTTCTGACCATATCCTAGTTCTTAAAAGATTAATTAATCATCAATATTATTAATTGTCTATTAGGGTAAACCACTGTTTGCATGCTTTATTATTGGTTTCAAAAAAGCTTACATGCAATAGTATATGGCGAGAAGGTATGTCTTATAAATCTGCATGCAGTTATGGTTTATATATACAATTACTGTTGTTGTTATTTTTCCTCAGCATCAGCAGCATCGCCATCCATCAAACCAAAAACCGACAAGAACAACACACCATGTAAGTTTATGGATGCAAAAAAGGAATTTATTTAACTTCCAGTGTATGAATGCAGTTATGATTTATATGATTATTGTTATTGCTTTTTAGCAGCAGAAGCATCGCCATCCATCAAACAGAAAACCAAAAAAGCACACACCATGTAAGTTTATGGATGCAAAGAAATGTATTTAACTATTAGTGTTAAAAACTATTAGTGTATGAACGCAGTTATGATTTATATATATATGTTGTACATATGTATATATATACACACACACAGCCATTTGCAAAAATTATGGCCGTTTCAAATATAAATACAAGTATATCGACAGACAGCAGGGCGGGCTATCTTTCTTGATATTTTTTTCAGAAAGCCCTAATGATAAACAACTCGAAAAAATATAATGGAGGATATATACATCCCATAACATTTGATATGCTTTTGATATACTTGTATATATATTGGAAGCAGCAATTTTTGCAAATGGCTGTGTATACGTATATATATATATATATGTTTATATATATATGATTACTGTTATTGTTTTTTAGCATCAGCAGCATCGCCATCCATTAAACCAAAAACGGACAAGAACCACACACCATGTAAGTTTATGGATGCAAAAAAAGAAATGTATTTAACTTCTAGTGTATGAATGCAGTTATGATTTATATATATGATTATTGTTTTTTTTTTCCTCAGCAGCAGCAGCATCATCACCATGGCCATCTTTTAAACAAAACACTGACAAGAACCACACACCATGTATTAAACTTGTAGTGTATGAATGCAGTTATGATTTATATATATATATATATATATATATATAATGATTATTGTTTTTTAGCAGCAGAAGCATTTCCATATATATCCCACACACAAAAAACCAAGAATCACACACCATATATACTGTACGTTGCATACAAAAGTGTGTAATGAGTGCTGTTATCTTTTGCTCATTTATCATTCCTGAGTATTGTGAGATTTCTAACAAATCAAAGTGTCTGTGTTCTGACCTTATCGAACACAGAATGTCAGCAAACAATCCAAACTCAAGCGGAACCACAAAGTCGCATGAAATGTACAGTGTGAAATGTATTCATGCATGTATGTTTTGAATGCCAATGTGAATCATCCACCCATGTATCCATTCATCCATCCGTCTTTCCGTCCAACCATTCATATATATCCATTTATCAACCTATTTTTAGAATATATTTTTCACCAACATCAGCATCAGCAATAGCATCAACACCAAAGCTTTTTATAAAGCAGACACCATGTAAATTGCATGGAAAACTGTTTAATGTGTTCAAAATGATATTTGGTTTCATATATATATTACAATGAATGGTCTGAACCCAGGTGAATGGATATTTTTCGAAGTAACAATATTTCTCGAAGATGTAATCCTTGGATGTAATCCTTAGAAGGACTGTTTGATGTGACTGACGTTTCGACAACCGGATCATCTCTTAACTTCACCTATTGTTCCATTGTTTATTGTGGCAGTATAAAAAAGACCCATATCTGGCTTTTTTCTTCACTTGACTCTGGAGATGACTTCCGCACAGGTTGTCGAAACGTCAGTCACATCAAACAGTCCTTCTAAGGATTACATCCACCCGGATGATCATAATATAAATATTATCTTTTCGAGAAATATTGTTACTTCGAAAAATATCATATATATATATATATGATCATCATGTTATTTATTTTTAATTTTTCTTTATATGTTCAATAACTATCAATATATTCTCACATGCACAGGACTAGCTGTAACATTATTTAAGTAAATATAGTCATTTATATATTGTATACTGGTCACCAATTAATACATTTTCACTAAATTGTTTGACTGACTGGTCTTAAATCAGTTTAAGTAAAGTTATTATTATTATTATTATTATTATTATTATTATGTTGATTTATATAATTTTTTATAGCAATGATTGATACTTCATTTAATCAAGGTGATGCAATCATAGGTAAGTAAATTTTATTTCATTGTTTATTTATTTATTATTTTTTTTAATGCCCTTTTTAATATAATCATTTGAATTTGAGTTGATAATCTTTAATTTGTATGAGGGAAACCTACTCACTGAGCATGGTTTTTAGTAGTGCCCTAAATAAGAATATACAATGACTAATTTTACGATAATACAATTAAAGAAATATGAATAAACAAAAATATTGATAAAAAGATAAATACGATAAGATAAGAAAAATGTAAAGTTATGAAATACAAAAGAGTGGTCTAAAAAGTCTTATGATATATACAAAATATTAAAACGGTAATAAATATTTTTAAGAGGTCTCTTGAAACTATCCACTGATGTTATTTTCTTATGATCTATTTATTAATTATATTCATTATATTCTATTTCATTATATTCTATTCTATTTCATGCAATAAATTGGATTTACTGAATTGAATTAATTTGTCTTTTTCTATTTACAGTTTGAAAGGTTCGCGGTGAAGAAGAGCCTGGTAAAATAACAAATAAATATCAATTATTGTTTTTTATTTTTGCGCACAGTTGGCAGTTAGAATCTTGTGGGACCTTGTTACTATCCTCCATACATGTTCCTTATTGGAAATCAAATATTTTATAAATACAACTCTAGCTCAAACTGCATTGTATTGTTTATGGAGTGAATGGCAATGTTTTAGCACAGTGCGCCACCCATCGTCACCCACACAGCAACAACACCAAGAGCACCACCAAGGGCAACAGCAACTACACCAAGAGCGCCTCCAACAGCAGCAGCAACAGCAACTACACCAAGAGCGCCTCCAACAACAGCAAAAGCAGCAACAGCAACTACACCAAGAGCGCCATCAACAACAGCAAAAGCAGCAACAGCAACTACACCAAGAGCGCCTCCAACAACAGCAAAAGCAACAACAGCAACTACACCAAGAGCGCCATCAACAGCAGCAAAAGCAGCAACAGCAACTACACCAAGAGCGCCTCCAACAAAAGCAAAAGCAGCAACTACACCAAGAGCGCCTCCAACAACAGCAAAAGCAGCAACAGCAACTACACCAAAAGCGCCATCAACAACAGCAAAAGCAGCAACAGCAACTACACCAAGAGCGCCTCCAACAAAAGCAAAAGCAGCAACTACACCAAGAGCGCCTCCAACAACAGCAAAAGCAGCAACAGCAACTACACCAAAAGCGCCATCAACAACAGCAAAAGCAGCAACAGCAACTACACCAAGAGCGCCTCCAACAACAGCAAAAGCAGCAACAGCAACTACACCAAGAGCGCCTCCAACAACAGCAAAAGCAGCAACAGCAACTACACCAAGAGCGCCTCCAACAACAGCAAAAGCAGCAACAGCAACTACACCAAGAGCGCCTCCAACAACAGCAAAAGCAGCAACAGCAACTACACCAAGAGCGCCATCAACAACAGCAAAAGCAGCAACAGCAACTACACCAAGAGCGCCTCAAACAAAAGCAGCAACAGTAGCCACTTGACAGAAAATAGTTGCATACGAGGTTTTCGGGATGATTTTATTTTTGATATTGTATATTTTTGTTTGATTTATTCAAATTTATACATTTAAATTTAATTATTTATTTTATTTTATTTATTTATTCATTTCAATTTATTTTCAATTAGCAACTGGTTTAATCATATTTTATTCCATTGTTATTCAGCAATTATTACAAGATTCAGATGATGAGGTAAGTAAGTTTACATGTATGTAAGTGCATTAAGCTGGACATGTACATTATACAATTGTCGGAAAAATGGAATGACCTTTTTGTAGTCCAACTATTAATACCACTAAAATGCTTTACTGCTGATATATTTGCACAGTGTTAGCCTCAATTGCACTAGAATGTTTACAAATGCCAACGGAAGGCAAATATTGTTAAACTAGAATGGTACAAATACTTTGAATTTCCACGAGCTATTCTGTTAATTATGAATTTATTGCATGCAGTTGAGGCTAACACCATAGGAAATGTGTCTACCATGCAAGCTGTAGTCACTATAACTGCACTGTGTATCATTGTGAAGACTGAAAAGGCATATGAGTTTGATAGCTTTTTTTTGTGTGTGTGTTTGTCTGTTTATTATAGGTTGTTTTTGGTGGAAGTGCACCACTAAATGCTCATGGGAATGACTCAACATTAGTAATTGACAATGGTTAGTTGAAAGTATTAATTTTATGCATGTAATGTAATTGGTTAAATAAAAAATGGTGATACTGCAGCGTCAGATTACCCACCGAAATGTATATAATTGGCATAATAGTATTGCAAACCTTAGGTAAGTGCACCAGTAAATTAGACTGTTTCTATGCTATATGAGATGCTGTACATAAGGAATTTTGATATACAGACAATATATAAGACAAAACCATTTTTTCATTCATGCACATCATTAGGACTTCCAGTTCAAACCATTCAGTTGGATTCATTTACGTTAGGTTATGTGAAGTTTGGCATCTTGATCTGAAACAAAAACCCTTTAATAATCTACTATAAATCCAACCTATGAAATTCAGCAAAAGTTCTATATCTATCATGAGGACATACTCTTTTTTTAGAAGAAAAGCTGGTGACAAATAAAAAACAAGAAAGAAATAAGAGGGGGAGGATCAGGAGAAGGCAAAATGAAGAAGAAAGGAAGAAAATGAGAGGTCTGTTCCTGCATTTTTTTTTTCTTTTTCAAAGAAATCCAAACAATAACTCAACGAATTAAATATCAAAGAAAAAGAAAAAAGAACGGAAAAAAAGAAAAGACTGAAATGATCCATGTTGATAGCATTGAATGCCATAGAGATAGTTATTGTGTTTGGGTTTTCATTTGTCAATACATCTTAGTATAAACACGATTATATTAACATTCTGTTTCAATTTATTATTTCTCATATCTTATCAATGTCAATTTTCAATATCATTTTTTTCCAGCTCAGTGTATTAAATACTTTAACTAAAGGTAAGTACTGTTGTACTTACGGGACATCATCTTAAGCCTGGTTCGCACAAGCAATAAAAAACAAATGCAGACCCAGACAACATACGTAGGTTCAGTAGTGTTCTGCCCATTGCCAGTACTTGTTTTTCTCTCACCTCAGTGAAAACTGCAGTACTGAGGCTGCGTATGTTGCGTTTGTTGAGTCTGCGTATGTTGCGTTTGCGTTCCTGATAGGATTCAGGCATCTGTGGGGGGAAATAGCCATGGTCATTGCATGCCTACCACCCGGAAGGTGCCTTAATTAGTTGTAGCATCTGCGAGGGAAAAGCATGCTAGGAGCTCTCATGCTTTGCCCGGAAGGTGCTTAGGATAGTTACGCATCTGTGAGGGGAAATAGCCATGGTAATTCCATGCCTACCACCCGGAAGGTGCTTAATTATGGCATCTGCGAGGGAAGGGCATATATGTCTGACCCGGAAGGATTAGGATTAATTTTGAAATGAATTAAAATATGTTTTGAACATCCGTGCGTTGGAGATTATGTGTAATTGGGGTTGATATTAGCGCCCCTTACACATAAACCCAATCAAATGAATATGATGCTCTGTTTTTCCTTCTTTTCCATTTCAGATTGACCCCAGCAAGCAAGTATTTTTGGCAAGAAGAATATATACATGTAAATAAGTAAATATTAATATGCAAATATTTAAATGTGCAAATTGCATATGAAAGATATGAAACTATGATCAAAAATGGAGTGCAGACAATATATCCATGAACAGATCTATATAGTTAGCACTAAATAGCACTATAAAAACACTAGAGTGCATTCAGTAAACCCTTGAAATACGCGTAGTTATTTAGCGGTACATGCCTGTAACTAATGCTACTTACGGTTACGCGTATATTTCACGGGTTTACTGACTGCACTCTGGAAAACACCGAATAGTGTTTGCACTATCCTTTCACTTCGATTAAAACTTACTTTTTGCCGACATAAAATCAATTGGGGTAGATGTTGACTCTTCCTCTTCCCCTGGACCAGTGTTGTTGGTATATAAGTTTTTGCGTTTGTTCGTTACCTTACTTTATTGAAATTCGTAAGATAGATTTTGTAAGTTCCCTGTTTGGATAATATTCTGGTTTGACGTCTTTTGTAAAAAATTTCATATTTGTGTGTGAGTATTTGTATATATGCATTGTTAACACATACTGCTACCAATAAAATACGTTATTTCTTTTAGACAAAGGTGTTTTTTTAATATTTTGAAAACCGCACCTTCTTTTGATTGATTGCAATTGTCATTTCAATATGATAAACTTAAGGAGGGCGTAATTCGATACGACAATGCTATTTATCAATTAAAGAAATAGCTTTTCAGTTGCATCATTCCTATCTATTATTGTAATTTGTATTTTATATTAAAAAAACTTGCTTGATGTGATATGTGCAGTCATAAAGCACTTGAAGATTGGCAGAACACTCAAGAAGTTTCCAGAAGCACTCGACTACGCGTTGTGCTTCTCAGTCCTAACGCTTCTCTCGTGTTCTGCCAACCTCCGCGTGCATGCAGCACGCGCGCGCGTTTTCTATTTCTTTAACATTCGAAGTACTGCTTGCATTTGCACAATATTTTACAAACTTTTCTCGAAGAAGAAAGTACGGTGCATACGCAAATAAAAAAACTATGTATGAAATATGAATGAAAAGTAAAATTTTCCGCTGCTTGCATTTGCACAAGCCGTGCGAACTTTATTGTACATGATTTCTTTTAATTGATATTGTGATATCAAAAAAAAATGTAATAATGAGTGGTTATCCTGCCGGTATGACTTGTAGTAATTCACAGCGCGAGGTCTGTAGGATTCCTACTGTTTCTACCAATGAGGAGCTTTGTGTATATTTACGTCATGAAACCCTTGTCAATAAAAAAAATACCTTCGTATCCGGCTTACTTTGTCATTGACTGCGGCATCTACAGCTCTGGAAACTTCAGCAATGGCAGCCAAAAAAAAGTATAAGGGCAGAAGTCCTAACGTACTACGGTTTATTGAAAGCTGCGGCAATGATGTGGACATGACAGGTCTAATTGCCCTAAATTAAGCCGCAGGGGCAAGGCTTGCCGCCAAGAATAGAACCGAAGCTCTGGATGAAAAAAACTTCTAGGACTTACGAGTTGCGGCTCATAGCTCTCGAAGAATTCGCTCTAAGCAACGGGGACGATGCTGTTCTTTTTGGGCTAAACAAAAGGCCATTTTTGGCAGCAACAATACAGACGTTCATGCGTAAGTACAATGCTATGTATTACAACAAAAGATAAATGGGGTCAATCGCGGGTTGTGTTGTGTTAGTGGTATGGTCTTTGGTCTTATTGTTCCATACACGTGTGCAGCAGGATTCTTCTCAGAAAATGTTTTTGCATTGTTTTTAATAAAGCTAGGCCTTTTTAGACTTTTTTTAGACTTTCTAGACTTTTTTGCGTAAGTCTTATCATAACAAATGATATATTGTGTATGGTACTCTGATTCCCATAATGTTATCCGAACACGCGTACATAAGCTTAATTGATGGTTGAAATAGTCACAACCTGCCAGAATCTTTTTGCACAACTATTCTAAATAGTCTTATTAAGAAATTGGCACTAATTTTCAGCCGCCACTTATGATTATGGAGGATAAGCAACGTCAGAGTTAGCAGATTTATCCGAGTCGTCTGAAAACATCAGAACGGTACCTTGCTGGGATTCCAGTTATAACATGTTTAGAATAGCATCCCTTTAAGCATAATGTTCTTCACGTTAATTTGCACAATTATTCAAATATTTGTTCTAATAGAAATGCTGAGTGAAGCCAAGGGGAAGAAGCTGGGAACACTGAAATGGATTTGAAACTGAAATGGAAAGGCCTCAAGCCTCCAGCAGTTAGAGGCCACGCAGCAGCATTTCGCTACTGGTTTGACTCATTTGGTCACTCCGGACCATATAGTCAATCCATAGAGAAAGACGGCAATGGGAATCAAAGAGTCATACCTCATGGAAACCCAATGAACTCATCTGGTAACTTTTTAGTGATATGAATGTTTTTACCAATATCTGATTCTAAGGGACGAACCATTAGATTTTTGAGGGTGGGGGGGGGGGGGGGGGTTAGAGGGAGGAGTTGGGCAAAAACCAAAAAAAAATTCGAGCATGACTTTAAAGAAAGAAAAAAAAATCGTGTATAGGTAAAATGCCGAAAAACATATTCATGCAAGCTCCAAAAAAATTCCTGCTCAGCAATGAAGGGTAAAACAATTCGTGCACAAAATAAATTGACCAGCCCCCCCCCCCCCATTCAAGATTCTAATGGTCCGTCCCTAAAACAAAACTGGAATGTGTACCCTCATTATGAATAGCTTAATATTTCATAGTTTAATCTTTTGTGAGGGGTTTCCCTCAAATTTTTTATCATCAAATACTATGTGTGAAGCAAATGAATTTCCACCCTAAAGTATCCCTGAGTTAATCCCTGCTTGTTCTTTGCCCACCATTCCTCATCCTCCAGGTTGTTCAAATTAACTTTAATTCATTTTTCCAGATGTGAAGCAAACCATCAGACAGCTCATTAAAAGGTCACTTCGGCCATCAACTAGAGACTCAAGCCGTGGGAGGGTGCCTTATGAGCCAAAACAGGCACCTCCTTTCACCCCTGAGCAGATGTTGCGGATGCGCAACTACTGCTTGAAAACAGTTGAGGTATGCTCATGATATGGTTTTCCATATGTATGTAAGACTATAATATAGTATGTATAATATGTCATTATTATTCTTATTACTACTATATTGCCTAAATTATTTCTGCTTTATTTTTTATATCCAGGGTTTACGTGGCTTGTGGTTATGGACTATAACCTTGTTTTCATTTTCATTATTCTTACGAGGGGAGGAACCTCTACGTTTGAAGATGAGACACATCAAATTACCTCTCAACTATTCAGGTACAATATTAATTTTACAAGTCAGGGAAAAATCATGTAGGATGAAAGGAAAACCAATACATGTACATATACATGTACAGATCTGAAGCCAAAGGCCCAAATGTTCTATTAAATATTTTTGGCAGTAATTGGTTGCCTACGTCTTATGGTTTCCTTTAATCCTACTTAACTATCTATCTATTTATATACATATAAATTCACATATATTTTACACATAATGCTTTCTATGAAACACAAGAAAAAGTCTATATAGTACTACTTATATGCTAGTCAAAATGTCTTATATGTCTTTTATAAGTGTTCTTCTCTTTGGAGTAATGATCTTGCAATTGTATTTCATTCTCATCATCAAGAAAAACATATTTGCATGCATGATATAGTCAATTTAAAACACACATTGGCATCATCTACATCATATTTTCTATTGACGTACTGGTTGTATTGACATATTGATTTTGAAATACTTCACATATATGCAACTGTTCTCGTCCAGTTGAATCAGGTAAATTGCCACAGCGATTGGAAGTGAAAATGCCGTGGTCAAAGGCTGATAAGAAAGCTAAAGGTAGGTGCAAAACATTTTATTCACTCTTTAACAGATATTAGGGTTTGTATATTGGCAATGATTTTACATATTAAAAAAATGAGAGCCTGCTGGTTGTACAAAAGCACTATACCACTGGATATCACTTACCCTGAGCAGGTAAAACAAATATAACTGTATAACTCTTATCTGGTGTGTTATGTACTCAATCCAGCCTTTGTACATGGGATCGGATAACACATATTTAAGAATAACATTTTCTAATGCATGTCATTAAAATATGTTTCAGGAGTAACACTTACACTGTGGGCTAACCTTCTAAAATCAGAGTTATTTCCAGTTACTGCCCTTTTAATATGGCTACTTGTTTCAGGTAAAATTATAATTTGATATTTAGTCTATATCATGTATGAAATGGCATATTATACTTTTATTTTCTTCCAGTATCATTTTATATTGAGGAAGGTGGCAGAGTCATCAACCATAAATTATTATACCAAGTTATTTTTAAATCTTAATTATATATGCCTACCATACCATAGAGTTTCAGACAATTACTAGATTTTCACTGAAATAAAATATTATTGTTATTAATAGTTATATTGCAATTTTTTTGTGTGTGTGCATTCATATGTTCCAGCTGTCATGCCTAAAAATATACTATGCTAGTATTCAGTTGTAATTGCAACTGGAATCCATCTAGGAGTGCATGGTACAGTTTTGATCAGTTATATGGCATTTCATTTCAACTGATGAGCATGTGGAAAACAAACAAAGGAAAAGGCTCCCTAAAATTTAAAAAAAGAGTTGGGGATGTTATCCTTTATAGAAGGCTGAGAAATCACATTCCTTGACTTGCCTTCAGGAAGCTGAATAAAGATTGGTTAAAATGCATTGGTTTCACAATAAACAAATGTATATATAATTTTATGGTAATGATATGTGTTTTTGATCATTCCTTTTACAGACGTAAGAAAAGGACTCCTTTTCCCCAGGGTTGCAAAGAACAACCGCAAGTTACATCCCAACTCTGCCCGAGGTGTAACATCGTACAGAAAAAAATTTCTGAGGTAAATTATGTTATGTCAGCTTATCAAACATTTGCCGCTTACAGAACCTTTCTCCTGCAGTAAATAAATTGAACTAGTTAATTATGACATACGATATTTTCCTAATAGATGTGCCAAGCTCTTTTTGATAAGGAGTTCACAACCCACAGCATTAGACGTTCAGCTGCTATATGGGCTGCTCGATGTGGGGCAGATGACAGCAAGATTAAAAGGGCAGGAAGATGGTAGGTTCCAAATGATGTTTTACGTACTGTTGAGTCTGCGATAACATATTGCTTTTGTCTTGGAATAATCCAAGTGGGGCATTTGTTTGTCAATAGAAAACCTGTTTTCTCATTTGGCTATTTGCATTACGCATCTGTGATATCTACTAATAATTTCACCTCCAAATCACCATTGAGTTGTTTCAAGTTTTATACAAACAATCAGCAAGGGAAATCAATATTTATTCGTAATCTAAGCTTAAGCTTTTTATTATAATTGTGCTTGCTTCATTTTGTCCCTAAAGATTAAGTGTCCCAGTCATTAAAAGTCCAAGAGACTGGTTCACATACAAAAATACTGACCTAGGAAATGAAAATTTTATTTAACTTTACAACTATCCATGTATTTACAAATTGACCTTTCAGGAAATCCAATAGCTTTGAGCTCTACACTCAAGATGCTAGGGCCCAAATGATAAAAGAGCACCATGATGGCTGCCCTGTAACAGATCATAAAATGTGGATGTTTAAGCCTCTACGCTAGTTAATCTGGCTTTATGCTATTCTTCAGCTGACTTCACTTTTTGATTTATGTTATAAAATATGTTTCTTGAATTCTAACTTCAATATTAATGTGTATACAAGTGCTATGTATCCAATATTTCAGTTCTTTAGCCCATTTTTTTAACACGGATATTTTTTTCGAAAGGAGTCTTTTGTTAAATCCTGTTTTTAATAAAGGCACTAAACCCATTAAATATCCTTACAGCCAGAAAAGAAAAAGATGGTTTAGTGTATGTTTCATAGGTAAAGTCACTTCGCTTTGAAGCATAAAAAGTTAACCTTTTTGAACTTGAAAGTTGGAATGAGAATAGACCTTTTAGTTCCACTTGTTTTTTATGAATTAGAGGATTGATACAAATCACTTCTTTCTAGATTTGACTAGTTTGTAAATCTTTCCTGGTTTTACCTCTTGATATTTACTATACATGTTTTGCAAATTAAAGTTGTGTTCTTTGTATATATTGTAAATGCATTTCCTTTGACTATAAATTGAAGTGTGGCTTCCATTTTTGCCTTTGTAGTTCCTCATTTGGCAGGTCCAGTCTTTAAGTGGAGGGCAACTTCACCACCATTTTCCCAGATTTCTTTCACTTCCTCCAGTCTTTCAATGTTTCTTGGAATTTTTTATGATTCCAACCAAAATTCAACACTTTGGTACATTTGAGAACCATACTCCCGAAAAACTTTCAGGGTATCAAGATCATTTGAATTTACTGGTTTTGGAGGTGGCTGTGCGTTCTGTGGTTGTGTGTGCGGTAGCTGTTGGGCCTGTGGCGGTAGTAGTAGTGGTGGCTGTACGTTCTGTGGTTGTGTGTGCGATAGCTGTTGGGCCTGTGGTGGTAGTAGTGGTGGTTGGGCCTGTGGTAGTAGTAGTGGTGGCTGTGCGTTCTGTGGTAGTAGTAGTGGTGGCTGTGCGTTCTGTGGTTGTGTGTGCGATAGCTGTTGGGCCTGTGGTGGTAGTAGTAGTGGTGGCTGTACGTTCTGTGGTTGTGTGTGCGATAGCTGTTGGGCCTGTGGTGGTAGTAGTGGTGGTGGCTGTGCGTTCTGTGGTTGTGTGTGCGATAGCTGTTGGGCCTGTGGTGGTAGTAGTGGTGGTTGGGCCTGTGGTAGTAGTAGTGGTGGCTGTGCGTTCTGTGGTAGTAGTAGTGGTGGCTGTGCGTTCTGTGGTTGTGTGTGCGATAGCTGTTGGGCCTGTGGTGGTAGTAGTAGTGGTGGCTGTACGTTCTGTGGTTGTGTGTGCGATAGCTGTTGGGCCTGTGGTGGTAGTAGTGGTGGTGGCTGTGCGTTCTGTGGTTGTGTGTGCGATAGCTGTTGGGCCTGTGGTGGTAGTAGTAGTGGTGGCTGTACGTTCTGTGGTTGTGTGTGCGATAGCTGTTGGGCCTGTGGTGGTAGTAGTGGTGGTGGCGGTGCGTTCTGTGGTTGTGTGTGCGGTAGCTGTTGGGCCTGTGGTGGTAGTAGTAGTGATGGCTGTACGTTCTGTGGTTGTGTGTGCGATAGCTGTTGGGCCTGTGGTTGTGTGTGCGATAGCTGTTGGGCCTGTGGTGGTAGTAGTGGTGGTTGGGCCTGTGGTAGTAGTATTGGTGGCTGTGCGTTCTGTGGTTGTGTGTGTTGTGTTGTGTGATATTGGAGCATAGAAATAAAAAAGGAAGCCCAATGAGCAATTTGTCTTGCGGCGTGTACTGCAGAATTTTCACTACGACTGTCTGGCAAACCATTTGGTGCAGCTTGAAATCCCTCAGGGATTTGACTCCTGAGGGAGTCAATTATGGCAGCATTTTCCGACGACCTTGACCGTGATTGGACCACTGGTACCGTATCGAAGTTATTGAAACTGGAATCGAACGATTTTTGGTGTAGAAGCTCCCCAACCAACACAGCATCATCAACAATAGCTGCCAGTGATTTTTCGCTGGTATCTAGCTTTGATTCCGTTTCAGGAGAAGTTCTCAAGGTTGCTAAAACTGCGGCAAATTCATTGTCCTGACGAGAAACAACGTCCGTATTAGCTAATTCGTAACGTATTTTGCACAATGCAAACATTGCACAACGTTATTATGTTAAAAGTTAATGAACGGCAAGAAATATATCACCTCCTCATGTTCTTGATGTTCTGAGTCTTCCGAGTCTGTCCACTCTGATAAAGATTGACGGCATTGACTCATTAATATCTCACTATAACGCAGGAAATTTGTTTGTATTTTTAGAGTCACTTAAACTTTTTGAA
Source organism: Actinia equina (assembly GCA_011057435.1). Taxonomy (NCBI): domain Eukaryota; kingdom Metazoa; phylum Cnidaria; class Anthozoa; order Actiniaria; family Actiniidae; genus Actinia; species Actinia equina. The sequence goes on from WHPX01000549.1 coordinate 137,885, forward strand.
ATAGATCTTCATTTTAGTGATGCCATACAAGGTAGGTTAGAACATAAGTTATTGGAACCACAATCGTATGATATTGCGCAAACAATCATTTGGCGGTTGCTACACGAGAAACCCGTTAGATAGACAAAAACATCGCAGAGAGCAGCGCCAAAAAGAAGAAAATAAATACATGTACTAAGACATTTATGGCAATAAATAAAGATTAACTTTTTTATGAATTGCCACGACCTTGTAGCGGAATAATGTTAAGTTACTTTACTTACATCTGATTCTGTGTTTGCGTCCTCTGAATCCATTTTTCTGGCAAGTCAAGAACACCGCGCGTGGTGAAACTGGATTAAAAAAGGTACTCTACACCTCCCAATTCTATCAGTGATAAGGTGTTGTGAATAGTTTAAGTGATGATGCAAAGACTACTCTGATAACAGATGACGACTAGTATTAGAACTAGTTTAGACAAGCTGCTTGTCAATCGACATCATCCAAGAAGAAGGTTCCAGAAGCTATCACAGACTTACTAGATTTGGCAATTTTTTCGTTTGCTTGTCAGTCTGGCCTACCGTCATATCACAAGGTTCGAGGCGATCCGGTGATCGAAGGTGTGTGTGCGTTTTTTGGTCGCCTTCTTCAGTGCTCAAGCCCCGTAACGCTACAACTTTACGAAGAAGTTGCTGCCATAAGATTTGGTGGTTGGGAACCAGGATCTGCCCCATCAAAAGAGCTCCTTACTTTGGTGTCTTCCAGAATGAAGACGCTGAAAAGTAAAGGCGAAATAAACGAGAGCGACAATCCCGAAGTGCCGAAGCTGTTGCTGTTGAAGAAGGACAAATATTTTGAGGACGCAGACAGGGTGAAGACACGGTACTTCCCTAAGTGCTGGCGCTGTGGCGATCGTTGCGATTTCTGTCGCAATAAAAGGAATGCTTTCCCTAAGTATCTGGATATCTTCAATGTTGAGTAAGTTACGCATATTAATTTCCTCGTATCAAAATGAAAGCACACACTTTTTTGATCGAAATTTTCAAACAATCTTTTAAGGAATACCGCGCACATGATACAATAGAAACACAAAATGATGAATAGCATGAATATCGCTTAAGGTAGCTCCATATAGTTAATTTTTACCGCGAGGGAAATGGGAACGAGTTTTATGATGGCGCGAGCTTTTAAAGCCACGAAAAACAAAATAAAGATGGCGGTGCGCCAAGCAGTTTCAAAAAATGTCGTAAAATTACTTTTATTTTGAAATTTGGCGGTAAAATGTCTTCAAATTTTTACAGTTTTTTCGATATCAAAATTAAATAGCTTGCAAAATATGTAGCGAGTTCTAACGACAGAATGTTTTTAATTGTGAAAAGACAGAAATTGCGTTAAATTCAAGGTTCTGTCGTTGGGATACTTAAGTCGCGGTGTCAAATGATGAAATAAGTAGTATGATTTCAAAATTCACCCCGAAAAACTCGAGCTTTAATTTTTTTATTACAAAAAAGCCTCAATTAAGACTAACGTTACGTTGCTATGGCGACCCGTCATGTGATATTTTTTTTGTAAAAACTGAAACCTTGATTTACTAATATTAATACAATGCGCAAAAAAGGGTCAAAACATACTTTGCTTTTTGTTTTAAATACAGCAATATGTAACATGTACCTCAAAAGCCTTTTAACTATATGGAGCTACCTTAAAGATAATGAATTTTCAAAGTCCCATACACTGTTTACTGGATATATTGGAAGAACAATTGCTTTTTCACTGTTCGTGGTAAGAAACTATAATATATGGTTTTAAAATCTATTTCCCTTTTACATAGTATTGCCTCTCCTTTCCTTGGAGTTTTGGAAGATATGCTCGAAGAGCATCAGAGAACCACGGACGATGAATCTGATGTGGATGGCGCCGTTAGCAAAGATAATGACCATGACGACACAGGAGATTATGACCTTTACACTGAGTGTTTCATGTCCAACAACAGCTTCTCGGATAACACTGATGATGATGATGATGAATTTTCAATAACATCAGATGTAGTTAGTAAGGAAACAGCTGGTGGTGCTGGTTGAGGAGGAGGAACAGAAGATTAAAGAATAAGATTAAAGGATCCTTATACAATAGATCTAGACTTTTCAGCTTCTTATGCAAATTTCAGACCACATATTATGTCATTCCCTAGAGAAATGCTTTTTTTTAAATAAAATATTTATCACATTTTCATCATTTTCTTCCTCAATTAGAAACGAAATCGTTAATTTCTGGAATTCAGTTCCACAAAAAGTTAAGTTTTCGAAATCAAAATGTTACAGTTAAGGAGAGCTTCTAGTATAAGGCTGTAAATGTTTCTTAAGCACATATGTATTTATTGATCTTTTAATTATATATTCTTTAAATGATGTGTAACATATGCATTATATATATATGTGCGAATAAAGAATTGAATATCTACATTCACAGTTTATTTGTGCTTCACTTATGATACGGACCCGGGATACGGAATATAAACGATATGAAATAAAAGATATCTTGCTCTTTATATGTGGTATATATGTAGACCAGTTTGTGGCTGTAAGAATAACTGTTTTAAAATATATATGACTTATTAATAGTAAAATATTGTAATACTGAGGCTGACAGTTGTGTTTGTCTGTTGGCGAGGGGTTATAATGGTTGAGGGAATGGGTGGGTTACAGGCAAGGGAAAGAGTGAGCTTTAAAGGAGGAAGTTAAGAGTTGCAGACACGCGGATTGTAAACTGATAATGTTGTGATGATCGGAGACAACAGTCATCTGAAATGTATTTCACTTTGATTGGCAATTGTATGCTTCAATTCAACCACCAAATAGAAATTAACAGTTGATTTTAAAATGTAAGTGAAAAACCGGTACTGAACTAAAGCCTTGTTATCAATACTGAAACCAGTTTGTGTACGGTATTACGGATTTTGCGTTTCAACGGGACAATGCACAACCGGCAGTCAACCGAAAATACGGATCCCCTTGGCTTGTTATTCATTTTAATTAATTAATGGATAGGAAGTTAAATGAACTGAGTGCCATAGATTTCCTTACGATTGACCATGTTTTGCGACAACGCAAACGGTGGTGATCAAATTTCGATAGCACTAAAAAAACTAGGTTTTCAAAATTTTGTTTAATCGGAGGCAAAACTAATTACACAAGCAGCATCACGGTTATACTGAACGGGACAATGCACAACCGGCAGTCAACCGAAAATACGGATCCCCTTGGCGAGTAATTTATTTTACAAAATGGAAAGGAAGTTAAAGAAACTGCATGCCTTAGAATTCCTTACGATTGACCATGTTTTGCGACAACGCAAACTGTGGTGACCATATATCGATAGCAAAACTTTGTTTAATCGAGGCAAAACGTATATAAACACCAAGCGCACCATTGCTTTGCTTTTTTCTAATATATATTGAACAATCATATTTTGCGACATTGCAAAATGTGGTGATAAATTATCGCCATAGATTGAATTAGCGCAAACCATGGCTTATGCGTGGGTACCACGTTTTGCGATGACAATTTGTCGCGAACTGTGTTGTTGAAAATTGAACCACAGTTTGCAATGACGCAATCTGTGGATAAGTTAACCCTAACCCTAAGACCATATTTTGCGTCGTTGCAAACTGTGATTTACAACCCATGGACTATATAGGCTTGACTCCAGATACCACAGATTACGACATCTCAAACTGTGGCTTTGAATGGCCACCGTGTTTTGCAACCAACCCGGAACCATATTTTGCGTCGTTGCAACTCCACAACGAGGCGGTATCGGCGGAGAATCGGCGAAGAGGTAAAAGTAAATCGTTTATTCTCACTAGCGCCTATGGTTAGTAGATAAACCTCTCTTAAAAACATTCTCTCTTAAAAAATGTTCGAAACGTGCATTTATCAGGAGAGAGATGAGCATGCAAAGACTCAACAGACAGTAGTTCCACATTAATAAGAGTGAAGTGAATGAAAACTAAGGAAAGCTGCTCCCATTGCTTTCTATCGAAGGGCACGAGCATACCATACTATTTGCAATGATAAACTGCAAACTGCACTTGCGCCCGGCCAATGTTATATACTTGGTAATTCGATCTTTATGTTTTTGATTTTATGCTATAGCAGGATGATAAAGTGCAAACACAAACTTAAAGTGTGCAGGAAAAATAATACTTAAGTTAGAATGTTTATATTTGATAACATACAACTTTATAACATTTTACAAAAGAAATATAATAAATATCCATAGAGTGCAAACACTAAATCCGTGAAATAGATAATAAAATAACACTAATTTATGCAAATTCCTTTATCTTCTATTGTTTAATTACACTGCTATTTAGTGCTATTTAGTGCTATTTAGTTAGATCTACTGTTTCATGCTTTTAGAGTTTGCACTCTAATATAAAGAAAAGTATTTATATTTAGAATATATTATAACATTAAAAGTCATTTTAAATAAGAATGTGTATATTTAATAACATACAACTTTGTAACATTTAAAAAAATAAATATAATAAATGTCCATAATATAAAGAAAAGTATTCAATACAATGATATAACTCTATAAATCATTTTAGAACTTGTATTGGCTAAATTATCAATTTAAAAAATTGGTTTATTTAATGACAAAACCAAGCTGTTGTACAAATAATGAAATTTAAATATATGAAAATTGATATGAAAATTGAAACGATTCTTAGTGGATCCATAGCAGCTCAATTTTTGATGAGGGGACCAGGAGAAAAACCCTCGAAGCACAGAAGAGAACCAACACACAACCTTCAAGCTTCATTTATAAATTCCTTTTTAATGATCTTAACAATTTACACCTACTTGCTAGAACGTCATACTAAAATAGAGTACTAGAACACGATTTAGTGGGATAGGAATTACATTACAAAACAAAAGAAGATCACTGAAGCTGAACTTTTTCTTTTGTCTTTTGATGAATTTCTTTCTCACTAAATTACAAATGTTCTATTCTTGTATGACTACCTTCTTGCAAGTAGGTGTATATAGTATTTTCAGATTTAGAGTATGAATGGCATGCAAATTTCCTTGGGCTATGGAGGCATGATTTGGATGGGAATCATATTGTATTATATTCATAGCCATACTGTGTGAATAATGTTACAGTCATTCTAGAGTGCATGCCATAAATCCATGAAAAAACTACTAAGTACTATTAGTCAAAACAGGTTCTTGTATTATGGGGTACTTATTGACAGTTGAGGCTAAGTAGGTTCTTAAGTATGTTCTTAATTTCTACAGAGTAGACATTGTTGATTATCAGAAAATAGTATAAAGTGTGGTTTGTTCTTCATGATATTTATTTTTTTCATGTATCCATGTTGCCAAAAGTCCAACAAAATTAATTGATCAATGATATATACAATGTATCTTTCCACCAAGAACTGCCAATATGGAAACCCTGCTGTAACAATAATATAACAATAATATAATTTAACCCCACAAATAAGAACCTGTTGGAATTTGTTTGGCTACAAAGAGGTTGTTATATTTTGGGGTATTAAAAAATCAAATTTCTGCCAGAAGGTTCTTAAATCCCTAGGTTATTACATGCGGGTTTTTACTGCACTTAGTTATCGACTAACTAATTCACTAAGGCATGAAAAACACAAAGAAACACATAAAAGCTAGTTGTTTGCAATGCTCTGCTTCATTGATAGCATTATAGTTTGTAAAAAATAGTGGAATTTAACAATAAATATTAAGTTTTGTTTCATGGAGTTATGGCCTGCACTCTACTCTAACCATGCATGGTTACTTGAGTTGCACAATTAGTTTATCAAACAATAGACAAGTGAAATTCATATTTGTATTTAAATTTATATATATATTTGTAATATATGTTGTGATATAATCTGTGTTTTTTTTAATGTTTAAGCAAGTGACTATGGTTATAGAATGACAGTAATGTTATTCTGATTGTTGGGTGCTGGTATGAAGGATGGCTGTTGCAATAGCGTGAAGGATGCCTCATTTATTTTTGTGTGTGTGATGCAGGGGTGTGTTATTAAGGTGTTCTTAAAATAAAGGTTTCTAAAATGTATAACAGTATTACTATATATAGCTAGACTACCAATACATGTAGATGATATCAATGTGTAAGTTCAAAAATGCTATTAAAAAATTCTTGACTGCAATAATAACTGTATCAAAACAGTAGAAAAATAAATATTGTCAGGTCAGGCTTGAAGTCTGCTACTGGTAACTGTAACATAAACTCTCCCCCCATCAGTGTATACATGAGTACTGTACTGATGAGGAGGCATTTAATAGTGATTTTGAACAACAATTGAGAATCGCTAACTACAAAACAAAGATCAAACAATTTTTATTATCATCCACATTGACAATTAGGTTTAGCTATGAATCGTACAATCTTTGGATATCTCTGACGCGTCATCTTATAAACACAGTGCGATAGTCCAAACCATGCACTCATAATAGTCTGTCCTCGAAATGATACGCCGCAATATTCTGCTTCACACAGTTTAGAAATGTTCACATGATATCGTGCCTCGTCCAAAACAAGGTCCAAACAACGCGCTGTAAGAAAAAAACACCGTTCATAGGTGACAACAACTTGGACAACAACACGACCCTGCCCTGTGATCTGGATGCCACTTGCACGCTGCATCCTGCAAAGCGCCTTCCAACCACAAACGAAAATATTGCACTTCCATGCGGGCACAATGAATCCTAAAATGACGAGGAGGACAGTCGTGCATGTGACACCCCTCCACAGGAGGCATTGCCTGCATCAGCACCTCAAACTTAGGACAGTTCAAATCTTCTAAATCAAAACTCTTCAATCCGAGACGGTTTAGCACATCCCGTTCGATTTGCCCACCCTTGTACGCTATCCTCTTCTTTCCCGACGGAAGACAATTCGCCATTCCCTTGACCACACTGTCCACTCGACTCAAATCCAAATGACCCGGCCAGCGAGCATCAAATCGTATTTGCAGTAGGTTCTTCTCCACCCATCGAACAGCCATTCGGTCTTTCATGCTCAAATCGTGAGAGCGTTTGGGAAATTTAAAATGGTAATGATACACGCTCTTTCCCGCCTTCGTCCAATACCTGTCGGGTTGAAAACTACACGTATACGCCAAGGCCAGCTCCTGGCACCAGAACTCACCGTCCACGGAAAATCCATCCATGTCAATGACTGCACCCACTTCTTTAGCGCGTTCTTCCATCTCATCTCTCAAAGGACTCCTCTTCTTCTTTTCTGCCATTTTTCTTTTCTTCGACTTCAGCAAAACAACGAAAAACCCCAGTCCCGCAGTCTCTTCTATAAGGTAAGACCGTACCTCTTAGGAACACCGCACAGGAAACCGGAGGGGGAGTGGGGGATACCCCCCTCCGGATTTGGATCCGCGACTGGATCCGTATTTGGATCCGTGACGTCATTTCGAACCCATATGAACCGCGAAATCGCGGTTCCCATCACTGCCAAACCCATCCCAATACAAGATTAAGAAGAAGAAGAAGAAGAAGGAAAAAGGTAAAAAAATGTCTGCTGAAGGAATCACCATGAATCATGGAATTATTCCCAATCCGCTCTCCCTCTTGAACGCAAGAGTCAAGGACATCTTCCCAGGGAAGATATCGTCATGTGGATACTGAAGAGTCTACGGTCACTTGACACTTATAATAACATTAACATCAGGCCACCGGAAACGGTGACATGAGGTCATCTGATATTCTCGAACAATCGTTGACTCACGAGGAACACACGTTCATATTGTTACCGTTCTTTTATATCATTTATAAGCATTTAGGACCTGATTACTTCTTTGTTGTAAGTACTTTATGATTCAATGGGACTATTATATCATGTTAATCACGAATTACCATTTATATATCATGTATTTGTAATCATTATTTTGTAGAATCACTTCTGCATCGTCATCGTAATAAAATAGACAATACGAGCATCGAGGGGTAATTCTTCAGATACGACTTAATCCAAGATTACGAGAAGTTCCTCCAAGACAACTGGGAAAACAACCCCCACCAGAACCGATATCCGGACTATCTGTCCTGCGTTATTTGCAAAGAACACCACTGCAAAATCCTGTCAAAAATGCCATGCTGTCAAAAGCCTATTCACTACCGCTGCCTCTTAGCCCATCAAACCTTTAAGAGAGAACACAACGCTCACGCAGCCCCAGAAGACAGACAGCCCATGACCTGCCCTCATTGCAGAGTGCCAAACCCTATGGGAGACTGGGAGTATAGGTTCAGCCGATGCAAGACCCCCTTCACACGCTATCCTGATTTTGAAGAAGCGGGAATAGACTTTTACATTAAGATCAAAATCATGGAACCTGATTGTGTAATCATGGATGATGATTTGCGATTAAACATCTTTTAAAAACAACCTCTTTTGTCTTTTTCTTTTAGTTTGTGGCAAAAAAAAACATGGTGGAAACTCGTTCCCAATCCGCTTTCAAAATCCGCTTGATGCACTTAAACACGTTTCTGGAAAACAATGGGGACAAAAAAGTATTGGAAACGATGGGGAGTACTTTCAGATACGTCGTGGATTACCTCGAGCACAACCTCCTTCCCAACGAAGTGGGACGCTTTAAAGTAGCGCTCGTGGATTGGGGACTTTGGAACTGGACCGAATGGACCGCCATGAACGCCCAAGAACTAGCCCGACACATCATTGACCACCACAAGTCCCTACTGGCGGAAAAAAATCAACCCCAAGAAAGGTGGTGGCTGAGAAATCCCATCAAGTTCTTTTATTACTTGCAGGATCCGCGATACCACCTCTGCCATCTCTCAGACGAATTCGCCGAGCATCTCGCTTACCAACCCCACTGGACCCAAAGAATCCCTCCTAGCGATTGCCCCAAAGAAAGGTACCCTCCTTTCTTCCCCTTTTAAGTGTCAACAATAAAAAAACTACTTTTGGAAAAAACCGGAAATATCCCTCGTCTCTTTGGATTTTTATATTAGAGTTCATCTCCTCGCTCCCTCAACCAGTTCAATCATGCATTCCGCGAATGAACTACCCCGTACGCGCAGCGTCAAATCTTTACACGAACGAATCTGGGATCATTATGACTCCCTTTACTTTCTCACCGACGATCCACTCTTAACCCTCAATCACGAAGGAATACTCGACCGCTCTGAAAAAATACAACTCCTCCACTTTATCTTGGATTGCATGGATGTCGTCCGTGGGAAAGAAAAGAAAACTCCCAACCCTTGGGGTATGCAAGAACGCTACCAAGACCACTACCGTGACTACTACACCCTATACAAATCTCATCACGACGTCAATCAAGACTACCACCTCCGAGTTCTGGGTGACTTCGTACAATGCATCCTAGACCCTCAACTACAACCCCTTCTCGAAGGATTAGATTGCGAAATGCCCACCGAAGCCATGGCGAGTCACTGGCTGCATATCTAAAACATATAAAAACATGGACATTAAAAAACATTTTTTTCTTTACATTTTATTTCTTTTTTATGGCCTTCAACGCCTTCGTCCACAATCGATACCGGTTTTTCTTTTTACATTGCTCTCTAATGTCAGCGATGATATCCATCCACTCATAATGACTAAAGTATCTCCTGGGAATGGTACAGCAAAATTCACAATTCCCTCTTTCGCAAAGGTATTCCACCACTTCCAAGTCCTCGCATTCTTCTAACACGTCCGGAATACGAAACGCCGATTTGTGGCCGCGATAACACCATTGATTCCCTACTTGATCGGAATCCACCATGGCGAAATACTCTTCTTCTCTTTTACCCATCTCAGCCTCCGCTTTCATCAATGCCGTCGTACCGTCATCGTCCATCTCTTGACTCTGCCCTTCTTCACACCACTGAACGTCCTTCGTTTCCCGCCAATACTGATCCGATTCTCCTCGACTCAACCCTCTTATTCCTATCATCATTTCTCCCCGATTATTTCTCCCCCTCTTTTTATGGACCCCGAGTTCAAGTCCCACGCCTCATCCGGTCGTGACGTCACTTCCTGTCTGAGCCCGCGTTGCTAGGCAATACCGCTTGTGCCCGCAATACCTTACCGCTGACCGCTAAGGGGAGCACCTCAATTGTCCTGTATTACTACTGGCAAGCTTTCCGACAACAGTACAGAGTAGTTATTTGTAGGCTTCTGAAGGGGGCATTTCTTCTCATTCTCGATTTCCGTTTCTTAGCAAGGTAAACTTTTTTCATCTTGGAAGGTCGGCTACGAGTTCCCCTCTCCACACAACTGACAGATGGCGCTTTGTTATTCTTGTGGAGCCATGGGTTATTAGGGTCGTATTTGTAAAGAAACTCGCGCTTGTCATCTTTGGAACTCATCCCTGCAAACGGTATAAAAAATAGCAGCAGCAGCAACAACAGCACCTGACAGAAATTCACGAACAACAACGGTCAAACAATGGACAACAAAAGAGCAGTCAACGTCAGGTCAAAGACGCCAACCGCGTTGGTAGACAGAACGAAGGAATGAATGGATGTAGGTACGTAGGTACGTAGGCCAGGTAGCAAATTGTTTTGGCTTAAGATCTGTTTTCAAAGTTCCTCACGATTGTCCATGCGACAATGCTTTATTGCACTTGGTCAAGTTACAAACCCTTGAATGTCGTCCGTCATGTTATAATTCTCTGTCCCTGGTCACCAAGCCTTAGCCTCTACGCGTGGGCTGAATTAAATCAAGGAACTGTTTCAAATTCAGCAAAGTCGCTATATCTATTGCTTCTATCATTAGTTAACCTACATTTACCAATTCCAGTTATAATTATGACTCTGTCCATTTTTCCACTTTCATTCTTTTTTTTATCATTAAGGATTCTCATTATTAATTTCTTTTTCTTTGTTGGGAGTTTAAGGGGGGGGGGGCATAGATGATTATTTTTTTCTATCGACTTTTTGTCTATGCGGTATATACATCTAGTTTTTCAATCATGTAGCATCACAGTATTGTGATTTATAGATTATATACTTTTAATCAGATTTTTATATATCTATATATCTAAACAAGTAAGAAAGGAACTGAACAAGCAAAGAAAAATATTGGGATCCCTGTGTAAGACGTCTAGTGCTCTGCATAAAAATTATTTTAGCTTTTCCTCGATGAAGTAATTTGTTGCTGCAGCGATATTTTGAAGTTTTTGATATTTTGATTTCAAAGTACAAGCAGGAAAAATGAATTACACTGTTATTAAAATGTAAGTTACAGACCTCTTCTAACTTTTTCATTCATCAATGCTACGAAAGAAGTTCATTTTTAAAGCGTTGAGATGAAACAAATTTTTCTTAGCATTGATGAATGAAAAGATTAGAACCAGTTAACAAACGAAATTTTCCCTTTTCAATGAGTTATGACATTCTTTGTGGTACAATACTTGCAATTAACTGGACCATGCAGTTAAAGCTGAATTGTGCTTTGCTATGCTGAAAGAATAGCCATTCGAGTGAAGTTAAGGCTGAAGGGGTTTCCTCTAGAGCTTAGTTTTTGAAATTCATGATTTTCGATCAGTTAATTTGCATGAATAAGCCGATTGGGCCATGCATGGCTGGCCAAAACAATAATTGGTGCCTTTCTGTGGTTTGCAGCTATTTAAGTATTCTTGTTTGGTTGTTGGTTTTCAAGCATTTGCATGCTATGCCATTTGATTTAGGAAATATTGCACTTTTTCAAACGCATACAATCAGATCAGCCAAGCCTAGTTCTGACCTCAACGCCTTCCCACTGCCTCTGCAAAGCGTTCCAATCCCAGAGCCAAGCTAGGCTTAAGGCTTTAATATGTTTTTTTGTTTTTCTGATATTCTCACAGGCCCAACACTTAGCCAGTGCATGCATGCACACCTGACAAACTGACAAGATCATTAAGGTAAGAGGGGGGGGTGGGGTGGGGATAGGGAGGTGAAGGGAAGGGGTGACGAGCTAGGGGTGTGCACAAACCGCTAAAACAGGAATTGACCTTTCACTAGCAAAGCATTCCAGTGTGAAATTCAGGCCCCCTAAGTGTGCTGATGTTAGGGGGGAGGGGGGAGGGTACCTTTTCATAAAACAGGTTAGATATATATAAAGTGAAATATAAAAATATTGATAAAAAATTTATGTTATTTTGTTTATAGTGTCTTAGTAGAATGTACGAACAAAATTATTATTCAATTAGTAGTTAAATAGACAAAAGAGGACAGTGGACTTTAAGGTTTATTAAACATTACTTAGTCTGATATTTATTTAAAAGGTGTAATGACTTCACCCTATAAGCTTGAAAATAAACTTTATTTTTATCTGATCTGAGCAAACTTTAATACGTACACGAATATTTTTGGCTTCCTGACAGCCATGGTGAACCTATGAAAAATGGAGACAAAATCATTAATGTATAAAAAACAAGAATAAGAATGTATATATAAATGAAAGTTGAGGGCAATAAAAATTAAAATATAATGCTTTGGCAAATAAATAAAGACAAGTATGAGTGATTGCATGGCTTCTTTGCATATAAGACGGTTTTCACCACTACTATACTGTAGAGGAAATTATCACTTGAAATTGAACCTCGTTTTCGTTTCCACAGGAGCCCCACTTCAGTTTCTAACAAAAACAGATAAAAGGTGGAATTCAAGGCACCATTAAAGTTATCCCTGTTCATACTCTTTCAATAAATGTAAAATCTTTCGTTATTTTCCTGAAATGATGAATGCGCTAGGTTTTTTAACCGGATTTCATTATTATACAAATGTTTAAAACATTCTAGTTATAACTACAGTAGTTATATATAGTTTCTAGATATATGAAATTGTAAAGTAATTTAAAATTGTAATCCTTCTACGATGGTAGCATACAGTGGAGCATGTAACATCCAAGTACTGAAAGCACAAATGAACTACAAAAGAGCTGTAATAACCGTGCCCAACGTAAAGAAACCGCTATAACAAACTGAGTGTGACGAATAATTCAGCCTGCTCACCTTTACAACCTACTTCCATTCCTTGTTTTGGAACTGGAATTACAAATTAAACCTTAACTGATTGCGGTGTTAGATATCAGTGTATCTGATATGTATATCAAATATATATATATGGATATCAAAGTCCAAGGTTTTCTTTACATCACACATATTCATAAATATATTGATCATACCTTTGCTATTTTTCATGTAAAGGTAAATCCTTGGCGATTTTGTCCCTTTAAACAATTGTAGCAGCTCCTTGGCGTTAGGGAGATATTCTGATAGCCTTGTGAAGATATTCCCGCGCGAGGTTGTTCTGAAAACTCTGATTCTAATGGAAAGGAGAAAATAAGTATTAATATTCACGAAGTTTTTATCAACTAAAAGTAGTTTTGAAAAAGAAGACTTGGATTCACAGTGACTTACTGGTTACGTTCTTTGCTTTGAAGACAAGGGAAAACAGCTCGAAGCTGGTCCATTAACATCTCGGCTGTCCATAATGTGTTGATCCCTATGTACCTGGCTTCGCCGCTCGTCTTCATGTCTTCCCACATAGAACCCCTTGGAGCAGAGACAAATTTCTTTTTTGTTACAACTATCCATTTCATCACCGTTTTTCCAATGGAGTTTTTAGGCGACAAAAAATCCACTGCGTCATCTGAGCTAAAACCGTCCATGCTTGTTGGTGGCTATACGATAGTGAATTAGGCGGTATACCTCTGCTTTAATACATTGACACATTCCAGAACTTCCTGTTTATTTTCGTTGGGAGTAGCTTTCATGAAGGAGTTGAGAAAAAAATTTATGACATCCGGGAAACATGATCATCAAATTTCAAATCAAATATTGAAAAAAGCCTTGATATTAGCCAGTGCTTTAATATGTGAAACGAGGAGATGTACTTATCGCTGGACCGATGTATCATTTACAAAAACAAAGCAAGATTAAAAACAAAATACCATACACACATACAGAACTAAACTAACAAAATAACAGAAATAAAGGTGATTTCACACCAAGAGAGGGAAGTGTCGAAATACTTCTAACAAAGACCCTTTGTTCTAATTGTCTTGGGTCAGACCTTTACCCCGTGGGAAAGCTGAAAACATTCTTTTGCGGCTGCAAGTCCTTAGAGTAGAGAAACCGCATAATTCTTCAATATGGAAAATATTTGTCCATACTTCAGAAAAACACAAGACAAACATAGAATAAAAATGTGAGTAGATATCCCTTTACTCTGAACCAGTATATCATGATCAGTTTAGTTATAACTGTTTTTAAAAAGTCTTATCTTCGGCGATTGACATACATGTGAGCACGGCGTAAGTCCAATAAAAATTATAATTTATTTTAAAAAATCTTGGTACAAAGTATCGAATATAATGGTCAATACTATATGTGTTTATTTATTAAAATTATTATTGTTGAACTTCCCCGGAACATTATATTTGAACCAACGAGGGAGACTCTACTAGCTAGAAATTTTGGCAGTGTACTCTGCAGGATAGAGAAATGTGTGATTAAGAGTGAAAGTTTATAGAATATAAAATCACCGAGTTTTTCTTTTAACTTAACTACTATTTTAGGAGTGCGGCTATGGAACATTTAATGTGTTGCGAGGAACGGATTCGTCCTTGTGACGTACCAATGTGCACCTTCCATGGTAACTCAGAGGAAATGGAGGTGCACGCTAAAAATTCTTTGGCCCACCACAACCTCTTGCTGGTCAAAGCGCACGAAGAGTTATTGTACCAAATAAAGTTTAAGGTAATTAGTTTGTAACTTCGTTTGCTATTTTCTTCACACCACTGAGGTTACGGCTTCAACGCGAGTATATTCTCATAATTTAGCACAGGTTGCCCAAGCTCTGTATCTGTAAGATAGTATAAGAGAACGTAAATCGAAAACATAATAAAGAGTCAATGCAATCGTCTATAGCATTTTCAATCATTCCTTTTCTATCCGATAGAAGCGAATTGGTCAAGGATTGAGCGAGTTGAATAGACTTTTCAAAATGAACGCTTTCCCCTGCCCTTAATAATTGGCCTCATTTATAATTGATATTCAGAATCACCTATAAATACATTTTTCCGGTCTTTCAGTCAGCGGATGCTGGAAAGCGATATGTGCCTAGACCATGTGGTATGTGGTCCACCTGCTGGACCATTGACAACTTGGTTCTGCATATGAGACGCTCTCATTGCGTTTCACTGCGTAGTCCATTATTTGAGAAGATGGGCCAGGTCTGGAGGTTGATGCTCCTCCTGAATTCAAGTTTAGAGGTCCACCTCGAGCTTTTTTCATCCAAGCAACCCGTGGATGTATTATTGACGTAAGTTTTCTCAACAGATACAACCAAGCCAATAAAAAACAGATCAGTAAAGTGCGGTTGATACATTGGTGTAATACATTATTCCTGGGGTCAATAAAATATGCCATGAACTAATACCATATGAAACAACCAATAAATAAACCTTGTTTCTGACTTTCATTACTTTCTTCAGTTTTTCTGTAGAAAATAATGTGTACGATACCATACGTGACGTCATCGAAGAGGGAGAGGCAATGGGAAGGACAATCGATATAAACAATTTGAAAAGTGTCGACATTCATGTGGCGGTTACGATTGAAAATAAAGGTACGTGGTAAAATGGCATGTAAGCTCCTCCGCAGCCGTCACATAATTTTTGCGCCTACAGCAGCCTGGAAATACGCTTTATAAAAAAAATATTACAAATTATTATTACTATTATTATTATAACTATACATAAGTAGTAAGGCGGTAATAAGTTCAAAAGTTAACTAGTATGTATTTATCATATTCTTAGATTGAGAGCAACAAGACGAGTGCTGTAAATAAAAAGTAGGTAAAGTTCAATCAAATCCTGATTCCATCCTCGCTTTCTACAAAGTAAAAATATTCATTGAGTGAAAGCTATTCCGTTTTTAACTCTTACATTGTGCATAATTATTGAAGTGAATCACATATCTTAACGAGCTGTATGAAGCGGCCGGACAAAGTAGAAATACTGCATGCCAGTTTAGAAATTGCAAAGACATTAAAGAAATTTAAGCGATAATTATTTCAAGCGTGAGTGGAACAGCTTAATTATCCTCGCAGTATCCTTCAAAACATTTATGTTGCTAGCTGGTATCTATACTTTTTATTCTTGGAAACAAGTACCACTAGAACAGCGACTACGCTTCGCTCATGTGAAACTGCCATATACACTCTATTGAATGTTTACTTATTTATGTAGCCACAATCAAAACTGCGTGACAGTATTTCTTATTTGTTTCTCGGCATATTGGTAAAATAAAAAATTATAATTGTTATGAGTCAAACAGAAACAGTTGTAATGAACTTTAAAGATATCGATGAAAATAAATTAACTAGGCATTCATCATCTTTTCCGTTCCACTCTCTCCACATTCTTTCGTTCAAATAACGTTGCAATTCGTCCCGCGAAACTCCCATCCTTTGCTTTTGTTTCAACTTCAGTTGATTCCATTTGGACTCGATCGTTTGGGTGTGGACTCCAGTTGCAGGATCTACAAAATTGAGTGAGTGGTTAACCACTTGGTGGCTTGCCACTTGCAAAGGTAGATGTCTTTCCAATTGTTCGTAGGCCCCCCAGTCGTCGGTGTGTACCACGCTTCCAGGCTTTAAACACCTCTGTAATATGGGCAAAAGGCATTCGCGGTTTCGTCTTTCAACCACCTGGTAATAGCCTCTGGCCGGTTGGTATTCAGTGGTTATCACACCAAAGACCCACGAATCCTTTGCGAGACGACCCCTGTTATACTAAAAAAAGAAAAGATATGAATATGATATGGGTTAAGAAATTACTATAATATTAACATTAATATAATATCATTTAAGTTAATATTAATATTAATATCAAGAGTTAACATAAAAACAAAAAGCACCTATAGATAAAAATGGAGCGGAGCACTGTGTGATATGGAAATAACATTATTTAAACATTAGTGAAAAGAATATGGATTGTTATATCTATTTCCGCGAGCGTAAAGTTTGATATAGTTTTTTTTCAAGAGCGAGTCTAATAATTTAATAGTTTGTAACATATAAAGGCAATTTACGATTAGCTACTTGAATCTTTTACGCATAAGTACGTGGAAAATACTAAAAACATACCGGAGCCCACCTAAATGCTTTCACTGAATTACGGCTTACCTTTCGCTTGTGGTTGAATTTACTCTCGTCGCACTGAACCACACAGCCTGGTCCGTTCTTCTGATCATGGACATATTATTATTGCAATCTCCACAAAAAAGGGGATTGGCAATTAAAGATCTTCTCTGAAGCCATGAAATTATTTCGCTGTTCGTTTTTCGTTTAAGACTGGTGAAATATTGAATGTTCATTTTGTCGAGTTATGTGTCCACTGAAGCAGTATTATACAGTGATCTTCAGTAGTTCGCATGGAAACCTTTAAAACTCATACTGAACGGCGCAGTCCAATGATAAGGCGACATAATTTGTTGCTAGGGAACGTATCAACACAAGCATAATACTGATGCGTATCAGCAATAAAAGCCAAAAAGCTGTGTATCTATCGGAACTTTAAAAAAAATGACACATGCGATTTTAAAATGAATCTGAAATGTGAAAAAAAAAACAGTTGGAGTTGAACCATAAACAGCAAAAGCAAAACATTAAAAAAATATATGTAATGATAAAATGGCATGGCGTTTGGCCGGTCATTGTTTCTCAACTAATAGAGCTAGCGAAAGTTACTTCGAAGTCTTTGTTTACGAAACAAAGCTACCGGTATATCTGTTACGTTGTTGTCGTTGAGTTGTTCGTAAGCCTAATAAAAACTAACTTCGAACCAAGAAAATTTCCTCAAAAGTCAAAACGAAGGAAATAAGGAAGATTAATTTAATAATTCCGATAGGATACAGTAAGCAAAACTTCCAAACACATAAATGTAATACTCAAAATTAAGAACCAAAACAAAAGTGATAGAGACACAATTGTTGTTAATTAAACGAAAAGACAATTGTGGTTAATTAAACGGTTCTAGCTCAAGATAAAAAACAAAACAAAACAAAAACAAAAAAATTGGCAGTGCTACCAATAAGCCTTTTCATAGTTTAAGAATCGATTCAACTGCGCATGCGATTTTATCCCGAATTTCTCACCTTCGTTTGTTTAAGTAAGAACAAAAGAAGGTTTACACAAAAAAGGTGAGAAATTCGGGATAAAATCGCATGCGCAGTTGAATCGATTCTTAAACTATGAAAAGGCTTATTGAATCTCAGCCGTTCGCAGCTGCATGTTCCTTAAACATGCAGAGAGAGGAAATGAAAAAACTTAACAAATTTTAAAATAAAGTTACAATCAAACGTACGAAAAATAAATCGTCGTACTCGACTCAAAGCTTTTTTTGATGCTGATAATTCTTCGACTAATACTTCTTCAACTCCTCAACCCGCGTAAATCTAATTGGATCCCCCAATTTGCTTCTTTAGATTTATTCATTAACAAATCTCGTCACGATCTTTCTACTCTCAACTTTAAACGTAAACTTAATTTTTGCAACCTTTCCACTGATGAATGGACGGCACTTCGCAATCTTCGCTCTCGCACTGATATCACCATCAAGCCCGCTGATAAAGGTGGTGCTGTTGTCGTTTGGCGCATCGATTTGTACAAAGAGGAAGCTTTACGCCAACTCTCAGACAACAATTTTTACCTTGAAATCAACAAAGACCTCACACCTACCTACCACCAAATTGTCAAAGACACGATCAACTCTTTTATTTCTGACGGTAGTCTTCCAGCTACTGCCAACAATCGTATCATTAACACTCCCCGTACCTCTCATGTTTACTTTTTACCTAAAATTCACAAACCCTATAATCCTGGCCGTCCTATTGCATCAGCTTGTAGTTGTCCGACCGAACTTATTTCTAGCTTTCTTGACTCCCTTATGTCACCTATCGTTCATACTCTACCCACCTACATTAAAGACACTAATCACGCCCTCAGGATTTTTAATGACTTTCAATTTCAAAATTCTCAATCCAAGTTTTTATTTACCATGGATGTCAAATCTTTATACACCGTCATTCCTAATGATGAAGGTCTCAATGCTCTCAAACATTTTTTTGATCGACGCACCGTTTTAGAACCTAGCACTCCTACTCTATTGCGTCTAGCTGAACTTGTTCTCACCCTTAATTGTTTTTCCTTTGACGACCGTTTTTTTGACAGATCAACGGTGTAGCTATGGGCACCAAAATGGGACCTAGCTATGATAATTTATTTGTTGGCTACATCGAGCAACAAATTTTTGATCTCTACCCAGGCATTAAACCTGAACTTTTTGGTCGCTACATTGATGATTGTATTGGCGCTACTTCTTGTTCAAAACAAGACTTAGTTTCTTTTATTCTCTATGTAAATTCGTTTCACCCAGCTCTTGAATTCACTTGGGACATAAGTGAAACTTCTGTCACATTTCTTGACATTTCT
This sequence comes from Actinia equina, assembly GCA_011057435.1. Lineage (NCBI taxonomy): Eukaryota > Metazoa > Cnidaria > Anthozoa > Actiniaria > Actiniidae > Actinia > Actinia equina. The sequence goes on from WHPX01000549.1 coordinate 157,381, forward strand.
GTGAGTATTTCTGCTAATCATCTTAATACCACCATTCATTATAAACCCACAGACTCTCATTCATATTTACTTTATTCCTCCCCACACCCTAAACACTCTCAATTCTATTCCTTTTTCGCAATTCTTACGTTTGCGCCGTCTTTGCAGCGACGACACTGATTTTTCTCACAAATGTCAAGAAATGCGTTCCTTCGCAGTTACCCTATTACCATCATCGAGCGTGCTATGCTTAAAGCCTCTTCCAGAGATCGTAACACTGCTCTCACCCCTAAATCACGCAATTCTAACCTTAACCGCATTCCATTCACCATCACTTACCATCCTATTAACAACTCTATCAAACCTGTTATTAATCGTAACTTCAATTTACTCAATTCTGATCCAACCACGTCTAACATTTTTCAAAGAACACCCTCTTTTTTCGTTCAAAAGGGATCGCAATTTACGTTCTTTCTTAGTTAAAGGTGTACTTCCTTCTAATAAAGAACCCGGTACTTTTCGCTGCTCTCGCAAACGTTGCTACGCTTGCCCTTTTGTTGGTTCACTAACTTCTATTAATCCACCTTTAATATTACTGATCATTTTGATTGTACTTCTTCTAACGTCATCTACTGTATTCAATGTTCGAGCTGCAACATGCTCTATGTTGGAGAAACTGGCCGCCGATTAGGTGATCGTTTTAGAGACCACCGTTACGACATTCGAAAGAAAGATTTAAATAAACCAGTTGCTCGGCACTTTAATTCTGCTAATCACTCTGAGCTTAATGCTATTGTTTTTGGTCTTTATTTAACCCACGGCAGCAACCATCATCGCAAAAAAAAAAAGAAATGCGTGTTATTCATTCACTTGGCACCGTTAATCCCCACGGGATGAACGAACGCTTCGCCTACATTTAAGTTTTTTGTTTTTGTTTTTGTTTTCTTTTCTTTTTCCTTTTTTTCTCACCTATTGTTGCTTTCTATCCTTTTGTTTTCTTTTTGTTTTATGACTTGTTTTCTTCTTATTGGTTTGTTTTCTCTATCCTCTACTATATAAACATCTATCTCACTCTTACTTTCTATTGACTCCGACGAAGGACTAACGTCCGAAACGTCAGTTTCTATTTTCACTACGGTGTTCAACTTATAATTCTACGATAACTTGTACGAAAAATAAACTGCACTAGATATTGTCCACAACAAGTCTGTTTATCGTTGTTACACTTTGTTCTTAGTCCAGCATACAAATTTCATTTTTTTCCCTTCTCTTTTTGCCGTCACTGCCACATTTATAGTTTTCATTTCACACATTCAGGATCATTACTATTTGTTTCTTAAATCAAACTAGAGGAATTCCGGAATACTTCCTCGATTTCCAAAAAGCCGGATCGTCGATCGTCGATCGTCCCTCGATTAAAAGCCCCCTCGATTGAATCGAGACTCGTTCTTGGGAATCGAGACATGTCGTTAGAGATCGGGATCTCTCAAGGATTCTGGTCATCGAGTCCCGTTTTCAAAACGAGTCTCGATTTCCATGAACGAGTCTTGATCTTTCCATAACGAGGGACGAGTCTTCGACCGATTGAATGGATCCGAATCGAGGGAGGGTTCACAAAGAAGATGTAAATGGAACTAAAGAAGGAAAAAAAATTAAAGATAAAAATACATACGCTATTTGAAAAAGACATAAAGCTGTATATAAAAGTAACGTAAATTTGAGAAACGAGCGTGAGTTCGTCATTAGGCTTTCCCAGCAAACACGAGATTTACTTGATTGTCGATGTCCACCAAAACCTTTTTTTTTTCTTTTGCAAATCGAAAATTGAAAAAAGCCAGTGTCAAATTGCCCTAATTCAATATGGACCTTACATCAAACAATCTTAGCTATTTATTGTTCAAATGCACAGGATCATGGTCGTCCGACGGGATCAAATCAATGCAAATGCAACGAAGCATTTTGTAACAAGCCATTTCAAAACTTTTTCGTTGAGAGCAATTTTTGTGGCATTTTCAATTGAATTTGGTGATTTTATTATCCGCATAAACAATTGAATTAGGTCAATTGAGTATATTGATTATTATTCGCACGTTAAGCACATTAAGCTCCCCTGTTCTTCCCTTCTTTTTCTCTTATCTCTCTTTTCTTTTCTCTTTTCTTTTCCTCTCTTTCATTCATCTCCTTTTTCATTCTTACCCTTTCTCTCCTATCCTTTTCTTCCTTTTTTTTGAGGAGTTATCAAAGTTTTTCTCTAAAAAAAAAAGGTTTTTTAAGTCACACGATTGCATGCACTCTATTCAAGGTCTAAAGTGCAATTTATTTTTCGTATGTTTTATTGCAACTTTATTTGAATATTTTATTAGGAGCATTCGTTTTAGGAACATGCTATTGCGAACGGCCGTGATTTGATAAGTCTAGCAATGCACATGGGGTTTTTTTCCTCTTTTGTGTGTGTGTAAGTCTTCCAATTATATTTTTGAAAGATTTGCTTACTTTATGTTATCGGACGTATTTCCTTCGATATAATTTTTTAAATCTTTAGTTTATATTGGGCTTATGAACAACTTAACGACAACAACGTAACAGATATACCGGTAGCTTTGTTTTGTAAATAAAGCCTTCGATGTAACTTCGCAAGTTAAGAAACAATGACTAGACAAACGGATGTAATTTGCACCATTGTCTATATTTTTCATTAATGATTAATGTTGTTTTTTTTCTTTTTGGCTTTTATTTCTGATACGCATCAGTTGTATGCTTGTGTTGATGCTTTCCCCGGCAACAAATTACAGTACTGCGCCGTTCATTATGAATTTTAAAGGTTTCCCTGAGAAAGAAATCAATTTTTCTTCGACCAGAGGCACCTTGTATACAAACAACATAAAAACATATAAAACTATTCGACGTAACCTTGAACGACACAGGCGACGCTCTGGTTTAATTAACTATCGATCGTGAAATATATGTGGAATAATGTAATCTTGTTAAAAACCTTATTTCTGAAGCTGAAATGAGCTACTATTCTGACCTTTTTGCTGAAGCTGGTACTGACAATTTTGCTCTTTTGCGTTCGATTTGTTAGACAACATTTTGTATGCACTTCGCAAAAGGAATTCCCCTTGACTAACCTTGTAGCCTAATGAGACTTGTCCTAGGCAGAACTTTGTGCTTGGGTGTTCCCCAAGCAGTGGGTAGCCACTCGACGGAATCGTGGTGGCCTCCCACACGCGGATCATTGTTTGGGTGAGTTAATTAGCACTCCGGAAGGTTCTGTTTGGGTTATGTATCATTGGGAGCATATAAAAGTAGTAACGAATAGAGTTGTAGATATAGTATAGTATAGTATAGTATAGAAGAAGCTAGAGAGCTTAATAAAAGATCAGAAAGAAGGAACCTTCGCCGCCTTGTGGATCCTAACATCCTTAAGTCCTAACATTGGTGGAGAATTCCGGTTCAAGGTTTGTGGAGAGTTCTTTCTTTTTCTTGGCCTCTTCGTCTTCAAAACCCTGCCACACAATTCGCGCACTCTACCTTTCTTTAACGATACCTAATGTTTTTAATTTAATTGTCGCACTCTGTTGGTGAACTTTCGTGTTCAATTGGCATACATTATTATCGTATATTTAGTTCGTTAACTTTTTCAAACTGTTGACTAGAAGTAGAGCTTGTGCGGCTGAAGCCGTTAGAATAGAAACTGAACACTGTGAATGTGATCCATCTACGAATTCTCCAGCAACTACAAGGCGCAGTCCAGTAACAAGATTCTTTCATTCGGCGCGTCGTTTACTAACAGCTGCACCGAAAACGAATAGTACACCATTGGGTCCTAGTGTTTCCTTCTTAAGCATAAGCAAAATATCTACCTTTATATTTAAAGGGAAACGCTAGTGTTTGGTTCAACTCCGTACCAAATCGAAATGAATTCAATCTTGCTGAATTGACTGAAGCATTACAAAACCAGTTTGCGTCGAGCGCTTCAAATTGGCGACTAAGACAAATTTTAAATGAAAGAACGCAACAAGATAGGGAGAAACTAAGTTCTTACATTACCGACATTAGAAAACAGTGTAGCAGACTCCAGTTACCTCCCTCAGAATGCTTACATCACTTTGTCCAAGGGCTAAGACCAGATATTAAAGAGTATGTAGCGCTGCAACAGCCCACTACCCTAGAAGCCGCTGAGAATTTAGCAAAGTTAAAAGAAATTATATCATCTGAAAATTCCACGAAACCTATCGACACTAAAAAGTTGACTCAAGATATTGTACAGCAATTAAAGGATGCAGGCATGATAACATCAAATCAACCTTTAAAAACCGCTGCCATTCATCACCCTTTGCCAATGGAAAATACTCCTTTCTCAAATTTGCCAGCGCCACAAACAGTATCCATCATTACCGCCACCAACACAACCGTATAGTTCATTACCGCCAGCAATTCAACAATATAGTTCGTTTTCCTCGCCCCAAACTCAACAATTTGAGCCAGTCAATCCTCAAATCTTCCAACAAATGATAAGAGAAGAGGAGCAGCCATTTGCACAAAATTTTGAAAATCGAGGACGGAATAGGAACTTCCAAAGGGGAAGAGGGAGAACAAGATTTGGCATTGTTATTTGCGGATACTGCGGAAAGAGGGGCCACGCCATGTACAATTGTAGATCCCTGTATGGTAACCATGACCAGAATTACCATCAAGGTGGTCAAAGTCGCAATCGCCAATACAATCAAAATCAAAACACCGGAAGATTTCCTGGCCAATTCCCAGTGCAAAGAAATAACAATAATAGAGGTCAACCCCCGGAAAACTAGAGGGGGCCCTCATCGTAGAATTTATTAATAACAGTAGTAATGAGATGGGGGCCCAAGACAAATCTATGCCTAAACGAGAACATGAAAAAGACACACAAGAAAATCGGCGAAGAAGTAATAGCATCAAAAAAGCTGATATTAGAAATAAAGAATTAGAATTAGTACACCTTGCAAAACAAAAAGTCGAAATGAAAGAAAACAAAAACGAAATAAAAGCAAAAGATTGTACACCATCTGCTATTAGAGAAGATTTGTACTTAAAATCTTTCGAAGTTCAAAATATGGTCCAAGAACAGCGCGTAAAGCCAAGTTCTATAGAAGTAACCAAGGATAAGCCTAAAACTTCTGAAAACCTAGACTCTGCAATGACGCCTAATCAGTCTCTAGATTCAGAAAGTAAATAGGCTCAACAAGACATAAACAATGAAAATTATAATGAAACAAAACAGGAAAGAGGACAAACCCATCCTGAGAGGGTCAATCAAATCAGTGTCATAAAACTGAAGGGAAACCCAAATTCAACAATGCAAGGTAAATTCAGCGGAGTAAATGTGACATTGCTTGTCGATACAGGTGCAACTGTGACATGTTTGAGTGATACGTTTTGGCAGAAGTTAAAAAATACTCATTCCTTGTCACCTTGTAATCGTTCTATGGCCATAGAGACTGTCAATGGACAACCTCTGAATATTATTGGAGAAACAAACATAACATTTGAAATACAAGACAACACTTTCAATCATTCAGCAGTCATAATTAAAAACTTAAGTTATGAATTAATACTGGGAAGAGACTTTCTGAGTCAATTTATTTGCAATCTTGATCTACATGATGGTACATTCACTTTAATACCCAAGACACCCGAGAGTACAAAAGATCCAACAGAAAACATTCTACCCTTCATGGATGTGGATGACATACCTCCCATCATGAATAATAAAGAGAATGAACCTAAATCATATCCAGTACATGCTCCATTTTCCTTTGTACTACCCCCACGAGCGGAAACAATCATACAAGCTAAGCTCGATGAAGCTTTGCGACCACATACTACCGGATTAATTATTGCCAGATCATATTTACCAGAGAGATACTCCATAATTGGGGCGGCAGAATTAGTCACATTGTTAGGTGAAAAGACGGTTCCTGTACGTTTGATGAACCCTACTGCACAACCAGTTAAGATCTATCGAAGAACTAAGTTAGCTCAACTCGATGTGGTTGACTCAGACATTGAAACATTTGAAATGAATAACAAAATTTCAAATCACATGACAAGACATGATGATGTTCCAGAAAGCGATACCCGCGACTATTCCTCCTTGCCAGATACTTTCAATTTGAAACGGGTATTTCTTCCAGAATGAGTTGTCCTAGAGCTTACAGAAACAGTGTAAAGAAATGTAAACGTTGGCCTATCGAAAACTGTAAAAGATTAACATCGGATGAAAAATTCTGGTTGCAAATGAAAACCAGGAAACGAAGGTCAAGTTGGTACTGTCACGCCGGATTACTAGGCATATTCAAAGCAATATACGAATCTACAGGCATCTATTAAAAATCACGGATGGAATGAATACAAAATTGAATCACCTTATTCAAGCAGTTCGACAGATAGACAAAACATTTGAACAATGGCTAAAAGAATTAGAAAGAAAAGCGAACAAGGTGGACTGTGATGACTATCTAAACATGGCCTTCCTATCAATGTTTTCATACGAGAATAACCGAGCACTATCGTTGGTTTTACGTTTCTTCGAGATCCAAGATATATTGAATTAGTTAGTGCAACTAAATAACAACATTTTATTCGGTTCGTCAGACTTGCCGCAATTTGTGTTCTCGGAATTTATTTCCAGATTGCGCGGCGGGCCGAAGCTTAAGTTTACCAAAGAGGCGCTTAAAAATAACCTTCCTACTCTGGCTAGTCCCATGGTTGATGTGGAACATAGCCATAACAAAATCACTATTAATATCTTGGCTATAATACCGGAAATTCCTAACAGAGAATCTTTCTGTACTATAGAACACTTGACTCCTCTTAAATTTCATATTTCCAACTCTTGCTATCAAGGGCCAACTAACAAACATGACCTTCCTTTAATTACTTGCCCTTATACAAAGCATATCATATCAAGATCCACTCTGGATAAGTGCTTCGTAACACATAATGCTGTTCTTTGTCCCACTAATATTCTGAAAATTATGAATAATCTTGAGTGGCTTGGGTTCCCATGGAGTACTGGTATGAAGTTGAACTATCCTCGATACCACCTCGTGGCCAAGTCAAGCAACGATCTACATCCAATGATACATCTTGGAGGCCGGTACTATCTATCTACAACAACAGGAACGTTAGCAACTAACCTTGGAACCCTGAGGGTTTCACCGTTAAGTGTTTACCACTTCCCCTGTAATGTGACATTTGAAGGCATGAAGTCTGGTCTCTCGACGTGTCCTCAACGACTAGAGATAACGTTACCCGTATTTCAAGAAGAAGCTTTACACTACATTCCTTGGGATATGAAAGATAACATCAATCTGAAGCTACATTACGATTCGCTGCAGATTCCAAAACCGACTTCTATCAAAGATAACATTACTGAACAATTGAACAAACTATATGATTTCTACGACCAGAGATCAAATAACGATATCACCCGCACGAACAATCAAATCAACAAAATCCAAACGAGTAGTCAAAAAGTAGCATGGCATGGCATGGCATGGCATGGCATGGCATGGCATAGCATAGCATAGCATAGCATAGCATAGAAGAAGCTAGAGAGCTAAATAAAAGATCAGAAAGAAGGAGCCTTTGCCGCATTGTGGATCCTAACATCCTTAAGAGGGCGTCTCTCTAAGAGCGTGCCACTCGATCTGGTAGATTAGTAGCCTGTAGTCCACCCGGAGTTGACGATGGGATGTGCACTTGTCCACAAGTGCGCATCACGTCTGAAAAGGAGGGTGGTAGATTAGTAGCCTGTAGTCCACCCGGAGTTGACGATGGGATGTGCACTTGTCCACAAATGCGCATCACGTCTGAAACTGAGAGTGTTAGGTCAGTAGCCTGTAGTCCACCCGGAGTTGACGATGGGATGTTCAACCTTCCACACGTGCGCATCACGTCTGAAACGGAGGGTGCTAGGTCAGTAGCCTGTAGTCCACCCGGACTTGCCCACAAGTGCGCATCACGTCTGAAAAGGAGGGTGGTAGGTTAGTAGCATGTAGTCCACCCGGAGTTGACGATGGGATGTGCACTTGTCCACAAATGCGCATCACGTCTGAAACTGAGAGTGTTAGGTCAGTAGCCTGTAGTCCACCCGGAGTTGACGATGGGATGTTCAACCTTCCACACGTGCGCATCACGTCTGAAACGGAGGGTGCTAGGTCAGTAGCCTGTAGTCCACCCGGAGTTGACGATGGGATGCGCACTTGTGGGCAAGTGCGCATCACGTCTGAAAAGGAGGGTGGTATATTAGTAGGCTGTAGTCCACCCGGAGTTGACGATGGGATGTGCACTTGTAGGCCAGTGTACATAACGTCTGAAAAGGAGGGTGGTAGGTAGATTAGTAGGCTGTAGTCCACCCGGAGTTGACGATGGGATGTGCACTTGTAGGCCAGTGTACATAACGTCTGAAAAGGAGGGTGGTAGGTAGATTAGTAGTCAGTAGTCCAGAATTGATCATGTCTGAAAAGAAGGTTGCTAATATTTAATCCAGGGGTTTTGGATACTAGGATGTCTGCTAATTGGCAAAGAATGAGGGTGATATATGATAATAATAATAATATATTGATATATATATTATTAATATTATCAATATTATTATTGTAAAGCAATGTAATATATGCTATTTTTAGGTTTAATTTCAAAGGTTTAAAAAGTGCCAGGCTCCCTAGAGTGGTACAAAATTTAAAACTTTGAAATTAAATTACAATTTAAAACCTAGTTACTTCCCATTTATTTCTTTTCGTTCCAGGTATTTTTCAAGGGAAGTGGGAGTTACGACGAGAAAGGGGATGACTCCACCATTATCATTGAAGTTGATAAAGGTAAAATATATTGCCAGGGAAAATATATAGGGTGTTTAAGTGTGTATGTGATGCGAGCTTCATTGTTCATTAGTTCTGGCAAGAGAATATTAAGTAAGAGAGCACAACTCCCATACATGGGTCTGTAACCATGAAAGTTTCTTGAAAATCTATTTTTAGCTCCGCGCGCAAGGCTGAGCTATTTTTAGCATGCGATTCCTGATTGCTCAGAGTTGTAGTGACTTTAATGCGAGCGGGAAATGATTTTAGTTTCCGAAGAGAAAAATGCCTTCATAATCAGGAAAAAATTGAAATAATTAAAGTAACAAGTGTTCTTCATAGACGAATTACTACATTATTTTAACAGCTATGTAAAAGAGCATCGAAAAAGATCAAATTAGGATGATTTTCAGTATACGAACAAGCTGAAAACAGCAAAGACGCCAGGGGATAAAAATGGGAAAAGAAAATGCGATGAAAAAAGCGAAAAACCTACAGTTAACACAGCCAAAAAAATGAGCATTTATCGTAGTGTTTTCTAAGTTAAGTTAAAGTGATTTAGAAGACGATGAACAAGACAAGTATTTTGTTTAACACACGAATCAGAAAGCAAACTTGCACTGAAATGAGAGACACTGAAATGATTTTTCACAATTATTTAATATGTTTATCTTGCCAAAATACGGTATGCCACTTTATGCAAAAGACAATGCCCATTGAGAAAAAGTAAACTATTAAATAAGTTCCACTATTAAAACTAGAACTAGCTTTTAGATTTTGTACCATGAATTTTCGCTCCGCCTCAACGTTCAATTCAATTTATTCACACACTTTTTTCCTAACTTTTCAAACTCTAAAGTCCCCAACAGACAATAGAAATACAATCACGATATCGGCCAAGTACGAAAAGTGAATCAAACTTAGTATTTGAGGATCTACTTGATCAAGAAAAAGAAAAAGGGGATCCGAAAAATGGGAGGAAAAAAAAAAAAAAAAAAGGAAAATTCCAAAATTCCGGGAGGTCCAAAAATCGGAAAATCGTATCTCGTAAACTCCCTGACTTTTCAAAAACGTGTTTCGAAGTGAAAACGTGTCTCCATTTAAAAAACGTGACTCGTTTTAAAAATCGAGACACGTTTTTGAAAACGGGACTCTATGACCAGAATCGGATCTCTCAAGGATTCTGGTCTTTATATATTACAAACTATTAAATTATTAGACTCGCTCTTGAATAAAAACTATATCAAACTTTACGCTCGCGGAAATAGATATAACAATCCATATTCTTTTCACTAATGTTTCAAATATTGTTATTTCCATATCACACAGTGCTGCGCTCCATTTTTATCTGTAGGTGCTTTTTGTTCTTATGTTAACTCTTGATATTAATATTAATATTAACTTAAATAATATTATATTAATGTTAATATTATAGTAATTTCTTAACCCATATCATATTGATAGATGTGTTGATCATATCATATTCATGTCTTTTCTTTTTTTAGTATAACAGGGGTCGTCTCGCAAAGGATTCGTGGGTCTTTGGTGTGATAACCACTGAATACCAACCGGCCAGAGGCTATTACCAGGTGGTTGAAAGACGAAACCGCGAATGCCTTTTGCCCATATTACAGAGGTGTTTAAAGCCTGGAAGCGTGGTACACACCGACGACTGGGGGGCCTACGAACAATTGGAAAGACATCTACCTTTGCAAGTGGCAAGCCACCAAGTGGTTAACCACTCACTCAATTTTGTAGATCCTGCAACTGGAGTCCACACCCAAACGATCGAGTCCAAATGGAATCAACTGAAGTTGAAACAAAAGCAAAGGATGGGAGTTTCGCGGGACGAATTGCAACGTTATTTGAACGAAAGAATGTGGAGAGAGTGGAACGGAAAAGATGATGAATGCCTAGTTAATTTATTTTCATCGATATCTTTAAAGTTCATTACAACTGTTTCTGTTTGACTTATAACAATTATAATTTTTTATTTTACCAATATGCCGAGAAACAAATAAGAAATACTGTAACGCAGTTTTGATTGTGGCTACATAAATAAGTAAACATTCAATAGAGTGTATATCGCAGTTTCACATGAGCGAAGCGTAGTCGCTGTTCTAGTGGTACTTGTTTCCAAGAATAAAAAGTATAGATACCAGCTAGCAACATAAATGTTTTGAAGGATACTGCGAGGATAATTAAGCTGTTCCACTCACGCTTGAAATAATTATCGCTTAAATTTCTTTAATGTCTTTGCAATTTCTAAACTGGCATGCAGTATTTCTACTTTGTCCGGCCGCTTCATACAGCTCGTTAAGATATGTGATTCACTTCAACAATTATGCACAATGTAAGAGTTAAAAACGGAATAGCTTTCACTCAATGAATATTTTTACTTTGTAGAAAGCGAGCCATGTTCGGTAAAAAAAATTAATTGTAACACAATGGTATCTTTATTTAAATTGATGAATAACGAAAAAGTAATACTCAAAAATACTGTCGCGAATTAATGGTACGTTTTAGCATGGATAGACCTACTTCCATAACCTACAACGCCTGGACATTTTAATTTTTAAAAAAACTTATAATACACTCTACAAAATTACTCGAATCTGAGTGGACATGAGGAGTACGTTTAGAGGAATTGTTTTCCTTCGTATGGGTTTTGATCCCAATTTTCGTTTTGGGTTAGCACTCAAAACCCTTTTTAACAGTTAGAAACTGATGTACTATGATAAAATGCCTGTTTTTGAAGCGGTATTTTCAACAGTACAATAATGTTTTGTTGCATTTGTGTTAGAATGTTGCTTTGTTAGGCTTTTTTATAGAAAATACATAGGAAATAAGCAAATTGAGAAACCATGCGTTCACTTAATAAACAATTTAGATGCCGCACGTTGACACTACACTTGTTTTATAAGTTATATTATTTTCACTCATTAATTTAATGATAGAACCACTAATATAAGAGCTCTTATTCCCATATAATCTGAGGTTCAAGCCAGTGTCTTTTGAATCATTAGCTAAGCTATACAGATTATCTGGATGTGTTCTGTCATGTGTCATGAAACGTTTGATGACAATATCGTCAACTTCGTCAGCGAGGGTGTCTGGTGCTTGAATACGTGCTTCAAACACCTCCCTCATTGACACATTAAGGCCCTTCAGACTGGCCATCCCAATATTCCCTCCCCTACCAAACGTTTTTGGCAATTTCCTCGCCACTGCCTCTGCCTCTTTTAAAATTCTATCGAGTTTCCCCTCCTTTACTAAGGAATCGATGAATTCTTCTATACGTTCAGTTCCAGTCTGGTCTGCTTCGTTGTCTCGCCTGTGAATAAAGCACAAGACATATTATCCATGGAATTCCAAATGATAGCAGTTCGAAGGGGGTGGAATCTGGATTTGATTGAACTTTACCTACTTTTTATTTACAGCACTCGTCTTGTTGCTCTCAGTCTAAGAATATGATAAATACATACTAGTTAACTTTTGAACTTATTACCGCCTTATTACTTATGTATTATGTATAGTTATAATAATAATAGTAATAATAATTTGTAATATTTTTTTATAAAGCGTATTTTCAGGCTGCTATAGCCGCAAAAATTATGTGACGGCTGCGGAGGAGCTTACATGCCATTTTACCACGTACCTTTATTTTCTGGTATTTTACAATCGTAACCGCCTCATGAATGTCGACACTTTTCAAATTGTTTATATCGATTGTCCTTCCCATTGCCTCTCCCTCTTCGATGACGTCACGTATGGTATCGTACACATTATTTTCTACAGAAAAACTGAAGAAAGTAATGAAAGTCAGAAACAAGGTTTATTTATTGGTTGTTTCATATGGTATTAGTTCATGGCATATTTATTGACCCCAGGAATAATGTATTACACCAATGTATCAACCGCACTTTACTGATCTGTTTTTTATTGGCTTGGTTGTATCTGTTGAGAAAACTTACGTCAATAATACATCCACGGGTTGCTTGGATGAAAAAAGCTCGAGGTGGACCTCTAAACTTGAATTCAGGAGGAGCATCAACCTCCAGACCTGGCCCATCTTCTCAAATAATGGACTACGCAGTGAAACGCAATGAGAGCGTCTCATATGCAGAACCAAGTTGTCAATGGTCCAGCAGGTGGACCACATACCACATGGTCTAGGCACATATCGCTTTCCAGCATCCGCTGACTGAAAGACCGGAAAAATGTATTTATAGGTGATTCTGAATATCAATTATAAATGAGGCCAATTATTAAGGGCAGGGGAAAGCGTTCATTTTGAAAAGTCTATTCAACTCGCTCAATCCTTGACCAATTCGCTTCTATCGGATAGAAAAGGAATGATTGAAAATGCTATAGACGATTGCATTGACTCTTTATTATGTTTTCGATTTACGTTCTCTTATACTATCTTACAGATACAGAGCTTGGGCAACCTGTGCTAAATTATGAGAATATACTCGCGTTGAAGCCGTAACCTCAGTGGTGTGAAGAAAATAGCAAACGAAGTTACAAACTAATTACCTTAAACTTTATTTGGTACAATAACTCTTCGTGCGCTTTGACCAGCAAGAGGTTGTGGTGGGCCAAAGAATTTTTAGCGTGCACCTCCATTTCCTCTGAGTTACCATGGAAGGTGCACATTGGTACGTCACAAGGACGAATCCGTTCCTCGCAACACATTAAATGTTCCATAGCCGCACTCCTAAAATAGTAGTTAAGTTAAAAGAAAAACTCGGTGATTTTATATTCTATAAACTTTCACTCTTAATCACACATTTCTCTATCCTGCAGAGTACACTGCCAAAATTTCTAGCTAGTAGAGTCTCCCTCGTTGGTTCAAATATAATGTTCCGGGGAAGTTCAACAATAATAATTTTAATAAATAAACACATATAGTATTGACCATTATATTCGATACTTTGTACCAAGATTTTTTAAAATAAATTATAATTTTTATTGGACTTACGCCGTGCTCACATGTATGTCAATCGCCGAAGATAAGACTTTTTAAAAACAGTTATAACTAAACTGATCATGATATACTGGTTCAGAGTAAAGGGATATCTACTCACATTTTATTCTATGTTTGTCTTGTGTTTTTCTGAAGTATGGACAAATATTTTCCATATTGAAGAATTATGCGGTTTCTCTACTCTAAGGACTTGCAGCCGCAAAAGAATGTTTTCAGCTTTCCCACGGGGTAAAGGTCTGACCCAAGACAATTAGAACAAAGGGTCTTTGTTAGAAGTATTTCGACACTTCCCTCTCTTGGTGTGAAATCACCTTTATTTCTGTTATTTTGTTAGTTTAGTTCTGTATGTGTGTATGGTATTTTGTTTTTAATCTTGCTTTGTTTTTGTAAATGATACATCGGTCCAGCGATAAGTACATCTCCTCGTTTCACATATTAAAGCACTGGCTAATATCAAGGCTTTTTTCAATATTTGATTTGAAATTTGATGATCATGTTTCCCGGATGTCATAAATTTTTTTCTCAACTCCTTCATGAAAGCTACTCCCAACGAAAATAAACAGGAAGTTCTGGAATGTGTCAATGTATTAAAGCAGAGGTATACCGCCTAATTCACTATCGTATAGCCACCAACAAGCATGGACGGTTTTAGCTCAGATGACGCAGTGGATTTTTTGTCGCCTAAAAACTCCATTGGAAAAACGGTGATGAAATGGATAGTTGTAACAAAAAAGAAATTTGTCTCTGCTCCAAGGGGTTCTATGTGGGAAGACATGAAGACGAGCGGCGAAGCCAGGTACATAGGGATCAACACATTATGGACAGCCGAGATGTTAATGGACCAGCTTCGAGCTGTTTTCCCTTGTCTTCAAAGCAAAGAACGTAACCAGTAAGTCACTGTGAATCCAAGTCTTCTTTTTCAAAACTACTTTTAGTTGATAAAAACTTCGTGAATATTAATACTTATTTTCTCCTTTCCATTAGAATCAGAGTTTTCAGAACAACCTCGCGCGGGAATATCTTCACAAGGCTATCAGAATATCTCCCTAACGCCAAGGAGCTGCTACAATTGTTTAAAGGGACAAAATCGCCAAGGATTTACCTTTACATGAAAAATAGCAAAGGTATGATCAATATATTTATGAATATGTGTGATGTAAAGAAAACCTTGGACTTTGATATCCATATATATATATTTGATATACATATCAGATACACTGATATCTAACACCGCAATCAGTTAAGGTTTAATTTGTAATTCCAGTTCCAAAACAAGGAATGGAAGTAGGTTGTAAAGGTGAGCAGGCTGAATTATTCGTCACACTCAGTTTGTTATAGCGGTTTCTTTACGTTGGGCACGGTTATTACAGCTCTTTTGTAGTTCATTTGTGCTTTCAGTACTTGGATGTTACATGCTCCACTGTATGCTACCATCGTAGAAGGATTACAATTTTAAATTACTTTACAATTTCATATATCTAGAAACTATATAACTACTGTAGTTATAACTAGAATGTTTTAAACATTTGTATAATAATGAAATCCGGTTAAAAAACCTAGCGCATTCATCATTTCAGGAAAATAACGAAAGATTTTACATTTATTGAAAGAGTATGAACAGGGATAACTTTAATGGTGCCTTGAATTCCACCTTTTATCTGTTTTTGTTAGAAACTGAAGTGGGGCTCCTGTGGAAACGAAAACGAGGTTCAATTTCAAGTGATAATTTCCTCTACAGTATAGTAGTGATGAAAACCGTCTTATATGCAAAGAAGCCATGCAGTTACTCACACTTGTCTTTATTTATTTGCCAAAGCATTATATTTCAATTTTTATTGCCCTCCACTTTCATTTATATATACATTTTTATTCTTGTTTTTTTATACATTAATGATTTTGTCTCCATTTTTCATAGGTTCACCATGGCTGTCAGGAAGCCAAAAAAAATCGTGTACGTATTAAAGTTTGCTCAGATCAGATAAAAAAATAAAGTTTATTTTCAAGCTTATAGGGTGAAGTCATTACACCTTTTAAATAGACATCAGACTAAGTAATGTTTAATAAACCTTAAAGTCTGTCCTTTTTTGTCTATTTAACTACTAATTGACTAATAATTTTGTTCTTACACTCTACTAAGACACTATAAACAAAATAACAATTTTTTATCAATATTTTTATATTTCATTATATATATATATATATATGTATTATTTATATAAAGGCTTTTTTCCTCCCTCTTTCTGAAAGAAATGAGAAAAAATGAGCCTTTGTTATAGCTAATTATGCTATCTATTTTTCAACTTTGCAGCTGGAAAAAGTACCATAAACGACACGAAAAAAGAAACTAATAGGAGTACTATCAGTAAGTATTGTTATTTTATTTAAAATGTTTTTAATAACATTCCTTGTAGAATAATTATTTATAAATAATTGCCTATTATGCTACATGTATCTATATTTCAACTTCGTAGTTAGCAAAAGTACTAAGAATACTAAGCATGCCACAGCTGCAAAGACTGTCATCAGTGAGTTTCTTCAATTATCTTCAAAGAGATAAACTGACAGCATTAAGATTATAATGAACAAGTTACATATGTATCTCTCTATTTGTCTTAATTTTTGGTTTACAAGACTACATTTGTGTTCTTTTGCAGGTACACCATTAAAGTCTTTTCCTGGCCTAAGAGGATTAGCAGCCAAAACAAATTCTACCTCGCATTTGCATACAATCGGAGGTCACGTGAGATAGCAAGCATGCGTATCCGAGCTCAGTGCGAGTTGTTGTCCGAGCATACAGTCGCGATTTGTCTTAGAGGAGTTGAAATTGCTTCTTTTCGACGAAAATTATCCCAAGATAGTTTTAAAAATGGCTGAAAACATCAGCCTAGATTCTGAAGACGAAGGAAAGGGACCGGAAAGTCATTCCAAGAAGACCGTTGACAGTGGTGAAGGAACTTCGGAGTCGGCCATGCCGCTCGATACATCAACCGACCAACTTACCCGCTTAACATCAGCGATTAATCAACTTACAGAACATCTAATTGGCAAAGAAAATCCTACAAAATTGCAAGAAGACTCTTCAAGAACCTCTTCCGTGAAGGGAAAAGGCAAAGGGCCGGCAAAACGTTCAGCGGCCCCTGAAGATCGTCTCGCCAAAAAACGGCGCCAAGATGGCCGCTCCACGAGCACGCCTGATGGCGAGGATGATCGAGACCCTGAAGAAATCATGAATGAGATCATTGGTAAAAACAATGTCTCAGATGAATCTGAACACGAACATGAATCTGGTGAGTCAGATATTGATGAAACACTAGCCGAACTCCAAAAGGAGTACGAGTCTGATGACATAACTGGGGCCAAGCTCCAACATAACCAGCTCGCTAAGCTAGTTGACAAAATGCTTCGACATCGTATGTCGGATAAAGCATTAAAAGACAAGTTAGATCGCATAGAAAGGCCGGAAAACTGTCAAAATGCAAAGCCTACTAGGGTGAATCCAGGCATCTGGCGAAGGCTCAGAGATTACACTAGAAAAACTGATGCACAAATGTACAAAATTCAACAAGCTCTAGTGAAAGGAATGATACCAGTCATGCGCATGACTGACCTGACAGAGCTTTAAGACGCGCGTAGTCTTACCACTGCCGCCCGTGCCGTAAAGATAAGAGAGACGTTGGTAGGATATGGGGTCTGCAACCGATGGCAATGGCTCTTTCGTGGGCGTAACGGAACCGCGGAGGTGTTCGCAGTGATATTCTACACGTTCTCTCCGAGACTTTATTTCTTCGTCTTTGACGCGCCATTGACCACTTTCTGCGAGCTCATCTTCGGTGTAGAATTCTTTCATCTTCTCCAACACTTCTGGCTTTACATACAAGGAATCCGTAGCTACGCGCGGGATGTCCTCTTTGTCAAACCTAAGCAACATTGCTAATAGGTTTATGTGCGCATATGCGAGCATGCTGGCACGCAGATGATAATACTGTGGTCTGTGGTCTTGGTAGTAACATAAAGCATTCCATTTCTTTTCTTTCTGACCTTCTATGAAATAGTCCCATTTCTCCACAGACACCATAGTTCCTTGGTCATGTGCCCGCTTTATTAGGAAACCCAATTCGCCTTCGTCCGTTATTAGGCGCCGCTGCATATGCTTTTCTCCCTCCTTTGCGCCCTGCGTGAACTTTCCTATGACCACACGCGCTGTGGGGTTATGCTCCGGTAACCACTTCGTGAAGGAGGAGTGACATAGGATAGCTTCGTGCGCCGTGTATTTCAAGAGCTTACGTTCTTCAAGGAATTTGAGGAGAGGTATGGGAATCCATTCCTTTTCCTGTAAATGCTTCCCATACCACGCGTAAATTATTGGGTGCAAGCCCTTTGCTAACTTCCAGGTGGTTAATCGTACGAACCCTGTAGCCGGGGCGTCGTAGTGACCGTCTAAGGACACACGAAAGAATTGGGAGTCTGGATGTCCGTAGCGGTCATAATATTCCTTACAATCTCCAAGACCTTTAAAACTTGCAGGATAGCAGTGCTTCATATCCAATGAGACATATTCGCCTTCGTCATACTCCATGTTCCATAAACCACCATGGCCGTGTTCTACGCATGCTTTAGAAATATCTCCAAAGGAGGCCGGGGTGGGTTTCCATCCATTCCTTTTCTTCGCGGCTAGGAAGTCCAAACTTCGAGAGCTTAGGACTTCATCGGAGAAGTCTTCGCCTAAAGTCTCGCATGCGCTTTGAATTCGCTGTTGTTCTACTTCGGGTCGGTAAAGAGTACCATCTTGTGTCATAAATTGACTTCCTTCTGAATCCATTATCCATATGGAGTTTTCATGGATCAATTTTATCAATGGAGAGGTTTTATAAACCTTCGTTTCTTTCTTTTTAGGGAACCTTAGTTCACGCCAAGCATGTCCGTTGTGTTGGTAAATGACTATAGGAGCACCTTTACCGCCGTATTTATGCGTTCCGGGGTAAATGAAGCCGTCTGTGATGTCTTTCACGTGTATGCGCCTTCCTAACGCCGTTTCCAACTTCTTAATATTGTTTATGGTAGCTCCTGCTCTGCGGGTAGCATCTTCCCATCTCCTGATGGCTTCTCTTCTATTTAAAGTCAATTTACCACCACGTGAGGAGTCCTCAAAGAACTCTCTTACCAACTTACCAACGCAGTTACCAGGATGTCGCATTGGTTTCAACTTCTTGACATCCGGCTTCTTAATCTCATACGCGCCATAAATAACTACGGTAACTGGGTATGCAACTTCGTAGAACATCATGTCTATTCCTTCGAGTGCTCCAGGTCTGGTATTCTTATTCAGAACGAACAAGCTTTGCTTACCAGGCGCTCGTATTGGATTACGACCCTTTTCTATTATCCACTCACCGTCTAAATACTTTATAAACGTCAACTCCAAACGGTATTCACCTTCGGGCATCAGATCGATTATCCTTTCTGCTCTATCGTAGTTCATGGTTTCGTCTGTATCTCCCTCCATAAATGTCGTGAAGGCAAAATCAGCATCCAGGCGGTCCAACACCTGAGTTCGCAACTTACGCACAGTTTTGTTTCGAATGCTTTCGATGGCGTCCATCTATATGTAAAGGATATTTTAACCTCCGTTTGCGTTACCCAAACACAGCAGCAGTAAGGGACTTATCGCCGATGCGGCCGGATCGCGCAAGACCCCCTGTAGGGCCTTTAACCTACCTCCAAAACCCCAGGGGGGGCTGGTGTTTTTCGATATGTGATTTTTAGCAATGCGGACGCTTCGCGAGTCCCCCTTACTGCTGCTGCTTGGAAGGTGATCTTCAGACGACATGGATGAAATATGGCCTGTACAGTGAACCCAAAGCAATAGCGAAATATGAAAATCAGACCAAGAAAAATGTCTCTACTACTGGTTTGTGGGTCAACCCAAAATATCCTTTTCTTGCTTGTTCACCTGATGGCCTAGTTGAAGAAGATGGAATAATCGAAATCAAATTATTAAAGTTGTTTAAGGATTATGAAATTGAAAAGATTATCAAGAATGGCAGCACTGTTGTTTCAAAAAACACTTTGGATAGACAATGTTTCATAATAAAGGATGGAAAATGTGTATTGAAGAAAAGTCACAGCTACTATCATCAAATACAACTCCAACTGCTGGTTACTGAAAGAGCATATTGTGACTTTGTGTTGTATGCTACCAATGGCCCAGTATCCATCGAGAGAAAAGAGAGAGACGAATCCTTAATGTCAGAAATATTGAAGCATTTATCAAGTTTTCTAGATGCGAGTACCAAGGGATCTGCATCCATTCGTAATAGCAAACGACAATTTCCTTCCCATTCAGCTATATAAACCGACAACACCGACAAGTAAGATGCCAACAGGTACATGTATGACATTCTATTTTCATTAGAGTTTTAGGATTTGTCTCTCATTCGTATTTTACTTCATATTTTTCTTAACAGCGACTGACTCCAACCCATCAGTGACGGCAGTAACATCTGGCTCCCACCCATCAGTGACAGCAGCACCATCTAGCTCCCACCAATCACCCATGCCAATCCTACCTGGCCCACCTATAGTTATCATTCCATGGGTAGGAACCACTACTACAGGTGTTTCGTTGGCTAATACCTGCCCATTAGATAATTGGCTTTAATTGATTTTTTTAGTTCATTTTTACAGTATTTTATCGTTTTATTTGTGGTTTTTTTACTGGCACCTGTACGTTTATTATGTTGTTCATCGAGCCTATGGATTCCTGGAGTCATTTTGGATGTTTTACTACAACTTCTGCTGTGATACCTACATCAGTACTGGATCATCGATACTCCCATTGTTATTCTTCTTCATACATGAAAGCAATCAACCAGTTTGTTTCCCAGCACAAGCTGCTACCGATCGGAGACTTTCATCTGAGGTTTACACATCTATCAAGAACCTTGGTATTCCACGAAATCGACGTGGTTCTAGGAAAGAGCTGGTTTCTTCGGTCTCAGTGATTCCTACGCGGATTTCTAGTGATGAATCTAATTATTTTTCAAGAATCAGACTTGAACTTTCGTTTTGCTAATTTCAACAATTTAACTTTTGTGTCTTGTCATGATGATAAACAGATGATTCCAGGGAGGATAACTATTCATCACCAATACTCTCGGGAGATTACACCTGTTGTTAATGCAAATAGTTTCTCTATGTCTACACGTTCCATTGCTCCTGAATTCAAGCATAACTCTTTGGAACTTTGCTTACTTAACTCAAGATCTGTCAGAAACAGAGCGCTGTTGTAAATGACTGTACCATCGATATCATGGCTATAACTGAAACGTGGCTCAATTCTGCTGTGCTAGTTTTAAAAATAGACTTAAGAGACATTTTTTTCTCTTTTTCTTAATACTAAGAAGCATATTTATAGACTACGCGATTTAGATTTATTTTATATATTGCAATTATTAATTAGTTTTATCTTTTAAATATTTATACTTTATTCATAATCAATAGGTAAGCATTTCGTAAATATTGTAAATATTCTATCGTAATTTTTTGTGAAGCGCCTTGGACAATTTTGGAGATGAGCGCTATATAAATAAATTATATTATTATTATTATTATTATTATATGCTGAATCTAAATTGTCAGTTATTCCATTCACTCCAGTTGTTATCAGAAGTGTTATTGATTTTTATGGAAATGAAGCAGACTACTTATTAAGACATTTCCAGCCATTCCTAAAGAGCATGGTGACAACATATTGTAATGAAAGTACCTGTCCATCACCAGTCAACAGCTCTACTACTTGCAGCACAGCACTAGGTATCCCATCAGATACAAGCAATGTGTTTAATAATTCTCTGAGTGACTGGCTGTATCCTAAACCAACAACATGTGGGGAAAAACTTCATCAAAAACCAGCTGCTGGTGTAAGCTTTAAACAGGATGTTACTTTAGATGCTAATGGAAGCACATTTGTTTCCTGGCATTGTGCTGGAGAAAGAACAAGTACACCACGTATGATGACAAACTTTCAGAATATTGTCATCTTTTCAGTTGACTTGCTTAGTAGAGCTAGAATATTAAACATTAATAACTTACCATCAACAATAACTGTACATGGAAAGATATTTCAACTTCAGTCTGCCACATTATGGAATGGTAATCACTATTTAGGCATATTTTGTGATGCACTTAGTTACTGGTATGTGTATGATGGACTTAAAGTTAGAATGCACTTTGGCATCCAAATTTTGCAGAGGCAACCCCAAGGATATTTATTAAGTTATTTAGTATTTTGCACATGAGAAATTCTAGGATGGCTATAGACATGTACATGCTCTGATTTTCATCAATATACATTATGCAACTTGTGTACGTACATGAATATAAATCAAAGTTGCATGGACATTTTATTTATACTAAACAGTTACTGTTCTATTGTTTATGAAGAGACATTGGAATAATGAATTGTAAAGTCATATATTTATTAATTTTGAATGAACTCTTGTATCCAAGTTTTGCAGAGGCAACCCCAAGGATATTTATTAAGTTATTTAGTATTTTGCACTGTCATGAGAATTCTAGGATGGCTATAGACATGTACATGCTTTGATTTTCATCAATATACATATGCAACTTTTGTATGTACATGGATATAAATCAAAGTTGCATGGATATTTTATTTTATTTATACTAAACAGTTCCATTATTTGATAGATTTAATAATTGTAGTATTTTATGCACACACATTTGAATAATGAATTGTAAAGTAATTGATTTATTAATAATGGAATCTTTCTTATGAACTGGTGAATCAAAGATGTTGCAATATTCATTTCCTAACAACACTCTTATAATATGTATCATATTATATCTATATACATAGTAAGGGAGACATGTGTAAATATACATATTATCGTTGAGAAAACCAGAATGGAAAGTAACATAAAACTACTGATGTGCATATTTTCATATTTCCAAATCAACAATGAAGTTTCAATTGCTTTGAAACACGTGATGAATACATTTTCTAGAAAAAGAAATCTTAAGGCCGATTTAGACGGCACAACTTTTGCTTACAACTATTGCATGCAACCTGCTAACGCCATCCTTATGACACGAGTTGTGTCGTGTAGATCTGCCGTACAACTAACTTACGTCTATTGTGGGCGTGTAAATCTGACCTAAGTCATGTCGTAAGCAGGTTGCATGCGACAGTTGTGAGCAAAAGTTGTACCGTCTAAATCGGCCTTTAGTAACCTATAACATTATGATGTCACAGTTTGTTTGCACAGGCAAGAATAATAGACATTTAAAGTAAATCTTCATTTAAAGTAAATCACATTTTGTTTGCACATGCAAGAATAATAGATATTTAAAGTAAATCTTCTTGTGGTTCATAATCCTGCACAGGGAAAAAAGGTAAACAAACATGCATTTATAATGTAATGGGAATTGCCAATAAACCATTTTTGTAAAAACCATAATGGTTCATAATGATAACATTCATGGTCTTAAACTTTTTCCCATGTGAATATAGTCGCAGTATTCTCACTTTCCCTATCTCATGAACCGAATTTTATTGTTATTACATTATTTGTTTTGTTGTTATTTTGTCCCCTTTGGCAACCATGATTTTTTGGTGCCAAAACAATGGATTGTTTTGATGTGACGTCATAGTGTTATAGAGCAATACTATACTCTGTTCAACAAATTACCTGGATACTGGTATCTTTATGAGATAATTAACCAGTCACATGCAACAACAACCATCAGTGTGGCAATGGGAGCAAGTTAAAGTGGAATTGTTTTTCCAAGTATTTTAAAGCTCTTCAAACGCTGGTTGAATCTCTCAACATGAATTCTGGCCTTTGCTATTTTTCATTGTTGATAGCTCCTCTGCTACACTCCAATTTTTCCTCCCTTTTAAAAATGATGGAACCATGATTCTTGCCTGCAGAGGATTCAGCAAGTCTTGCACAGCAAACCCTCGGTCCACCAGTCTGACATCATAGGGATTTATGTGTTTGAGTATACCACTCTCTTGAAAGATCTGAACATCATTAATGTCTCCTTCAAACAAATCTGACAAAACAAGCACCACCATTTGGTGTAACAGCAATGAGCATTTAAATGTGTTTGAATGCTTCTACTGAGAGTAGGTATTACCTTGCTGAGCAAAATTTCTTGAGGTCTGGATCCTGAACTCGGTACAGTCAGCAGTGCATCGAGCATTCTTCATGGTCTTGAAAACTCTGGGAAGAAATATTCGTAATGTTTCTCTTGTGGGACACATAACATCTTCCATTTCTCTGAAAATTTTATGCATTAACTGTATAAATGTCTTTAATATGTCCCGCACTGTTGTTTCCTTTATAGGTTTGTCAGGGGTACTCAAGAGGACAGACATTGTCTTGATGGTGAAATCAGTACGAAGTCTGAGAAGGCAAATATACAGTTTATCTCTGGATGACCACCTAGACATAGAGTTGGTTGTTGTAGCTTTAACCTTCCGATGCCCGTTGCTTTCCTTTCATGGCGTAACTCCAATATGATATTTTATCAAAAGGACAGACATTATTCAGGAAATTATACAGAACATCAAACTGGGCAGAAGTCAGTCCAACGCAGTGTTTCATTAGTTCTGAGTTTTCCTTTACAAATTCATACGATCCGTTACTAACCACCTTTGTTAATACTTCTCTTGAGTTGATAGCAGCATTTCTCATCATCATGGTTTCGAGTTTAAGGGCCAGTTCGTGCTTGCTTACATCTGTTTGTGTCGCAAACTCACGACTTTTAGCTGGCTTCTGTAAGTCATCATCTGGTGTGGCATTTTCATTAAATTCAGTGCTGTTATCAACTTCAGCTTCGTTGATGACTGAAGATGGTTGGTCTTGGCTTGCCTCCGATCGACTTCGTTAACAAGGAACGGCGTCCGCATGTCTTTCACATGGCGGCTTTCGCTTTCGTCTTGACGTTTTCAATACTTCCCTTTGGCTCAGAGTTGCCTTCAAGGGCAAATCGGACTCCTCTGTAGGTCCTGCCTCTCCTGGCCAATGCAAGTAGCATATATGTGTGTGTTTTGTGACACGATCTACTGTAAACGCTTTACCTCGACCACAAGCATTAACCCATCTAGTACATCTCTCGAGTCCTTGGGACTTCTTTTGGAACAGTAGAAATATCGGTTTACCTTCCTGCAATCTCTTCTTTAGCGCCGGGTGAAGCAAATCAGGAATCTAGAATCACTCTTACACTCTCCCCAACAGCAGTGCTTTGTCGCGACCATTCACAGCACAAAATATTCGACAACAACTATATATTCTTCCCTTCGACTCACTATTCTTTAGCAATGTTTGTCCGACCGTTGCGGGGGGTCCAAAGTTGACGTAATCTATTTTTAGAACGTCCGCGCATCGCTATTTATGTGTGACGTCATATGCGCAACTGGCCTCCTTTTTATCCACACTGAACCAACAGCAATCTCTGTAAGAAGGCATGACTTGGTAAGGCTTGTTTTTAAATCAAAACTAGGCGAAATTTGGTTGCAATTCCACATTGTGAAAAGCCGGGAATTTTGAAGGGTTGCGCGTATCAGGTCACTTCCTTCGAATCACTAATTGCCTGGAACACATTCGCTTAATGGCGGACTCAAACGGTCAGACTTTACAGGCTAAATAAAACATATTCCCAGTCTCGTAACGAAAAAGAATTTTGACAGTAAGCTATATTACATATCTAGTTTTATATGGTACAATTTCCATGGATGGGGTAATTTTCGTAACACTAGCACTTTAGTTGGCCAACATTGGAGCATTTGCACATATTTATTTATTTAATTTAACTTGCACTTGCACTGGAATTTGCTAGATGTCCTTTTGGATTTTGCAAAAAAAAATATGTAGATGTAGACAGAAAACTACTGGGCAGCTCTTTTCTTAATTTTAAAAATTAACTTGCATCGATAATCCAATTTTTCAAGCACTTCGTCTGTGCCTCTTGCTCCTAAATGGTCACAAAATTATTAAAAAGAATTTTTAGCATTTTACTATGGGTGTCTCAAAACTTTTCCTGGGTTCTAGCTACGCTACGGTACCCAAAGCTGTCATTATATGAATTGGCAAAAAAAACTGTCTTGCCTTACATGCGTATTAAAAGACTTGAATATGATGTCAGTCAAAGCACGAATGCGAGGCGTCACCCAGCTCCTTGTGTACCAAGCCGCTTATATCGATTTTTTTTTAAAATTATTTCCTTGTCGATATAAATCAAGTTTCATGACGTCCTTGACAACTAACGTCATCCGGTTTAATTTTTTAAATAATATTGCTCATTCATTTAAAAAAGAAAGCTTTTTCGTCCCTGAGATTGAATTTGAAAGCCTAGATGTCAATTTCAAAGATGCTCTTGGTCAAGGGGCGTATGGAGCTGTATACAAGGGAAAGTGGGTAGGGACAGAAGTGGTAGTTAAAATCATCAAAATCCACACCACTTTCGCCTAATCAACTCACTATCTGACATTTCAGAGTGTTCAAGCTGCTTTAGACTAGGTTAATAGTGTTTAAAAGAACTGCATTCATTCCAATTTCGCTTATCTGATTTTCCTGTGAATAAACTTTATGTCTATCAAAAGTTTCCTGAAACATGGAAACAACAAAAACGCTGGTCACAAAGTTTTTCTTGTCTTTTTTTCTCGAAGGCATGCGGGTTCACGCGAACATTATGTCTCGCTTTAGTGTCGATATCATGGGTGAAACTATCCAATAATCATGTTGAAAAAACCCGCGCAAAATCACTTTGTACATCATTTATGCATTGAAAGTCCTTGCCACGTTGGATTTGGTACGCGTTGGAAGTCGAACACAACGCTCTGTTAAAAATCATTCTCTTACTATTAGGGTCATTTACTGAAACAATGAACACGAAAACTGTTTTGATGAAAAGGTAAATAAAAAAAACTGTTTAAGAGGTCCAGTCATGTTTGACACAAACGGCTTCGAAGCCTATTTTTTAACATTTAAAGGTAAGTTCATAAGCTCATTGTCTTCTTCTTAAGAACAGGCCGTTGCTCATTTCACTCAACCGGATGATGTTTCTGCCTGTATTAACTATGATGATTTAACTAAAACCCTTGTTATATGTCCACTAGTTATGTAAGCCGATTTTTTAATGTTTTTTGTTTTAGAAAACCAGATAGACGGAGAAGTTTTGGGATGTCTCACCAAAAGGGCATTAGAATCCCTTATCCTTACTGTTGGGGTAAGGATGAAGCTTCTGAAACTTCTTCACAACATAAAGAAGAGTTCAGTAATTGACGAAACCATTGCAATCGACACAGATAAATCTCCGGTTCCTACGAACGCCTAGACGCTGCAGAACGTTTGTGAGACCCCAGTCACTCCAGTGGGAGGCGAATTTTCTAATAATCCAAGGTTTGTTTTACAAAATATATCTTCGGCCGTCATTAGTTTTACTGTGCGACTACACGAACCAAAGCCATCCAAGCAAATCTTCTTACTATTTTGACGAAAGTAGCGTCATAAAAACTACATCGAATAGAAGTTTCGGTAACTCGCCCTGTGGTGTACCCGCATTTGAGCTTCAACGTTACGCCAGTAATGCAACATAAACTGAAATTTGTTGCACTCTCCTGTTGGAGTGGACTTTGTTAATGTGCTTGATGGCCCCTCAAATGGTCAAGAACTCCTCCATTTTTTGAGGACCGCAGTTAAGTTAACACGAGTAGATGGTTCAGCCCTGCTGGAGAGAGGAGATACAGTTATCATAGATAACTGCGGTTTTCATCACGGTCACTTGAGCGCTCAGTAATTAATTGTTTTGCTGCTATGCGTCCAAGATTGAGAAGGCAAAATGAAGGTCGCTATGTTGATCGTTTAATCTCGATAAAGATCTCTTTCTACTGAAGAGAATGTTGTACAACAACATCCCAACAGATGAATCAAAGGACTGGGAGTTTCCATTCCAGATCGAACGATGTAGAAGGGGATTGCCTAGCATAAAAGCCACTGCTTACCAATGATATCTTAATCCGTCTTTACACAGACAATTGTTTTCATACAATCACGTTTACTGTTTATTGGTAATAGTATTTTGAGTTGAGTTGATGCAACTGTAATGTTTAACCAGAATAAAATCTAAGTGTAATTGTAAAAACTTCTTCTTATGTTATAATTATTTGTGATCAAGTTATTGTTCTAATACTGGCGTGTGATTGGTTATTTTAAACATTTGTAAGAAAATTTGCTTGGGTGGCTTTGGTTCGTGTAGATTAAATCATGTAGTTTAACAAACTTCAATTTATTTAGGCCGAGTGAATGGATATATTTTAATTGTAAATCATCCAAATAACACTCAAGGTTCTAACCCAGTACCTTTTACCAGCATCTCTTTTGAGTGCTTTCTTTTCTGATCATAAAAGAGGATTTACTTAAATTTAGATCCAAATGCAAATTTTAGATCAAAGAAAAAAGTCATTCATTGTCTAGCAAAAGGCAGCGCCTTGCTCCAAACAAGAGGAAAAGAGAAGAGTCTCTAAAAGTCTCCACAAATCTATAGATGTTGATAAGAAATCAAAAGAAAAATACTTTGAAATGTGGCGTGCATCTAAAAAAGAAAAAAAGAAAACGTGAAAACAGGAAAACTAGTTTTCTGTGGATATAAACCTAAACACCAAACCCTCTCAGATAATAAGGTTCAAACTGAAATACTACATATAGACCATAGTTTACATAGTAACATAAAATGTATGGAGGAAGAGCTTGTAAAAGGTGCATTTGGATCAGTGACGCTTAGGAAATTTAGATCCTCAGTAGTATCTGTTAAATATTTTGGACCAAATACTGGTTCTAGCGAAGTACAAAAAGAAGCACAAAAACCCACTCAGGAAGGAAAGGAAAAGTATTACAAACAGCATTACCACATTGCCAATAGAGCATAGAAGGAACACATCTACAATCAGATAAAAGTGATGTATACTCTTTGGGGGTAATGATAGCTAGCATTTACAGACATTCAAACTACAAACCACTCAAAGAAAGCCATTCCCAGATAGGTGTACATCAGCAGAGAAAAATATAGTATTAATTTAATTAAAATGTTATTTGAAAATTCGAGCATGAATTAAATAAGACAATATTGTATAGCATGTTCTGTCTGTGGTTTTTGATGAATTAAAATTAGATAGAGCTGGAGAAACATCTGCTACCAGCTGAAGAAATGACTGTGGGGTTTCACGTGTATTTCTCCAAAACAACCATGGATGTCTTTGTATTAGAGAGAACACATCCCTGCCATCAAATCCACTGCCACGGAAGCCTGGAAGAAGACGTCTATTTGACGGCACGTTTTGTATGTCTAACGGAGGCTGGAAAGCAGACAGAAGTATCAAAATTGCGAGTATTTGCAAAAGCAGCACATGTATATCCTGAATCTGCATCTCAATATCACAGTGACTACCAGTCACAATTCTATTTTTGAATAATTAAAATCGAAGCGTGCAACTAACACCGTTATTGTAATTAGTCCAGGCTGTTTGGAGTTTTGCACTTCGCAATTTTCTGAGCATTCAGTGCCCATCGAGTGACAATTGAGCTTAGCTAGTTTACTTAATTATTTCTGATAAACGTTTTGTCAAGATGTCACAAAAAGATTCTCTAATACCGGGAAATTTACATGGGTTAGGTAGGTAAGTAAATCATTGGTATATCGTCACTCGTACTTAAAGACTTGTAATTTACAAACGTTGCTGATAAAGGAAACTTCTATAAAAATCTTGTAACAATTTTTATTGAGTTTTTAGAGAAGTAAATTCGTTGGTGCTGGCCTATCTCCAGCTTCTCAGAAGTTTCATATGTATTACATATGAAACTTCTGAAAAGCCTGCGGAGATAGGCCAGCACCAGCAACAGCGAGTTTACTTCTCTAAAAACTCAATAAAAATTGTTACAAGCGTTAATAGTTTTGAGCTTTTTAACGTTGAGTTCATTTACATTCCTGGAAATTATGTCAGGTTCACAGAAAGTGCAATAAGACTAACATTTTGAAATTTAATCTTCTTCACGCAGATTATTTCGGTATAATATAGCTGGCAGTACGGTACGTAGATCATTAGCATATTAGCAAACTCATTAGAATTTCCAACCCCGGTTGTTGGAAAACGTTCTATTAAGTAGTAAACTAATAAAAAATATTGTTTATGGTAAGATCAATTTCAGAGTGCTTGGTCTTTTGATATTCTATTTAATGTCAACCAATGTGAGGTAACTCGAGTGATTGATGTCCAACCAAATTACTGGAAATCGAATAATTAAAATTTCTATTTGAAAAGTTCGTCAGAATATGCCTTTTGCAATATATTGACACATGGCTATTACTGGATGGCAAAAAATATAGACTAACCTCCCATCGGGCAATATGAGGCGACATCATCCGGGATATTACTATACCAGACGCTCCAAATTCAAATCGTGTAATGAGATGCAAATTAGGCTCTACAAATAACTATCCTTGGAAAAACTCAAAACCCAACTTAATAAAACCCTAAAAATTATTTCTAGGCTTCGGTTGTCAAGAAAAACACACCAAGTGATTCCTTAAACTAACTAACCATAGCTGCATCTGGTGCAAGATGCACAAGAATGAAAGGTATCAATTTTATGTGTATTTAATATAACATTATTTATACATCCATTGGATCAGTGGATAGTTGAATTGGGGATATTACGAAATAATTCTTGTATTCATTGCTGCATCAGTTGCCATGGATTTCAATGAATAGAAAATTAGTAATCACCATAATAATTGACAGTATTTTCTTTTTTTCACCAGATGTAATATGGGTCATACATGTTCATATTTCTCTAGCTCCGAAATAAAGAGAAAACTGGGCAAAGAATGAGATAAGCAACCTGGTTTCCATAGTTTACCACTGTTCAACATCGACATTGATCACATAGTCATAGATGAACTGCATCTAATGCTGCGTGTCATAGATCCTTTGGAGGAATGGCTGATAAAAGATTTAATGAAATGGGACAAGTTTTGTGCAATGAAATGAAATAATAATATAATAGCAATAATAATGATAATAATAGTAATAATAATAATAATATATTATTATTATGAAATGAAATCAAGAGATAAGTTAATAAGTTGCTAAAAATATTGCTTGGATTCTATCATTTTAGGATGATGAAGTATCAAAGAACCCCTGGTTATGTAAAAGGGACAACACATTCAAGACTTTCTGGATAAAATCCAATCTTTAGGCATTTCTTTTGCAGTATGGCAAGATAAAAGCAAAGAGTTAAAATGGACACCCCTTCTTGATTGGAAAAAGAGACATATTCTTAAATATTTACCTGATTACTTTGAGAAGTTCCTTCCCAATGAAAAAATTGAATCAACTGAAAGTCTTTGGGTGGTAAGTTTTTCCTTAAAAATGAATTGAATGTCATTACTCTAGCATGATGTAGTATACTGAATTTGTATCCCACTTGTAAGATATCCAATACAATTTCTGGTTTCTTTGCTACATAAATCCAAAGAACTTTTAGAAGAGTTGTCAAGATAAAGGGAAAGCATCAACCCATAAGATGCAGATGAATTTTAGAAATAGGTAGGGAATATCGATTTCATATTACTAAATAGCTGAAGCATAGCATGAGTGACAATCTTTTAACACATCTTCATGAAAATTTTAATTTTAATTTGATCTATTTTTAGGCTTTGGAATGGGGTAAAGAAATGACCAGAATGAGTGGAGGTGGTCCAGGGTACATGTAAACAGTAATTAATTACTCCATACATACATATTCTAATCTTCCATGTACCATCAATACGTATGCAACTTTAGAGTTTTTCAGTGGTCAAGTAATATATTTCACTCATTCATTAGATCACAAAATTCAAAAACATATTGCTCACATTTTACCTACAAATTCTAATTTCAGGTGTAGAGAAAAAGAATTATGACTATCTACGATATTTTTATAGGAAGAGCAAACGCTGGGATGCCTCTACCAACTTAGTGTTGGTAGAAAAGAGACAAGAAGCCCTGAAAGACCAAGAAAGACAAAAAAGAAGCTACAAAAAAGCAACGAGGGTTTTTGGTTTGAGGTAGGGAAACAAGCAGCAGGAAAGAGGTTAAACGGATTTCAGTACCAGTGTGGCAGGATGAAGAAGTACCAGCATCAACCCAACTCCCAAGTCCTCATCAATCAAGTCTCCAGATTCCATGCCTACAGCTCCCAAGTCCTCCTTTTGCAGAGTATTCAAGAGAAGTCCTCCTAAAGAAGGTTTCTGAGCTTGTAAGTCTTTTAAAATCAAAGGTTGGCATCGTAATGGGAAAGAAAACGAGGAAAGAGGTGGAGATCCAAGCACTGATTGAACATGGAAGAGAGGATTAGTCCTATCCATTCATGGACACCAAACCTATAAGAGTCAAAAACCTAACTATACTAAAACATCAATACAATCCTAACTTCATTATTGCTGTTGTCTATTTTCCTTCTATTTCTTGTTCTTCTTTTTCTTCTATAAACACAGTCGTTTGTTGACAGGACTTTTTTCTATCCAGGTCGTATGTTTAATGATAGTTGATAGTATTTTTAATGACAAATGTGCTAAAACGATCCGGCAATTGGCATCTATTTCATTATTTTTATTGTTTCACTCTTCTATTTATCAAAATATTTAACTGTATTTTTAATGATAGTATTTTTTTAGGGTTTTAATATATGTTATATATTTTTGAATATTCATTATCAATAAATTTTAGTATAAATATTATAATGAGTATTTTTATGAGCATTTATGGATATACTCAATTTTATGTGTCAAGAATCATTTTAGTGGAGGGGATAATAGAATTATATCTGAAATAGTGCCACGCCAAATGTTTTCGTTTTGCGGGGTTAAGGGGCCATTTTGAACCGGAAGTGAAATTTTATAATATGGATGACCCAGAGAAACATTGGCTATCCTGGGGTGCTTTTCATTCATTCTACCTTCTCTGCCAATCCTACTGCGTATACCAAAGTAAGTCAGCCATTTTTTTAATAGTAATTAGTCAATATTTCATGTATCTAGTGATTTACATGTTACCATTTAGCAAAAATTAAGTTGTTCATTTTAGTACATTTTCGCCATTGTTGTACAGTTCTTTGTATTGACGATCGTTCTACAGTTAAGGTTCATATCACGGCATTTGGTTTTGTCTATATCAGTAAAGAACACTAGTATTTTTACTGTATCACTGCATGTACTCTATAACGATTATGTTTAATTTGTCTATTTCAATTCGAACCACAACACACCAATGAAGTTAACCTCTCAATCACGAATAAACGACAATACACACTACACGTGCGTTCGAATTGGTTATATCTAATTATACTCTACATGTAGCTGAAGCAAGAATTTGGATATGGCAAGGTAACTCATGATTTTGATTTCGTATATCATCGTATGATTAGATTTTGTACAACCTGGATGTCTTGCCAACTTTGCCTGGGGAACTTCTCACTTTTAAAACGGTAGATAGCAAAGATACAAGAAACATCAATTGCCAAGCAGAACGCATATGTCAAAGAGATGCCAGCAGAGGGTCTGTCTAAAATTAGGCACATTGGGGGGTGGGCAATAGCCAAAGTCTTGGCCCATGAGTGAAAGTTGGTTCGTAACAACATGGCTAGTATAATGTAATAACCAGGAAGTCTGTGAAGGAGCGGCAATCTATGTGCAATCTTTTAGAAGAAAATTCGGAAGCAAATTATGATGTCCTCGAGAAGAATAGTGACTAAAAGGAAACTCTAAAGGTCACTGAAGAGAAACAGTATAGGATTCATGGACTTACCCACATAGAAGACCTTGTATATGAGGCAACTATCTGGCTTTCGTGTTGTGGACGCGTTTTTAGTCTGCGAATCGATGGATTTTCGAGAGCGGCTTGGTCCGGGAAAGAACTGTGGGGGAAGAACTCAGCTAAAATCCACCAAATCGTCCTGAAATCGCTCCCAGACAACAATTAAAAAGGAACACCACATGAACACCGCAACGTACATAGGACTCACAGAAAACGACTTCAAAACAAGATACAGAAACCACACCGCCTCATTCCACCACAAAGAACATAAAAACTGCGACTGAACTTAGCAAACACATCTGGACTCTCAAGAACAATAATATCTGCTACTCCATTTTATGGCGCGTCCTATCTTCAAGCTCCGCCTAAAACAGTTCCAGAACTTTCATCATTAAATAGGCGAATCGAACTTGTATCTTCATGCCACCACAGAAACAGACTGTTGGATGTTGATTTCTTGAATGAAAAACTCCTGTTTGATGATGGAATGAAATGGCAGGCAAGAAGGCTATTGACAGAGGTACGACAACTACTTGACTTCATAGAGAGCATTAGACCCAATTACAAAAAAATTTTCTACAAAGTTCTTGAATCAGAGAGCCAATTGTGAAAGGTTTGGCATGCCATTACAAAAGACAGCTACTGCTGTGCAGTAGATGAAGGCCGACCAGTCACATTGAGACTGCAGTTTTCCGGTCTGCAGTTTTTCGGCCTGCATTTTAGATCTGCCAGTTGTCAAACACCAAAATGATTGGCGGGAGTGGCGGGAGAACAGCACCCCAAACTCAGACAACCAAAAAAATACCCAAGAAAATATCGGTAGTGCGTCCTTTTTATGCAATTGCTTCCTTCCTTATATTGTTCCAATAATAATCTTTTCTGGAGCTAAACATTTTTTTTTTTCTCGTACAGTTCAAGACATACCACATACTATGGAAAAGAATTCCTTAAGAATTTTCAGTTCTACAATTAAACTACTAGTACGGACAAACACGGAGTACGGACGAGTTTTCGCTCCGCGAAGATCTTTTAAAACTAAATTTGACTAATATGGGAGACAACTTAAAATCTTTAAGAAAGGAAAATGACGCTTTAAAAGAACAGCTTAAGGAATTAGCTAAAGACATGGAAAAACTTAAATCCGCAGTCGAGAAAGAAGCCCCTTGTGCTCAACTAACAGATCAAGCCAAAGGATTGCAGTTTCTCAGTGATGAGTACGATGGGCTCTCGTCTTCTAGTGCCACATTTAGTCGCGAAATTAACCGAATTTCTACTACACTAGCAGAGCTCTCACTTTACGAGACATCGACACTGCTCATAGAGTTCCTAAGAGGAAGCCTAGTCGCCCTGGACAAAATTATCCTGATCCTATTATTTGCAAGTTTACTCGCCGTTTAGAGAAGGAAGAAGTAATGGCTGCCAAAAAGGCGTTACGTAATTTGACCCCAAGCGACCTTGGTCCTTTTCCTTTCATGACCTTGAAACACGTTAGTATTTACCATCCCTTAACCCCGAGGCTGCAAAGTCTGTTATACGAAACAAAGCGTTTTAAAAGTGCAAATGATTACAAGTTTTGTTGGTCAAAAAGCACGGCTGTTTTTCTTCGAAAAGATGACTCATCGACTGTTATAAAGTTGACCAAGTACGAAGATCTGGATAAGTTAAAGCAAGGCGAAGATGCACAAGTGTATGCTGAAGACTATGTCCAAGATGACTAAACAACTTATAGTGTTTTTATCCAGCCAGCTAAGTACTTTTCACTTCAAGTTTATGATATTTAATTTCAAATCTTTGCCATGAAAAAGATAAAAGTTTTATAAAAATAACAAAATCTCTGCTTAGAGAATTACCTTATTTTGGAATTGATATCATAAGTTGTCACGGTCAGTTTAATAATAGCTTGAAATCGTCATTACCAACCAAGAAATATCTCGAAAAACGTTCTAATAGATCCCAACATGTCATTCCTCTTTTTATCAGAGCTAATACACTACCAATTAATTTCCTTCCTCATCATCAGGAAATTTCTATATTAAAAAATCTCAACTGGAAGTACAAAAAAAATCATTCTCAAGATTTGGAGCTAGGTTATGGAATACGATACCGAGCAATTTGCGTAAATTAAAAAAGAAGAAGTTTAAGTTAATATTACGTAAAACACTATCTGATTTTCTGCTAAGAGAAGATAGCTATGTTGACACTTCAACTATTGTAGACAGACTACATTATACTTTGAACGTCTCGGACTGAGTCTTTACATATTGCGACTATTTATAAATAATTATTACTTGATTTTCAATACTTGATTAGTATCATTGTCCCTTTTTCTCCTTTTTTCCCCCCGTTTCTTTATTTTAAGTAAACTGTTAGTTTTTCATTTATTTATCGTCATATTTTATTTGTAAATCTTCTAATATTTATTTAATGTAATATATCGCCTCCCGCCTAGATTAGCTTTATGCTATTTGCGGGAGGGTGATAAATTTGTATATATATAGTCATTATTTTGTTTAAAAAAAGCAAAGTTCTGATCAATTTTTATTTCTCCATCATTCATGTTATGAAAGACATAGGGAGAAAAAAGGACATTCCAACATGGTTTACCTTTGCCTTGTATAACGTTTTATTTGCAACAGATCTCAATATATATATACTAACAGTCTGCAAATATTAATCATGATTTATGTATAATGCACTCACGATGGGGCTCAGCAGCACTTCACTTACAATATGTAATGACTAGTCAATAATTATTCAATATAAAAATGTCAAAGACCACTTTCATTGCAATCATCTTTATGATTTTCTTAATGATCCTACCAAACGAGTTTTTAATCAAGCTAATCATTCTCTTTCTGACTTTATTGTTTTCGTTCGTTCTTTAAAATGCAAGTAAACCAATTTTTTACGTTTTGGAACAAAAGCTGAACCATCTAGAAATACGCATACGAATTTCAATATATATATATATCATAATAATAACATTCCTATTTTTTTGAATTTTTTACAGCTGTTCTTAGGATTCCTGTCTTATTTAGGCCGAGCCTAGAGGTCGAACGATGTCTTTGATTGATAACGTATCAGGAGTAAGTCAAGTGACGCTGAATTTTCATAAACACATGTAACCTTTGCAATAGAAAGCTTCAATCCTGCTAAAAATTAGCGCAATAATTCTTTTTTTTTTTGTTGTTGTTGACTTTGAATAAAATTAATTTTAAAGGGAAATCGTCTCTGGAGAACTGGAAAGTATTTTAGGAGAGTCTGAATATATTGACCGCAAGAAAAAATAGGAGAGCCAAATGTCACAGGAAAACAGGGAAATGGCGCAATTGCAAGAGTTGAAAAAACGATGCTTTATAGTCACACTAGTATATTACGGTATATTCCAAAACGATGGCCTCAAAGTGCAGTAGTGTTAGTTGATTGCTTTTCAGTTGACCTTAATGACAGACTGCTTATCGACATCAGGGGAGTGTATCCCTCAAGGCAAATGGTGACGGAAATTTCCATCCAAGATTGAGTAGATTCGACCTGGCTCATCGTGCTCTCAATGAGTTAAATAAGAACGAAAAATAATAATACACATAATTTTTCCACTAATTAGTTTCCTCGTTAATACTTTGAAATGGTATAAATTATGCATTTCATTTTCATTTCGCAGCAATAACATCATCCTGATAGAGCAAATAGTATTGGAATGCGGCCATACATTTTGCCTCTGTTGCATATCGCGGATGAATAAGGACTTTCGCAATAGGCACAGCCAAGATTGCCGAATGAGAATACAATATTCCACTATCCTACATTGTAACTACATCATGAAGCAAGTGGTTGCAAAGCTGCAAGGGAAATGTGATCTCTGCCAGGGAGAGAGGTTAATAGCACAGCTTATGACACATGCTTGTCCCGAGGAAGAGATAACGTGCACAAACGAAGAGTGCACGCAGAAAGTCAAAAGGAAGGAAAAAGAAGGGCACAAAACAGAATGTCAGCACAGAAAGGACAAATGTACGGGTTGCAGAAAAGAGATTCTGGCTAAGAACATAGCGCGTTGTACAGTCCGTAGAGACATGCATTATCAGCTAGGTTGCGAAGAAAACATAAAAAGGACGTCCATTTTGTAATTATCATCACTTCCATCGTGTTACACCAATGCGATATACACATTGCTACTCCTAAAGAATGCGATTTATTTTTCTGCGAATTAATTAGGTATTTGAAGAGAGTAGTGTTCAATATCTGGTTACCACTTCTGAGGAAATAAAGAAAAAAAACAGAAAAAACTTCAAACGATGTTGAGCGAGGAAAAGCTTAAGGAATCGTTGTTAGATAAGGTAAAGCACAAAAACGAACAAAGTAGTATGTTATCAGTATGCTGTGGTCATAAACGATCAAAACTAATCTTGGATTATAACCCTTTTTAAAAAAATCGCCCTCTTATTTAATATCCGCATCTGGTAACAAAAGTGAATTGGTGCTTGAATTAGTATGACTAGCCGAAATATTATGGCGTTCCAATCCCGCCAAAATTCAATGTTGACATGAAACATTCAACTTCATGCATCAACATTCAAGTGTATATGATACAACTTCGAAGTTCTGCTTTCAACCTTAAAAAACTTGGGATTGAATATTCAATGCCATACCTCAACATTGGAGTTTACATGCTCCAACATCGAACTTCACAAACAGGAACTTTCATCTTCATTAAACTTGAGATCGAACAGGCTCGAACATCCAACTTCATTTAACAACTTGGAATTTGTAAACTCTTACTAACAACTTTCAGGCTCAAACGCTTGAACCCAAATTTTTGAATTCATTTAATTCGATAGTGTAGATTGTACGTTTTGGATGGACGTTGTATATCGCATGTTGCAATCGGGTCAGTTGGAAGTCGAGTACTCAAACACGTACCAACCCCGCCAAAAAGTATCATATGTCAATGTGACGTCATTGACGAAGGCTTGTGGGAACATCGTAATACGAGCGCACACTTCACTGAGGATTGAAACACGATACCTATCAATCTTTCTTGTAAAAAGTTAAAATTTTATCGTCTCTATATTCTTCATCCTAACCATGGATAAAGAAATCAAATCTATGAAAGACACTCTCCGAAGGGCCCAGACCAGTTGGAAAGAATTCAAAGTCCCCATGGTACTGTAAACGTTTATATTCCAGAATTATTCAATCACACGCACGATCTGCTTTAAACTCAGATTAGTCTTAATTTAAAGCTGATTCTACTTCAATCAAATTAGGGATAGAAGCCATTAACCAGCCAGGAACAACAGGGCTACATCTCCCAAGGCCACGAGGACCTTCAGGAGCACAAAATATTCCAGCCCCAACGCCAGATCTGTCTGCTAGCCTGATTCAGCCGTCAAACCAGCACAGACAGGCTGTCGAGCATCGACGGCTATTTAGTGCGTATAGGAGTAGTGGTGCCGCCGAAAAGGGAAAAGGAAAGGGCAAAGGGAAAGTGCCTACATGCACTTTGAAATTTGTGGCTCTTTCCGAGGTGAGTGCCGCAAAGCCCCCAGCTAAGGTCAAAGAAAGTGCGAAAATATATATGGTTGTGATGTTGAAGGACGAGGCTTTGAAAGTTGTTTGGAAAACTTGAATTTTGATGCATGAAGTTGAGTATTGGAGGACGAAGTTTTAAAATTTACAGGCAAAACTTGAATGTTGATGCATGAAGTTGAATGTTTCATGTCAACATTGAATTTTGGCGGGATTGGAACGCCATAAAATATCGTTATAAACAAAGATACATTTTCTACTTCGTATTGGCTATTCTTTTTTATTCATTTCTTTGAATACTTTCAACGAATTACAATGTATATGATAATGCATTATATTTTCAAAAAACTGACATGACTGATATATTTATGCTAACCGTAATAAGGAGTAATGCACCTCTCAATGTTAAGCCCGAGGGGGGAGGGTCAGTCTACCCACGGGAATTGGACCATCATGTTTGTCTCCAGGGTGGGGATTTTGATCATACATGATGTTCCTAGGGTGCAGAATTTTGACATGTTTTCATCTTGGGTATTGCAAGGGGAGAGCCTAACAAGGTGAGAGATTTTGAGACTTTTGACCGAATAGATTAACCCGTCGGGCTGGGGAATTTGAATTTTGTCCCAGAAAATGTCCAAATCCACACCCCCCTCCCTTACCCTAACATTGATAAGTGCAAAATATGCTTCATTTTCACATATATTTAATTGTCATGACCATTTCTAGCTTACCCTGGATACCAGAGGTCCAATGAAATTCACAAAAAATTTACTTTTCGAAATGCTGTGAATAAATAAAATCCTGAATCAACATACGTTAAGTTTCGGGAATCGTGCTTTTTTTTGGTAGCCTGTGTAGCAGCCTTTCGGGGGCTGGGAGAGGGCGGATGGAGATTGGGGACGCTATATTTTGCCTGCGTTTTTGCATGTTTTTATTTGTATCTTTTGACTTGTCTGTTACTGAAATCCTTTTGCAAATCATAGCTTTTGATATGATATAGAATCACTTTTTGTGTCTTTTTGATGGGAGGCGTAGTGGTCCACCTTTGTGGTCCAGCTTTAAGCCCTAGCTCAGGCAGGATTGCATGTGAGTTGAATTTGTTTGAGGTATTTTGTTCACCCCCTTACCACAAGGGATTTTTTCTGGGATCTCTGGCTTTCTCCCCTCAGTAAGAATTAACATGCGAGTTGAGTGTTGTGATTTTTCTAATACAAAAATCAGTGGCGTGAGGAGTGAGTAAGTATTATAAATGATCTGTTAATTCGATCTGTTACTGATGTTATTTTGCAAATTTAAGCTTTTATAGAATGTAGAGTAATAACTATTTATTTTAGTTGTAATAATGCAAGAGCTCATACTACGTGTTTGCAAATACAAGTGCCATTGTTTATAATAAATTGATGTTCTTCCAGGCAAACTTATCACAGTAATGTGTGAAGACAAAGGCCTAGGTGGAGCAGCTAAAGTTACTTTCCAGTGCTCTGGTTGCAGTACCATTATCAACTATGCCAGTAGCCAAATTGCACTAAATTCATCCAGACGAAATTGTGTCTCCTTGGCTCTCGCACTGTGGACCGCACTCTTTCCTGATATATGGACAGGGATATCCAGCATATTAATAAGTTCTAAAGTTAGAAAGTTATTGATGTGCTGGCCAAAAAGCAATTTCTACAGGGTAATAGAGCTGGAATACCCCCATGTTAAAACAGGCCTTGATGACATGTGTTTCACTGGATTTTATAGTGATCTTTGAGAATGCCGCGCTACCTTACATTTCTTCCAAAAGTGTTAGATCGTATAGTGGTCTTTGTGAAAATTGAAGAATAAATAATTAATCAATTCATTTTTTTAATCATTAGATAAGGAGGAGAGTAAGTA
Organism: Actinia equina; assembly: GCA_011057435.1. Lineage (NCBI taxonomy): Eukaryota > Metazoa > Cnidaria > Anthozoa > Actiniaria > Actiniidae > Actinia > Actinia equina. Next base: position 198,476 of record WHPX01000549.1, read on the forward strand.
TTATCTTATTGTTTTTGAGGACAACACTTAGTTAGTGACAGACAGGAAACACCTTGTGTGTCCTGAAGACACAGAACAAAAGTGAACGTGAGAAATGGCATGAAAACCCACATCGGGAATTTAAGTAATATTGCTGAGTATGTTATCACAAATGATTCTTAAACATGTATAAGGGCTCTGACTAAGTGACTAGCTATTTGCTGAGAATAAAACAGTTACCAAAGATTACATATTTAGGTATCATAAGAGTCATTATCATTCACACACACATAGATATACAGAATATGCCAACATCGTACAGATGCTTTTTCTCTTTTTTTACTTTATTCTTTAGACATGATCTTGAAAGAGTGGTTGCCCTTCAATTCCAGGAAAGAAGTGGCAGTTGAGAAACCTTTTGGTTTAAGAAAACAATATGAATGAGAATGCCTTCCTTCTTTGTAAGGCAAAAAAAAAAAACAGATTGCCTTGCTTCAAGAGTTTTGAAAACCTGATATAAAGACAAAAATGTATTTCAAGGTATAAATTAAATGTTGGAGAATTTTAGACTTTCATTTCCCCTTTTGCAGTTGATGAGAAACAAAATGAGAAGATGCAGGTACTATTTTTTTACAATCGAAATGTAGATATATATTCACATAGTGCAGGTTATTGCCTAATATGCAATATGCTATCCTGTTGACATTGAATGTCCAGAAACGTTCTACTATGGACTAAAAAGTCTAGGTAACCATTGTTCCATTGTCAAAATGTAAACTCGCAAGCTAAAATCATTAAACACTATGGCTTTCACATCAGTTGCAAAACAAAGAATGTGATGAACCTTTTAATTTAATACCTTTTATATTTAATTACGCTTAGTTTCTAATAAGCCATCCAAACAAAAAATCATAATCGCGCCAGAATCTGATGACAAGTCAGATGACGACACAGAATATGAAAGAGAGAAAGAAAATAAAAACCTGCTATTCTAGCTATGAATATGACTTAATTGCATATTTTCAATTTCAGTTCTTTGATTGATGGCTGTTGAAATCTATGATATTTGGCAAATGATACTTCAGGTTCTGAGCTTTCCACTTTATTAATTATGACTGTACTGTATTTCTTGTAGCCTATTGCCAACATTCCAATAAATAGGAGCCGTGAATGTAAGGTGAGGGTAGAGAGTGTAACCAAAGAAGTAAGGTTATTGAAGGAAAAAGTCCATGACCTTGAGAGGATGGTATCGTCAATTCTAAAAAATGACGGTTCGCTATTTCCAAGACTGTACATTGCATGTCAAATTCGTAATGGTGATCTAGATGAGTGTTTTAAACACAAGATCCAGTCACTCCAACCGTCAACTCTACAAACAACTCTACTCAGGTATGACATCGAGCTCAGCGGGACTCGAACCGGGCCGCATTGTTGAGAGGTGAGCACTCTCTCAATTATCCCACCCACGTTTCACAATCTGAAACAAAAACTACTCGTTTGTCCACAATACATCATCTCAAAGATCTGTGTAGGAAATGTGAAGAACTAGGAGGGATTGTGAATTCAACGCTACGGTTCTAGTTCTTATTTTTTTTTTTGAATTCAGATGCGTGTAAAATGTTTTTCACTGTGAGAACAGCTGATCTTCTGACCCCAGGCTCACAAGCAACAAGCCTATATATAAGAGCAGTGTATCATATTATCGAACCATTCAGAAAAGCTGACTTTGGATATCCTAGAGATGTGCAGGTGTTCAGTGTCGTCACAATTTTATTTCTTTGAAAGAGAGAAATGAGTAACACTTTGATTGATTGATTCAATAATTAAATCATTTGTAATTACAGGTCAGGATTTATTTATGAATGAGCATATATCAAAATTAATATTATATATGGGACTTGTGGATACAGGGACACGTGTCTTCTTTTAATTGTATAATGGAAAAAAATTGAATGGAAGAAATTATAGCCCTTTTTCAAAAGGCGCAGCCTGTAAAGAAAGTTGTACAATTACTGTGAGAAGGGGCAAATTCCTTTAAAGGTATAAATAGATGCCTCAACTAGAGCTGCATAAAGCTGTCTCTGCACTAGCTTTTCGAAGATTTTTATAACATGCAAAATCGAAATTGGTCTGTAATTACCAGGTACATCGTTATCACCACCTTTATGCAAAGGAAAACCTTTGGCTACTTTTAAAGCAGGAGAAAGGAATCAGAGGGTGATATGCCGTTGTGAAGGCAACAGGGTTGTCAAATAGAAAAAAAGCAAAGAGCTGTCTAGGTATTTCAGACATGGGTAACAGAACAAAGAGAGTAGAGGAAGCGATGGATTAAGCTAATGCTATCAGTAGTATAGGCTGCACCCCACAAGCCTGTGTTTTTTCAGGGTGGATTTACTATTATTGGGTAGGATTAGAGTACATCTGCAGACAGAGCATTTATGCCATATTCATCGAAAAAGTCAATCTGGAACTCCAACTCCGGGATCTGGATTTTTGGATATGTGATTACCTTGTTGGTATGCAACGTTTCAAAAGCATGCACATTCGCACGGCTCGGTTAAAAATCAATAGGTTTCATGTAAAACTATGGTTAAGTACAAAGGCAGGCTTGGGATGCAGCAATACATGCCCAACAAACCCATCAAGAGAGGAATAAAGGTTTGGGAGTGTGCCGATTCCTCAAATGGCTACGTGTTGGACTTCCAAATTAAAAAAGAAACAAGATGGCGGAGTCGAACATGGCCTTGGCTGCCGTGTTGTACATGATTTTACATGGACAATCACAGTCAAACACCATCATGTCTTCTGTGATAATAATTTTACATCAGTTTGTTTAGCCGAAGATTCATTGAAAGATCAAGTCTATTTATGTAGCACGATAAAAGCTTACAGTTTGGGTTATCCGAAGGGAAAAAACCAACATGTGAAGCAACTAAAACAAGGTGAATCCTCAAGCGAAAGAACAATCTTGTGGCAACGGTTTGGAAGGACAATAGGCTTGTCAACTTTTTAAGCAGCCAGTTGAATCCTGTTGGAGACGACACTGTAAGAGGAAAACAATGCGATGGGACAATTATCGATAAGCCTAGAGCTCCAGTAGTGAAGATTAAACAAGTTTTTATCTAAAGGGCATCTTGGTTTGGGAAAAGTTGTCTCTGAATTTTTTTCAATTCCATTTTTAGAAAACCCTATCTTTTTACTCGCCTTCAAAATAGGTTACTTCGGTTTCTATGGAGACGGCCAGACCGCTCTGATCTCAAAGTTCAAATATATATATAATAAATATGTATACTCTTTTCACTTTTTTTTTTTTTGAAGTAGCTTTTATATTATAGAATGATGTACTTACAATTATGTCTTCAAAATAAGTTGAAACTTGACTGAAACCATAGCCTTTGTGTCTCTTAACAGAAGAGAAACAACAATAAATCAATAAATGTCATATGTGTATCTTGTCTTCAACTTTTTATTATCATTTCCTTTAAGAAGCATCCAAATAGTCTTCAAAGTGACAAGAACGTAAGTTTAGGTTCAGAAAATTTCAAGACTTCAAAGTCAAAAGAATGATCGATTATTTTATTTATATATGTATGGTGTCATGCTAGGCTATATCATTTTCAGGCTATGCAAACTCAATTTTCATTGCTAATTTGAGTCCCCGGGGATTATGCAAATGAGATAATAAAAGCCCTTCACGTGGTCCTATAGTGTCACTCTAATCAAGGCAGCCGGTCAAACATCGTCTTTGTCCCACCCGCCCGCCCAAAGGAAGCCAGGTTTGAATTACCCTCAATGCACTTCTCGCTTTGGCCTAGGTGTGTCCCAGGCCAGAGCTATCCCCATTCCTTATTACCATCTCATGGATAACAATGCCCGGGGAAGAATATTACACTATTCAATTGCCTTTTTAGCGTATAGTGGCTCCTAAAAGAGCCGTTTTTGTAATATTTTATGACTTTGAATGGGAAAATCTAGCACGTCCGAACTTCAGATTCAATGGCTATTTGAAGTTACTGATACCTTTGACAAGAAACTCAAGAAATAATCACAACAGATCTTTCAAAAATCCCCCCGAGAAAAAAAAACATTGCACAATACAAGCTTACTCCATGGACAAAAGAAAACAATGGAACAATCTACCGGCTGAACTAGTCACAGCCCCAAATATTAGTGCATTTAAAATTTGGGTCTGTAATTTAGAACATGATGCAAGGAAATTGTTTCTACCACTCACTAGAAAAATTCTTCAGTGATGAAACACTGGCCACAAGTCTGGCTCAGGGGACACACAAACTCACATCAAAAGATTGGTCCATGATGACAACACTCAATCAAGGCAGGAAAAAGGACAGCAGCTAAAAACATTTATACTACATTAATGAATAGGTCTTTAAAGATAGGGCACTTGGCTTTTCAATTCGCATCAAAAAGGGGGAAAAAACATTATATGTGAAAAACACAACAATTACACATGGATTCAAAACGTGAAATAAGACCAGTGTCAAATAAAGAAGCAAAATCAAGGTAAAACTATTAATAATCGCGTAAAACTTCGGTTCAATAAATTTGGAGTTAAATAAAGAAGCAATTTTTTTTAATCGGTATCATCCTGTAAAAAAATTCAGAAATTTTTTCGGTGGTGAGGTCATCCTGCATCCTATTCCGCATAATTTGCCTTTTTCTCCGCATAATCTGGGGGAAAAATCCCGCATTATTTCAATTTTTTCCCCAATCTTGTTAGAAGCCCTGCTTGAATTAAAGTATTCATCAGCATTATCATTGAAATCCATCTCACAGCCTTTCTTTGACGACTGGTTAATTTTAAAGGTACAAAGAGACAAATAAAGCGACCAAAACAGGTAAAAACACTGGAAGAAACAGCCAAGCTTTACTTTGCTTTACTTATATTTGGAAGCTCACCCTACGATCGCATGGGACTTCCAGTTATCTTTGGATTTTGATAAATCTGATATCTCTTATTCTCATAATAACTTGTTTTTATTTCGTATTTTAGTCTGACTCAAAGTTTATTCAAGATTCCAAGCGCAAACAAAAATCAAACGCCGAACAATAACGGACTTTGATAATGTGTTTGATTAGGCCGTAAAATCCAACGAAATCGCACAAAATATAGATAACTAACCATAAAACATTGCTAAATTACCAAAGAAGTATTAAAACATTATACATTTGGGATATTTAAGTTTTTTTCGAGTAATCAATCGTTTAAATTGAAGCTAAATTGTTGAGAACGAATCCCGCCAAAAAATGGCGACAAGCAACCGAACTCTTTACGGTCAATTCAACTCTAAAATATCGCTCTAAAACAATAATTAAACGATAAAAGACTAATATGATATGTACTTTACCTTTAGGACGCAGTATGAGCCAGTAAAAATCCATATTTGAGGATAAAAAGAAGGATTTTTAGTCAGAAAATATTCACACAACAACTTTTCTCGTCGACTGCTCCTCTGATGCCACGTGACTGCCTCGTTTACATGTCAACACAAACCAACACCACAGGGGAGGGGAGGGGATTGATTCATGGTTCAGAGTGACTTTGAATTATTTTTTCGGAGTGAAAATAAAATATTTCCGACAAACAACTCCAAATTATCTTTTTCCAAACGCAATAAAACGATCATAAAGCACTTTTGTTTTATTTTCACCCGAAGGTAAATCATTTAAGCAAAATAAATTCCTGCTAAATCACATTGGATCAATGTTTCTATCTCGGGAAATCGTGTACGATCTCGCACCCAACACGATCGGATGAGTTTCATTCGTAATGCGGAAAACGATCATCTTCGATATCGTGCAAGGTGACGCAAATACCCCAATGGCTTTTTATTTTGGATTTGGTTTGCTATTTTACGTCCCAACAAAAATTCGTACATATGATATAAAAATGGTAAACGAATGAATAAAAGCACTATCACGTTTTTAACAACAGCACAGAACGTTTTGAAATCCCGCGGTCTTTGGAAACCGACATTTCAACGGTATTTGCGTTTTAATGATATTAAAAAGATATAAATAGCTAAAAACTAGTGTGAGCTGCGTCGGTATTTCTAATGAAACAGTAATGATGAAAAGGTAAATTATACACCGTGAAAAGATGAAAAAACTTACTGACGTTTCGGACGCTAGTCCTTCGTCGGAGTAAAAAAGTAATAATGAAAAGTAATAAAGTAATGATGAAAAGGTAAAATCATACACCGTGAAAAGATGAAACAGTAATGATGAAAAGGTAAATTATACACCGTGAAAAGATGGAAAAACTTACTGACGTTTCGGACGCTAGTCCTTCGTCGGAGTAAAAAATGTTAATGATATTTGTAAATATAATCCTCATACTCATTAATAATTCATCTAAACCTTCTTGAAACCTGGTAAAGTTCTGTGAAAGGAAACAAAAACATCAATTGAATAAAACATAAAAATAAAAAGTGAAACAGATAAAGTGAAATGAAGCAAATTCAAAAGGGAATAAAATAAAATGAAAAGAGTCTACAGCACCAGTTATTCCCAGGTGGTCACCCATTCAAGTACTATGCTGGCCCTACCGAGGTCCACTTCGGTGAACGGAAGAGAACTGTTTTTTCTCGTTGGTGGGACAGAAATCTTTGCACAAAAAAAACATACAGGGAAAAAAGAAAATTCAACTACGAAACAAATAATAATAAAACACTAAGGAATAGAGTAGGAAATTGAAAAGTGAAACGAATGAACTTAATCGATGCAATTGAAAAGGAAAGAGAAATAAAATGAAAAAAAGTCTATAGCACTATTTATTCCCAGGTGGTCTCCCATCCAGGTACTATGCTGGCCCTACCGATTTTCACATCGGTGATCGGACGACAACCGGTTTTCTCGATGGTGTGGACGTAGACTAACGTCGCGCCGAACCTATTTAACATAGGTTCGGTGGAAGGCCGACTAAAGGGCCTACGTTGCGGCAAAAGTCGAACCAATGTTGATCTTAATTCATTCACCCATTGATATTATAATTTAATTTGACAATGCACGGGGGAACGCTCGGACATTTGTTTTTCTTTCCTTATTAATGCATATCCTTGCGATGGCGAAATATAGCGCTCGACTTAAGGTACTTTATGCTGCATCACCATTTCAGTGCCAACTAACCATTCAAAGAATGAAGAAAAAAATACTACTACAAAACAAACAGAAAGCCAGAAAGCAATGAAGAAAGTAGAATAAGTAAAAGTAAAAGAATACAGTGAAATGAAGCTATTTAAAAGAGAAGAGAAATAAAATTTAAAAGAAGTCTACAGCACCAGTTATTTCCAGGTGGTCTCCCATCCAAGTACTATTCTGGCCCTACCGAGTTTCACTTCGGTGATGGAAAGAAATCCGTTTTTTTTCTCGGTGGTGTGGGCGTTAACAGAAATAATTGCACGGCTTAAGGAACTTGATGCCGGATCACGATTTAAGTGCCAAAATACCTTTTAGGGAAGAAAGAAAATTCAACTACGAACTAAATATTAACTAAATAAGTGTTTTTTTCTACGATTACTTCTGTCTATAGCCTGTGTAGCGGCCCTCTGGTAGGGAATTTAGGGAGGCAGAGGGGACTGGGGAGTGAAAAGGGGAGGGGGACTGGGCCTCTCCCTCTCAATCCTCGTCTAGCCCAAAATTCCCTACCAAAGGGCCGTTACGCAGGCTATTCCGTCTACAGCCACACCACCGAGAAGAAACCAGATATCGTCCGATCAACGAAGTGAAACTCGGTAGGGTGAGGATAGTACTTGGATGGGTGACCACCTGGGAATAACTGGTGCTGTAGACTTTCATTTCATTCCCCTTCTATTATTTGTTTCATTTCATTTTATTCGTTTCACTTATTAACTTTCAAGTCTATTCCTTGGTTTATCTTATATTTGTTTCGTATTGTATTTTCTTCTGATTTTTTAAAGGTTTGATGGCGATTAAATGGCGATCCGGAATAAAGTTCGTTAAGTTTTGCAATTACTTCCGTTTACGGCCAGTAAAAAAAACGAGAATAAAACTGGTTCTCGTCCGATCACCGATGTGAAACTCGGTCGGGTCAGCATAGTACTTGGATGGGTGACCACCTGGGAATAACTCTTGTCTTCAAGTGTGACATTCCAACAACGGTCTTTGTTCTCTAATGTGAAGCACAGTAAACCTCGTAGAACAAAGAGAGCAGTTTTATATTACTCAAATTCGACTGCAACAACTCAACTAATTATTAAAGATGGGGACGTTGAAACGAACCCAGGCCCTGAAGATACCACATCGGGAAAATTGAAAGCAGATAGTTCCTCCAAAAGATCGAAAATCAACACAGCAAATAACCGGAACATTTAAATCGCTCAATTAAACGGTCGCTCTCTCAAGAATCGACAGCATTTTCTCCTCGTGAAAGACATCATTCTAAAGTACAAATATGATGTCTTTACTGTATCCGAAACGTGGCTTAAAGATGTAGTACCTAACCTTGAGCTGGAATTTCCCGGATACAACCTCTTCCGCCTTGACCGACCAGGAAAAAAGTGCGGTGGAGGAGTGTGTGCATACATTTTGTAACCATACAAAGCCGAAGTTCTCCATGATATCAGCATAGTATCCGATGCCGGATTCCATCAACTTTGGGTTAAAATTCAAGTTAGGAACCTTAAATCTTTCGTAGTTTGTACTATATACAGACCACCTGATACCCCATTGACCTGTTTTGAATCAGACCTATCTCCAAGCTTCATAAATGCTTCATTGTAAAACAAGCCAATCTACATCCTTGGCGATGCTAACTCCAACTTATTAACTCCTCAATGTCCTGATTGTGGTGCTCTTTTGGATTTTATCAACTTGTTTAACCTAACACAATTGATTAATTCACCTACGAGGATCACTCAAACAACTGAAACTCTTATTGATATTATATTGGCGTCAAATACGAAACAAGTCGAGGAAGCCAAGGTAATTCCTTGCTCAGTCAGTGATCACGACCTCATTTACGCTAAGCTACAACTTAAACAGGACAGACCTAAAACAATCTATATTTACACCAGGAGTTTCAAGTCCTATAACCCAGATTCTTTCCTGGAAGAAGTGGAGAAAATGCCTTGGAGTGTAATGAATACATTTGATGAAATTGATGATAAACTGTCTGTCTTCAACTCCCTATTATTAGATGTCCTAGACCAACATGCTCCTTTGAGGACGATCAAAGTTCGTGGAAGAGCCAATCCCTTTGTGACAGAACAAATTCGTGAACTAATGAAAACGCGTGATTTGTACCAAAAGATTGCACGACGGACTAAAGATCCACTTGCCTGGAATGCTTTCAAGAACTTTAACCGAACTTGCTACTGGTACCATGTAACCCAGTACTACCTGCCACATGGACGGGTCGTCGGCGTCTAAACCGGCTCCCCCACTGGCTATCCAGTGAGGAGGGTGGCTTGACACCCAGCAGGATTAAAAATAAGACCTGTCAAAGGGTGGAGGAGCTCGTAGGAGCCAACAGCCATCAAACAAGCGTCTTCTCGGATAATGACGTAAAACCGGAGGTCCCGTCTGCTTGCACTTGACCCCTGATAAAGTGGACGTAAAAGATCCTGTAGTATCCTTCGCAAGAGTAGGGGATTGTTACCCGATACAACAGTCTGACCTTTGTTCGTGGTTTCGTCGTGCGTGCGTGCGTTCATTTATCTTATTTTATTTTCGTATCATTTTTTTATCTATTCATTATCTCATTTCCTGTGGTATGGGTTGTGTAGCGGCAGCCACAGGCGCCAAGCAAAGCTCACAGCCTACCACATTAACATAAATTAGAATTGGCAACCGTGGCGTTGGCTTGTTTTATGCAACCGATTTCCGAAAATACTATCTATCAGTAACTTGTCAGATTTCAATGACAAATATACAAAACAGTATAAGGCCAGGGATCCACCTTTGGCTATTTCTTCCAAGAACTGCTAGTCAGTAGCGCGTTGATAAATTGGTCTGTAATATTTAACAGATCGATCGGCAATTGTTTGCGAGTGAATGTCATAAACTTATACCGAGACAGCATTCCAGCTTGCAGATCGTGTTGTGGGACCATAGTGCACCGACCACTGTTCTTTAACGGAGGAGAAAGAAAGAAAACAGGAATTTGTCTTGCAACAAGCTGGCTTCTTAAAGAGAAATCTAGTGCAGGGACTAATCACAGGAAACAAAATTATCTAATAAAATATATCAAAACGGAGCAGTATGGCATAGTAGTTCGCACAGGTGCCCCTAGCCGGCTCCACCATAATCTATTGAGAGAACCACTTTTAAAATTGCTCACAAAGGGCTTTTAATGTTAAAATGGCATAATAATGTATATCTCGACTCTTTTTTTTTTTTGCCAAGGATAATACATAAAATTCCAAGACCACTAGGGTATGGACAGAACCGGAAGAAACTACGGTACAGTCTTTTCCCGCGCCCATTGTGACTTTTCCGACAATATGCAAATTAGAGAAACTAAGCAACTTGCCAGTGAAGCTAGAATAACCTACTGACTCTGTAGGAATCGAATTTAGTATACTATTCTGTATATTTCTTATTGAAATCTGACTAGTTGTTTGTAAAGAAACACGAACTGTGCATGTCGACTGGTACTGATAGATGGTATTTTCGGAAATCGGTTGCATAAAACAAGCCAACGCCACGGTTGCCAATTCTAATTTCTTGATAACCCCGATGAATGGAGCAACAGAAAAGACCTTTGAAGGTTAGTATGTTAATTTTTTCTTTTATTTGTATAGACTAGATTTGAAAAACAATGATGTTTCAAGGGAATTTATTTCGAGAAGTCTTTAGTCACGCAATCGCCAAACAATGATTTCTGCATATTTAATGAGTCAAAATTAAAGCTCTCGCAAAAAGCGCACAATTATTTCCCCAAAATAAAAAATGCATTTTTCAAAAGAGCAGTTTCCCAATAGTTGCTGACTGTAATCTCATAAGATTTGGAAGGATGGCACATAGGGAAACTCGCAGTTTTCGAGATGCACTGACTAGCATTGTAACTCAGTGTCCTTTGCTTTTTATTGTGTAAAATAATTCAGAGTTGTTCGATTTTTATGAAAGTACTCTTAATTTAGAAAATAAGAGTTGTACTTTTGGTAGAAAGTATTAGAAGGCTATTTGGATCAATAGTTTTGATATACGGACCAAGCGAAAGTAAGCAATTTTCAGCCATCTTTTGGCAGCGAAAATCGTCCTTGGACCTCAAACCGATTTTTCCCTATTTCTCGAAAACAAAAAAGTATTTTTCAAAACTAACCACACAGCGTTTCTTACTTCATCATACACTACTAAAATCCAAAAGTAGAGCGAATTCGAAAATTTGAGCCTTTCCGCCGTATGATTGACAGACAGTCGCTCTTAAACTGTTTTAAACTGTGACTTTCGGGCGTTTCTTTCTTTCCACAGAATGTTTGAACAATAGACACCTTGTGTGGTTGGCTGTTCATTAAAGCATATAAAATCTTTATTTTGATTTGTTTATTAATTTATCGATTTTAGAATTAATGAAAATAAAGGCAATTCAGTCTTTTAGTATTTGAATCGACATGAGGTCTTTAGGAGGTACGTTTTCCAATTTTTTTTGACAGGTCATATCTCACAGTCATCAAATCATCTCTGAGACCCTCAATACCGGTTTTAATCTTGAAAGTTGGGTTGATATATGCTGTATGTACCTGGCAAAAGAGAAAAATATTATAGAGTAAGCTTAATCTGTTTACCAAGCCATTTCCTTTCACCGAACCGTCGACGATTATAACATTTGACAGAATATTCAGGTTCCAGCGTTGAATTACATTGTGACAACTATTTTGGTTCCAGCTGCGTTTAAAATCCACGAAAAGCTTTGCAAGATTAATGCCAAATAGTAAAGTATGACCTGATATGAAATTTCTCTGTTTGATAATGGGAATGCACATTTTGCGTTGTCTGATAAGGTCCTGGGACATTGTCACGACTTGTCTTACTCCTCCCTCGGTAGAGTAAATTTTGTACGATTCAATTTCTGTTCTTTCGAAAATTGAAAATTGATTTCGGTTTTTAGATTTCAATGAAAAAAGCTAATTTATCGTTTTGAAAATAATGCTATCTTTGCTAATTTCTTACTCTCAAAACGACAAAATCAAAATAATTGTTGAATAAAATTCAATTTTCTGGTTTTCAGAAATCAAATGACCGGAAAGTACATGGACCTATTTACCTTGTTTGAAGGTGTTGTTCAAAGATTCGGATTACTACCAGAGTGCGTGCTGACCAGTGTGGTGAGAATGTTGAAGTTTCTTGGTATATGTTCACCCACCCACTTAGTGGCCCTTATCGTGGTAGTTTTATTTCTGGTAAAAGCTGCCATAACCGAAGAATTGAACGCCTTTTGAGAGGTCTTTTTACTGGTCTTGGAGGTCTTCTCCGCTGCCTGCTAATAAGTTCCTCCACATGGGAAGTGGTCGTTATCCTCTTGCACCAAAACTCCAATATTTTTTCCCCTTCTTATCGAATGATGCCGTTGGTTTTTGCATCTAAAATTACTGACTAAATTAAATTACAGTTAATACCGGCCAATAAAATTAGAACCGTTTTGTCCCCAATGGACAGTTTATGCTACTGGTTTGTAAAACAGTGGTTTCGTTTAATGGCAGCTATTACTGTTTTGTCAAAACAGTGTTTTGATTTACTGGTTTGTCAAACTGTGATTTGTAATGCAGTTATTACTGGTTTGTCAAACTCTAATTTGTCATTTGTGGTGCGCTTAATCTACTCTTACAGTTCTGTTCGTCGGTTTCTGTATATTTGTTTTCTACTACTCAGTTACAATATTGTTAACATAGGTCATGTGTCTCGTCACAGTTCATACTTATAAACTGGTTTAGACCCAGTTCTTTTAGGACAGATTTCAGAACTGTGAGCTTACTTTAGGCCTGCGATTTATTATCTGGCGATGTCACTTAATAATATCTGCCAAAGCTATTACGTCTGACAAAATAAATATAAGACAAAACATCTGAAATAGCAAAAAAGAAGTCGACAACAGCGGACGATGATTCGTCAGTGCACGTGCACGTCACTGGGACGATTAGAAGTCATAGCTTGATCAGCGAAAGCATCGGATCCAGTCGAAAAAAGTTGAAAGCCAGTTTATCTATATGCAATTGTAACCTAACTACCTTGATTACTCACCTTGAAATATCAATATTCCTCTAAAACCTTATTACATAAAAAATGGAGTTTGATATGTGAGTTTTCGAGATCATGGTTCGCGGTGAAACGAAAACAGACTGCATAGACGTGTTTCAGAATTTTCGTAAATGTTTGAGTGGCTAGTTTATAGCCAAACGGAAGTCATGAAAATTCGTAAAACGAGTTTTCCTAAGTACAAAGTTAAATATTTCCGGTCATTAGGATGAATGGAAATGCTAAAATAAGCACCTTTTAAGTCAATTGTTGCCATGAATTCGCCTGGTTGCAACAAATTCTTGACATTATCTATACCATCTTAAAATGGATAGGACGAACAAACTCGTTGAGTGGTTTAAGATTGATGACTGGTCTAAGATCACCTGTCTTTTTGGGAACCTGGAATAAATTCGAGATAAACTCATCTGAAAGGTGGTTCGCTTTAACGATCGCTCGTTTAGATATTAATATTTCGACCGGACAACGAAATTGCCGTGGTTTTGCCTCGAATTCAAGACGATAACCTTGAATAGATTGTAGAATCCAAGGGTCTGTGGTATTCTTAGTAGACCATTGTTGGACTTTATGAGCTAGATTATTAGCAAAAGGAGAAACACTTTAATCATTTACAGGTGTTTATGAGTAGCAGTGTCTGACTCTGTCGAGTGCTTTTTCTCGTAACGAGGCGTCTAGCGGTTCTGATTGAATTCGTTTGTTATTGTCTTCGAGGACAAAAAATAATTAGTGCCTTGTCCTTGACGGTTGTGGTTTCTGTTTCCACCACTTGCTCGAGTATCAGGATTCTTGGTGACCTTGACGGCAATTCTGTTCGCCTTAGCAATATCGTCTACTTTCTAAGACAAGTAATCAGCGAGGACATTGGAGTTGTAACTGGAGTAGAAGAGGAGCATAAAGACTGGTAGTCTTTGCTGAGAATAGCCTTGAGCAAATCTCGCCGTTTGGGTGATGTCTTAAAACCAGCATTCCCAATGAATGCAAGAGCATCAGAAAGGGCCCCAAGAAGCTCTTGTGGTTAAAGAGTTCGAACTTCTATGGCGTGTGATATTTCTGAAGAAGAGTCTTCATGTTATCGTCAATAGGTTTAGTAATAAACGAATGCCACAACCGCTGTTAACCCTAACCGTAAACCGACTATTAACCATAATGTTAAATCCCCTATTAACATGAATGCCACAGCCACTGTTAACCCTAACACTAAACCCACTATTAACTCCGAATATTAAACCCTCAGTTATCCCTAATGCCAAAGCCAAAGTAAGTGTTGTGGTGGCTCCAGCTCCACTGGGGTAACATAAGTTAGGACAGTTCATCACAGTAACAGGCCACCCTCCAATAAGTATGCATATTTTGGGAAACTCTTGGGTAACTATGAGTATGGTCTGATTGCTTCCCTTAAGTGGATGGTTAGACTGTGTTATCATGCACGAGTCTAGCATTCAAAAAGCAATAAAATACAAGGATTTAGAAGACCAACTATAGGCCCAGTCAAGCAATTTGACATCATATCTGGACCATTTATTCAGATAGTGCTCATTAACAATAATCATTGGGTGTGTATGTCTTCATAAACTGGGTGTCTGGCTATGTTAATTTACTAAACAGCTTGGTATCTCCTGTAACACAGCAGGTACTAGAATTGGCTGCAAACTTAAAAGGACCGATATTCAGTTGTCGGTTGTTCAAAAGCTCGATTAAACTAATACAGGTTGAAATCTAATCCTAATAATTTGCTAATCGTGGGATATGTCTATTATCTGCGTACATTTACGGTGTTCAACTTACCTATAGAGAAAACATATCGCTCTGGGATCCTCACGAATACCCTACATTTCATATTCTGGCTGCGTTACCAGCGTGGTTGGTCCTTGTAGTGTAGTGGTTAACACCTCGGACTAGAATACCGAAGACGTGGGTTCAAATCCTGCCAAGGGCATATGATATTTTTCTTTTATTTCTCTACTTCATTATATATACACACCGAACGCATAATTTCTACTTTACTATGTCTATTATCTGCGTACATTAACGGTGTTCAACTTACCTATAGAGAAAAAAATATCGCTCTGGGATCCTCACGAATACCCTACATTTCATATTCTGGCTGCGTTACCAGCGTGGTTGGTCCTTGTAGTGTAGTGGTTAACACATCGGACTAGAATACCGAAGACGTGGGTTCAAATCCTGCCAAGGGCATATGATATTTTTCTCTTATTTTTCTACTTCAATATATATACACACCGAACGCATAATTTCTACTTTATTATGTCTATTATCTGCGTACATTTACGGTGTTCAACTTACCTATAGAGAAAAAAATATCGCTCTGGGATCCTCACGAATACCCTACATTTCATATTCTGGCTGCGTTACCAGCGTGGTTGGTCCTTGTAGTGTAGTGGTTAACACATCGGACTAGAATACCGAAGACGTGGGTTCAAATCCTGCCAAGGGCATATGATATTTTTCTCTTATTTCTCTACTTCATTATATATACACACCGAACGCATAATTTCTACTTTACTAATCGTGGGATAGTTAATTCATGGTTAACAACCCGTTCTTCAAAGCTGGATTAGAGGGCCGATTAGCTAACCATGGATTATACGTGACTAAATCCATGATTACCATCCTATAATGCAATAGGGGCTTGCAGTGTTGAAAATGGCCGCTTTGTGAGGGGCAACCGGAACAATGGAAACAAAAGGGAAAAAGGTGTGTTGGGCGTTTTGCAATGTAAATTTCACGAATATGATCACGAATCGAAAAAAGCAAACATATGGTTAGAAGTTACGGATGCCGTGAATGCGGTGGGAAACGAAAAAAGGATGGCGAAAGAAGTGAAAGACAAATGGAAAAATCTAAGTAACGTTGCCAAGTAAGAATACTCCTCGTTCAAAAAAGGGTCAAAGGAAACAGGTGGAGGACCTTCGCCTAAAGCACCTTCGTGGAAGCAAAAAGATAAGAGATCTACGGCGACACTCCGCAATTCAATGGCCTCGAGGGCTATGAGTCAGTTTGTAAAAACCAATAAAGAATTGTTTTTAAACGTCATTAATAAAATGAAACTGTTTGAGTTACTAAAACGAATGTATCAAGCATAACCCTAAAAAATTATGATGCTTTCAGCTAGTTTTTCCTGCCTATATATTTAAAAAAAGATAGTGTGCACAGACTCGTATGCGCATCCTTTGCGCTGTGCAACTGCTTTCGGCGGCTTTGTTAAATGTTCATAACCAACATGGCGGACGGAGGGGAAGAAAGTTTGCTTTAATAATCAGTTCAAAAGACGTTTTTTAGCTCAGATTGTGACACTTTCAAAATCAAAATACTTAAGAAAAGTGCTCGTCGGTCGGGAACCAAAAGAAGTCTGAAATAAGTCTTAAGGTGCTAGTGGAGCAGCTAACAGCAAAATCGTTCACTTTGTGATACAAGCATGGAATTTGGCAAGAATACTGATATTGGATCATATTCCAAATTTATTCGATTAGCTACGCGCAATGTTTCGATTACGGGGAGAAATTTGATGGCCAAATTTCCAAGATGGCCGCCATCTTGAACTTATTTTTTTAAATCGAACTCTTTCGTTGTCAAAATGAATGTTAAGCTGTTGTTACATTTAAAAAAAACTATATAAATGATACTTTAATGATATATTTGCTTAGAAATAATAAATTCGCCAATGATTTTGACTACTTCCGGTCTATAAGTCAAAGTGGGAACCCTGAGGTCTTTACCTGGCAACCATTTTGCAGGTGGATTGATTATTAACTTGATGTTTTTCATATCTCTATATGTGATAAGCGAAGAAAAGAAATCCTCTTAAATATCATTGTAAATGTTAAATTGAGATTTATTTGTGTGTATAACGTGAAAATTGTGAAAAATAGACAACCTCTTGTTTATCTTTTTTGGGCAAAAATGGAATACAAGTCTATGAAAAATCAATCAACACAATACGTGTATTGTGATTTTAATTTTCATTATTTTGTTTATTTTATTGTTATTTATTTTTGCTATCTTTTTTTTTAATTGCTCATTTGATAGTGTATTAGATATAATTTGGACATGAATCAATTAAAGTGGAAAACAAACTGGAGTAAATGCTGTTTGTGTCAACTAACAGACAAAAAAAGAATTTATTAAGTCACCTCCTACAAACCCAGTCAGAAGGGAAAACGATGATTACCATAATCTTGCGCAAAATATACCTTTATTTGCTGCTGTTAATAAATTGCCAATTGCATTAGATCCTGATCGACTCCTGACGAAGGTGGTGGCATCGAACAAACATTAAGAAATAACAATGCAGTGTATCACCAGTCCTGTAGGCTATCATTCAGTAACTCAAAACTTGAAAGAGCAAGAAAAGGACTGCTGCTGATGAATCAGACTCTAGCATTCCAAACGATGACAGAAAAAAGAAGCAAAGAACAACTTCAGCCAAGGAAGTATGTTTTCTATGTGAGAAAGACGGTGTTTTAAGAAGAGCATTGACGATGAAACTAAATGATCGATTAAACCACTGTGCAAGGATACTAAATGATGGAAACTTACTTGCACGATTTAGCGAAGGAGATGTTGTTGCGCAGGAGCTTAAGAGAGAGGCTGTCCGTAAATATCGACTATTGTAGGAAAAAAAATTTAAAAAATGAAAATTTTCTTTTCCTTACGAGAAGATTACGTTAGTTGAACTGATTCTCAGAAAAAAATAAAAAACTTGAAAAAACAATTTTCTCGCCGAAATATGACATTTTCGATTTCCTCGCTTCCAGGCGGGTTTTCAAGGGTGAAAAGTACGCCTCGTTATAAACTCTCTAAAAAGTTTCATTTTAATGCAAACTAAAAACCAATACAATATTTTGATATAACACATAATAGTTGACATTCGAATTATAAAATTATTACGATTTATATAAGATTGATTATTTAGTGAATTTTTGAATATTTGACATTTTTCAGTACAAGAAATACATCAAAGCAGGGCATCTTTTTAGCCATTTCTACATCGCCTATAGATTCAAAACTATATCTTGGTGAAAGAGCAATGTTTCGTCTACACGAAAATGCAATAATATTTTTGGGCTACTCATTTTTTTAAACACGAGAGCTCATAACGCAAGCTCCTCTGAGTTCAAATTTAGTGAAAAACGTCTGGTACTTTGGTCACGCAACTGGCATTGAATGAAAGCAAACTGGCGACAAAAAGCAATCATGTCTATTTATATACATCGCTAATAATAAAGAAAGAAATAAAGAACATCTGAACGCTGTTTTTAGCTTTAAAAACACATACCTTAACCAGAATTTATGGAAATCTCGATGACTGCGCGTACGATGCTATGTTGTTGTCGCCATTATCGGCTCTGCATTATTAAAGTACAAATTTGACCAAAGTTTGCCTTTAATTTCCACGGTCGGTGAGTCTTCCTCGGTTCTATTATACATCCTGAACCCATCTTCAGAAATATTGGCACGATATTTGGAATATGATTAAGGGAATATTTTAAGTGAGTAATAGAGATGCGAAACAAGCTAATCATTTAAACGAGAGCGTGACGCCGTTACACACAGGAAGCCCGGTCAAATACTTTCTAACAGAGTCGGAAGACATACACATAGGAAAGCCACCGTTTTGCCGTAAATCTTTCAAAAGAGAGCAGCGTCGCAATACGAGAGATCAATAATTACATGTTCTTTTCTTTTCTTGTTTCTGTTAACAATACCCAAATTATATAAGCGTTTAGTAGCCTTAAAACTCTCAGGAGCTGCTTCTTGTGCACGTACACGATTGACCAAGTTCATTTATGAATGCCAGATAAGGTGCCTTGTGTTTCTTGTGAGAAGAGTCCTTCATCCATGTTGAAGAAAACGCAAATGTTGTGCAACATTACAACATTGAGCTTTTTAAAGTTTTAGCTGCATAAAGCTCGCAAACGTTGTATGTATCATAAATAATGGGATGACTTAGCTGGCATTCTCTCAGGATGTTATCACGGATAGTGCTGTAACAACTTTGATCTTCCGCGGCCTCTATGTCGTGTGCTTGGCCTGCACCTGCATGCTTCAACTTTGAAGATGTCCTTGAAAAATAGGACTGTATTGTTGGGCCGACAAAAATTCTTTAACCGTGAAGCGACGTTCCCCTGTTTCGTTTTTTGCTCGCCTCATGTCGCGAGACACTTGTTCGGGGTCCGCTTTGTTGCCAGTATCCTGACCTATCTGGTATTTGGCATTGAGGTACTTTTTTTGGTTTTCATTAAATCTTTCGCCCTGCTCTGAAATCTTTAAAGCCCATCCCATTTGCAGAACCTCTAATGTAGACTGAGCAGTTGAAGATGCACCGATGGTACCCAGGACGACTGGTTGGCTGCACGATCCTTCTTGTGATAGTTTCTCCCGATACAATATTTTAGCCTTGTCCAGGAGAGTTTCCTTATATATATAATACGAAAAGTAACACTGTTAGTTTAAAGCTCATTTAAAAGTCCGTTTTTATTAAGGGAATATTTGTTAATTCCAGACTTGGCAATATAAACATCTCTCTATAAACTAAATACCGGGTTATTATTTCGGTAATGTAAGATTACATTTTTTCTGTGCAAGATTACCTTTTCCGCTTTAATAATGCAGGTTCCATAGAACATGTGGTTCTCAAGACTGCTGTGCCTTTGAAAAGCTTTAACACATCCTTCCTTTGGACATGAATACAATGCGTCAGCCGGCAATTGAACGTCACCTTCAGGTGTGCAGTCCTTTGTTACTGCATCTTCTACTTTTAGATCTGACTTGGAGTTATCTTTATCCAAGGAGCTGACCAAAAAGATATATAAATATATAAACCTATAATATATATATATATATATATATATATATATATATATATAACAAAGTATGTAATGTGGTCTATACTGGTAAAACAGTGCTCGATGCGTAGGGATGCAGAGCAATAGATATATATATAGTAAAGATAGGATTAAAGACGAGACATGTTCACTGTAACTCCGAGTTTCGTGCTTACGCACTCATCAGACAGACTTTAATTATTATTATTAATAATTAAAGTCTGTGTGATGAGTGCGTAAGCACGAAACTCGGAGTTACAGTGAACATGTCTCGTCTTTAATCCTATCTTTACTATATATATATATATATATATATATATATATATGTATACATATATGAGTAATATGTATATTACATGTTTTATAAATATTGTTATACCTAATTGGTTTGGTAGCGGCGTCTACGAAATCACCCTCTGAGAACTCTATCTCCTCTACAGTGCACTTGAAAGGACTTCCTTTGCCTAATAACATGTACGAATCATTTTAAAAACTATTCTCATAAAAAGAAATACACAATAGTAAATTCAATAATAATAAGTAATAATAACAAATAGCGATGAAATGATGAGTGATCTTCATCATAATGACTGATGATGAAAAATCAAGATGATGCATGATGACGATGGCGAAAATGATGCATAATGACAATGGTGATGATGATCCATGAAATTAATGATGATGCATAATGATGACGATGTTCATGATGATAAACAAAAACGGTACGTACCTTCCAATTAACTCCAGGAAAGCTCTTTGCCTTTGCCGATGCTGTAGGCTCTCTATACAAAAAGTTGTTGTAGCTGTTTACGCCTTTCCATTTCCATTCGGCCATTGACACCTGCATTTTTGCGTTATCTAGGAGGGCCACCCGGACACCTTTTACTCTATCATGCGATACCATAGCGTTGAAAAGTTCCTCCGCGGTTGTTACGTCATTTCCCTCGTTAATATAACGGCGTACATGAGATTTGATCGTAGCGGCTTTCCTGTCACAGAGTCCTTTGCCCCCCTGGGGGTCGCTAAAATCCACCCTCTCTACCTTGATACCTGTTTTAGCTAGATGTCGACATGCAGATAAAAGTGCCCGCTGTGATAACAGCCGGCGTTGTCTTGCCGAAAATATGCTGTGTCAAGTTCAGGATGTTCTTTCTCAAGCTGCAATAACGTATGCTTCATCAAAGCAATGACGGTCATGGCGTCTTGTGTTGTGTTTTTGACAATATGCACAAGCGCCTGGTGTTGTATAAAAAATACCTTTGTAAGAAAAAAAAATTAACCATTACCTGATAGGTTATTAGATCGTCGTTTAGAGAAACATTTTGGATTCCTTTAAGCTTTTTTTTTGTAAACTACTTTTACGCTCGCAATCAGGATTGCGCGATAGCGATTTTCGATAATAAGAAGACTGCACTCACTTATCCAGTTGCACCTTTTATGATCATCTTATTTCAACATGCGCAGTTTGAGGGTGGAGCACATGTGAAACGTATTTGCCGGTGAAATGAATGATAACGATTCGTACAAAATAATCCAGACAAGTAATACCTTATAATCGCCTTTGAGGTATTGTTTTCCTTTTCTCAATGACAGATCAAGTTGTTTCAAAACGGGTTTTTCGAGGCACCCATAATCACAAAGCTTCTGGGAGATAGACAGCAAATCATCAAATGCTTTAGACCCTTCGGCAGCTATGTAATCTAGACCCTGTAAAGATTTGCGAACTGAGGCACTGCATGATGAAAAAATTCGTCTCATGGTGGAAGCGCTGAATGGGATAAAGCTAACTTCTTTACAATACTGAGTATACTGGTCGATAATACGCTGTGGCACCATAGTCCTTTTGACGTTAGGTATTTGGAGAATCTGCCCATTTGAGAGTTGTAGATACCGCTGGCCAAAAGGCAGATCTTGAACGATGTGAGAGCTTGTTATGAAAGATAAGAAGTGATCCAGTTGAGAGGGGTTGATGCGCAATATTGGACTTTGAGTTTCATGAAATAATGCACCACGCCACCATGTTGTAATTGGTGATGAAGGGCAGCCTTTACTCTGAAATCAGTAATCCCTGGAATGTACGCTTGAATAGTGGAGTAAGGAACTAGGTCTGCCATAAAAGATAATACTTGTCGTCGGGTGTCCCAACTATCTGCGTTATCATAAGCTTCAGCCAATGCTGTTAAGTAGGTCTTTTCAATAATATCATGAGCACCTAACGCTTTATCTTCAGAATGTGAGCGTTTCAGATCTTCCCATAAACACCGTGGTTCATTTAGTTGAATAACTTCTAAAATTGCTACAACTGCATCTTTGGTCTGGCTGATATATTTATTCTGAGAATGGGAAGATAAATGATTCCATGCTTTACTTGTCTTTGATATGTTGGCTCTTCCACTAGCATCAAGAAACGCATTTAACTTTGCGCGACGGATAAGTAGACTTGAATCTTTCTTCGAGGTAGTTAAGCTAAGTTGTTCACTGGAACTACTACTGGTGGTGTTTTCTGGGATGAATTGACTTGAATCTTCTGGCGCGATGTACAGGTTTTCCATTTCAGATCATATGCCACTTAGGTCGGTTAGAGAGTCATTCTTTAAACAAAATATTCACAAAACATTTAATAGTTTGGAAGCAACACTATGAAAGAATTTCTTATATTGATTACTTTTTCTGTATCAGATGATGGGCATGATACATTGTTCATGAATTGATCTTGCTCTTTTGAGTAATGTTTAGCTCTGCGCCCCCTAAAGACAGACGACACCGCTGCATATAGCTGTGGGGATAATAAAGAGAGCATTGTAATCGTGTAAATCATGAAATAATAACAAATTATCACTATTATGAATATTATTATGTGTGAGTAATTGCCCTATTTCACGTCACTGCTTGTTTATGTGGGGGATAGAATTGCCAAATGCAACAGGAAATTCGACAAAATTTGCTCCTAGCAAAACAGTTTAATCTAAAATGGCCTGGTATTATAGATATAATATGTGTTAATATGTATCTGAGCGTTTTCTGGGTATTCTACTTCTCTTCGTGAATTGATACGGATTTTAGAACAATTATCGGGTATTTGGCGTTGACTTGACCCCATCCGACGACCATGATCCTTTGCGTTTAAACAATAGATTGTTTCAATGTGACGTCATAGTGAAATAGGGCAATTGAAACAGGAGAATCAACAATTAAATAATTACGATAATCATGCATGATGATGATGATAATCATGGGTGATGGTGATGATGATGATAAACATGGATGATGGTGATGATGATAATCATGGGTGATGGTGATGATGATAAACATGGATGATGGTGATGATGATGATAAACATGGATGATGGTGATGATGATGATAAACATGGATGACGGTGATGATGATAATCATAGTTGATGGTGATGATGATGATAAACATGGATGATGGTGATGATCGTTTCCCAAAATTTACGTTCCCTTTTGTTTAAATCTAAATGTGATCTCTTGGATAAGTCCTAGGTGTCAATGACAGTAGTGTGGTAAAATATGATATTCGATTTAATAGCATGCAACTTTGATTTGAGATTGCGACCGATACTTACAAACTGAGAGTACATTTGAATCTAAAACTAGTCTATGCTAGAGGAACAGATTTAGAAGGAACGTAATGTTCCGAATGTCGTTACCTTGATAGTCGGATCAAATGCTATGAAAAATTCTAACGAAAAAATTATTAGCCTTACAGTAGATCTTAAAGCTTATTCTATATAGGAGGATAAGATGGATATGATGGAAGTGATTCCCTTAATTCCATGTATTCCAACTCAAGTATGTTAAGGCTTGGGTCAAAATCAGAATTTTACCCCCAACGAAGTCGCGCTCATGAAAGCGAGGCACTCATTTGCATATTAATTTTGTATGTAAACATGGCGTCGTATCATGCTCGAATTTACAAGCTTTTCTTTTAAAATTTAAAAGTCAAAGGATTGAAACAATGTTGAGGTGAGTAATTATGTTTTACTTTATATACTTATAAGCTTGTATTGAATACATATTTGAATTATTTACACTTTGCATGTTCCACAAACAGTCATGCACGTACATAAAAAGCTTAGAGTGCAAATATTATAACCATGAAACTTTAGTAATACTAAATAGCACAATTTCATGCAAATTCCATTGTTTTCTATTGTTTAATTAGCATTATTTTGTACTATTTAGTAATTAGTGTTTCACGGATTAATTGTTTGCACTCTAAATGCCTAGAAAACTTATTTTATTTATATACAAGAGAGGCGATAAGCCTAACATTGTTCGTGCCTTGTTACTAAAATCTCTGTATTTGATATCAGTAAAAAATTACTTTATATTACATGAGGTATTTATTTTTTTATTGTACAACCATAATTCATGATAATTTAATAAGTTCAAGGCTAAAAACTAATGTTCCATTCTTTGAGTAATTTGTCAGCATATTTTAGCTTTTTTACATAAACAGATGCCACTGGATCATTTTTCATTTCGTCAAGCGTAACCATTTTGAAGTCATTGTTAAGATAGTAGTTTATTTCCCAGTCTTTAAGTTGTTCTTTGAGTGTGCTCTTTGCTGCCAGTACTCTTGTTTGGATCACAGCTAGTCTCTCTTCGTACTCATTTATGAGGTCTCTGCTTTGTGGAGAAAATTTCAGTCTGCTGCGAGCCGAGTCAAACTGCCATACCTCGGGAGTGTTTCCAAGTAGAATTTCTACTGTTTTGCCAAGGCGGGTTTGTAATGTATTGTTTGTTTGTATTGTTAAGTGTTGTGTTGGATTTTTGTCAGCTGTGGGGGTGTCTTCGCCTGCTTTAGGGCTGGAAGAAGAATAGATAGAGGATGAAGACTGATGTTCTTGTGAAATATGTACTTGCATGTGTAGTGTAGGTTGTGCATTATTAGAAGCCACCAATTCAGGGTAATTGTCCATGTCATCAACTTCTTGTAAATCTAAGACTTGCTCTTCTTCATCATCTTCATCTTTGTTATTCCCTGACTGCTGTGCTTGTGAGGGCTGTGGATTTTCTGGTATAATTTCAGAGTATGGCATACATTCTTCTAAGGATTCATTCTCATTCTCATCTGCAGAATCAACTACATTCTGGTCTTCAGAAGTATGTGTTATGCGTATGACATTTCCACTGGCATTTGGTAGATAAAGGAAGTGTGTAGGAAGCTTGTAACTTTCATTTAGGAATTCTACACATTTCTCCCAGCATGAAGACAGATATGATTCTTCTTTCTTTAAGTTACTTGACCTGAAGTGGTGTAGAACCGGGCCTTGGTCTTTTGCGTTAGGCTCAGTGTTTGAATCGAAGAACTCCACACTCTCACCGTCCCTCTTCCACCAAACTCCCTCTCCAGGCAAAAGGAAATCGCTTATTCGCTCAAGATGGGCTTGGTACCATTTGGAATATATGGGATGTTGTAAAATATTTTCCTTGATGACTGTGTTAGAAAAAGTTGGCAAGGCAGCAGATAGCTTAGACACATTGTCGGACTGAACTGATGTACTTAAAAAGTCATCAAAGTTACCCATGTTCTCTTCAGCTTGCATTCTTACTAGCAGGTTGCCAATAATATGACCTGGTCTGTTACAAGATGTTGTTTGTGTTATGCTTTTCATGGTACTAAACATTCCTTCTTCATCTTCTGCATTACAGGACATTCCTGAGATGAGGCGAAGCTGGATAGGAGCATGAGAAACAAGATTATGTAAGTATTTTCCATAGAGTTTTCTAGAGTTCAGAGCTTTTGGGGAGGAGCCAAACTGATTATGACACATAACAAAGTGTAGGAAGCTGCAATTATGATAGCGAAGGACAAGGCGTGGGCATCTTTTCATGTCATCTGAGTAGAGAATAGCCTGCATCTCTACCAGTGTGTCCAGAATACATTGAATAGTACAAGGAATGTGGCCTCTTAATTGCTTGGCAAAGATTACCAGAGCTGCTCTGTAATCTGTGGCTCTCTTTATTTCTTTGTCTCCAAGAGTAAGCTCAAGAATCTCATCAAATTTCTTTTTTTGATCTTTTTGAAGATGACTTGGAATCTCTTCTAGAATATTTGAAATATGATTTGAGATATCGTGCATAGGTTCACAGGGGAGGACTTCATATGAGCCAAGATTAAGATGATCAATTTTCTGTGTTGGGTTAAGGAACAATAATGCTGGTACCCTCTGTACTCCTTTCAGCTCACTTGTCAGTTCTTTCTCATATTCTGGCTTGAGGTCATTTTCACTGTATAAAAGTCTTCTTTCTCTCAACTCTTTCTTCAGCTCTTCTTTTTAAGGTTTTCAAATGGCTTTGGTTTCTTTTGAAGTGACCCCTTTCTACCTTGAGGCCCTTTCAAAACCAACTTTTGGCGATCTGTCATAGACAGATGCTTGCATCTAAAGAAATGATCTGGTTCATCACTTCTTATAGCATGCATCCCACAAAATGAGCAAAAATATTGACCACCCTTCTGTTGACCAGCTTCAAAAGCTACAGCTGGCCCATCTCCTTTGAAAAATCTCATTATGTCAGTTATTGTAATGCCATTACTTAATTCTAGGTTTGCAGTTAAGCCCTGCAAGCACTCACATCTTGTCTCACAATATGCTAACTGCTCTACATCTGTAGATCTACATCTACCAACTATGTAAATTTCTGGCCTCTCTACTTCTGCTTGTATGTCAACCTTTCTTCCTGAGTTTTGTTGAAATTCATCTGGAGTAAAATACAATGCAGGGTCATAAACACACGAGACCATGAAAACTAAGTGCCCATGATTGGCAACTGTTGAGTGATCATGCCAGACAAGCAGATGTCTTGTCCTTTCTATGTCTTTAAGCTTGTTACGCATGGAAGCAAGACTTTCTCCATCATCAAATTCTCCTAGCTTCTTGAGCATTTCTACTTCTTCTAATCTAGAAAGATCATCATAGAATGTATCTGGGTGTTGTCTCATATAAACCCTGTGCTTGTCAATCATTTTTTTCCTTATTTCATTAAGTGGTTGTTTCCTTCCTTCAACAGTAAATTCTGTTTTGACTACATTTCCATTTTTATCAAGTATAAGCTTTTCATACTTCCTTGGGACAACCAACTCTCCAATTGTATACTCTCCCTTTTGTATTTTACTTTAATCATGTCTTTGAGATGCTGATTGGAGCTTGGCACTGGAATTGATATTTCACCTGTAAAGATAGAGCAAATTCAAAGAATTAAATCTCAATTTTCTTATATTTTTCATTCCCTCCTCCTCCCCTTCATATTATATTCTACAAAGACATTATTTACACACAATGCTGTAGAAACTTTGTATACATAGTGTCATAAGTAAAGGTAACATTTACCTCCTATTCCACGGAGTTTCTTTCTCCTTACACGTGGGCCTTGGCACTCTTGTCCTGGGCGTTTAAATCTATGTTCATTTATCCCCTCTTTGATCAGAAATTCCTGAGCAATTTGGCCTCCATTCTTTGCAGTTTCTCCATGTCTGTTTGTAATACTATATCTTTTGGCAAGTTCTGTCCAGTTAACTTTTGTTCCATCTGGATAGTTGTCTACTTCAGCTTTCAGGCCTGCTTTATCCCAGCTCATTCTTGTAAAGTCTCCTGAATGGTTTTTTCTCTTCTTTGGCTGATCTTGAGCAATTCTTTCTCTTGCTCTTTGTTTGGTTTCAAACCCAGTGGCAAGTCTGTCTCTTTGCCTGGAAGCAAATGACTGTCTAGATCCAAGGCATCTGTTTTAGATATTAATTTAAAAAAGCTTTATTTATTATTATTTATTTAGTAGCTTATGCTAAATACTTTTTAAAAAAATAGGATTTACAGTGTGTTCAGTTTCTATATAGCCCTTAATTTTATTAAGATAAAATTCACCATTTTCACAAGGGCTTGCAATCAAAATTTACCTTTCTACAGATGATGCTTTCCATTCAGCTTCAATATTTTCTTTGTTTTTTCTTAACATATTTCTGCGGGCAGCCTTTTTCTCATTTGCTGTCTCTTTTATTTTTAGATTGGATTCTGGTATTTGAGACAAGGCTTCACTAAAGGACACCCCACAAATACTTTCAAATGCTGGATTTATTTCTTTAAAAAGTTCTCTTGCCGTCTCTTTGACTTCAGCTTTACTTGGAGCTCTTGGTATTTTTCTTGGTAGATCCTTTGCAATTGCGAATGGATTACCTTTAGCCTTGTTTTTTAGTAGCGGTGATTTCACTGGAAATAGTGCTTGGACTTTTCCATAATTTTGATGGCATCCCTTGCAATCGAACAGAGTATGCTCTCGTTTCCTAGCATTTGATAAATTAGCCCAATTTTGTGGGGAAAATTTATCAAAGCATTCATTCATCTCTGCCCTTTTTCTTCCACATTTGCTCCACTTGGTAATGTAGACACTTAACGATGCATGCTTTTTGTTAAACTCACTGGAGGGCATTCTGAAGTCCTCATCATCAGAAGAAAGAAAAATCTCCTTAAAAATTTTGTACCGTTCTTCTAGAATTCGAGCGCCAACCTTCGCAGTACTTTCGTTTGGCTCCCTTTTAATACGAAGCTTGGCTTGTCTTCCGGAAAAAACTGCCCCAATTTTACCAAAACCATAGGTCTTGGGATCGAGAAAAGTACGACACATTTGCAAAAATTTGCTTTTAGATATTGTAAATAGAACTTGCTACTGAGCGTGGCTGAAAGTGATCTCTATCTAGGTAAAGCTATAATTTTGCGCCAAAATGCAAAGTATTTTACTTGTAAAGACTCATATTTCAATAATCAGTCACTAAACTTCAGCAGAACAAACTTTATTCTCCAAATCTTGTACAAAATTATAAGGATTTTCAGGAATACGATTCGATAGCTGTTTATGAAATGTAGCTTTTACGCAAATGGAGCTATAAAAATCGATTCAAACTTAAATTTGCTACGAAAGAAAGGTATAATGATGTTATCAAGTAGGATCATTTTTGAGATTTGCTCTTATAAAAGTAGAAAAAATAAAACTAAAACCTTTTTTGTTTTTTAAACACTTCGTCCGCCATCTTGTTCCTCTTCGTATTTTCTGCCTTCTGATTGGTTAAATTATTCTACAATAAGAATAGTAGCCGCTGTACTCAGCTTGGGAGGTATCGCGCTAAAATGCAAATTACCAAATCATTACGTAATCTTCAAAATGGCGCCTAAAATAATTTATTCAAAGCGTAGCTGGAAAATCGGCTGCGGAGAACAAGAAATTCGATGAAATAAATCCCTGTTATATGCTTAATTCTTTCGTATATGCCCGGGCATTATGGGGCCAACTCGAAACCTTGGCATTGATCCGTTATTTCGTTAGAAAATTATTGTAAACTCGAGAAATTGCAATAAAAACAACATAAAGCGTCCTTATTTTCGCCCGAAGTAAAAGTCCTCAACTTTCTAGTTGGATATGGTAAGATATTATTGATCCCAAAGTAATTACTGTGAAATTCAAAGACTTTAATTGAGTTATACTTTTCTCCCGAACTCTCAAACTGTATTTCTCGACATCGCGCCATTTTTAATTTTCTACTAGATAAATAAAAAGCTTAAAACAAAAAATATATCACGACGCTGGTCTTAAATATTCATATTAACTACTGCCGAAGTTTCATGGCAAAATATGCTATAGCTGATTTTCTATGATTTTTTATTTTTATTTTTTGGTATTTTCGTTGATTTGGCCCTATGACCCAGGCCTTATCATACTTGAGAATCATATAAAAATACTTTTACAATTATTATGTTATATAATATATATAATATATATAATATATATATATATATATAATATATATAATATATAATATATAATATATAATATATAATATATAATATATAATATATAATATATAATATATAATATAATATATAATATATAATATATAATATATAATATATAATATATAATATATAATATATAATATATAATATATAATATATAATATATAATATATATATATAATATATATATATATAATATATATATATATATAATATATAATATATATATATAATATATATAATATATATATATATATATATATATATAATATATTATATATATAATATATATATATATTACATATATTATATATTACATATATTATATATATATATATTATATATATAATATATTATATATATTATATATATTATATATTATATATTATATATTATATATTATATATTATATATTATATATTATATATTATATATTATATATTATATATTATATATTATATATTATATATTCTATATATTCTATATATTCTATATATTCTATATATTCTATATATTCTATATATTCTATATATTCTATATATTCTATATATCCTATATATTCTATATATTCTATATATTCTATATATTCTATATATTCTATATATTCTATATATTCTATATATTATATATATTCTATATATTCTATATATTATATATATATAAAGTATATTTTATATAGAAGGATATGATGGATATGATGGAAGTGATTCCCTTAATTACATGTATTCCAATCATATAAAAATACTTTTACAATTATTATGTTATATAATATATATTGTATATAATATATAATTATAATATATTTTAAAAAAACATGTAATGTATATATGATAATATTATTATTATACCATTCTTATAATAATAGTATAGTTTAGTAGTACTCTTTAACCGCAAAGTTTATGTTTCTTTCCTTATGCCACACTATGTATTATACGGATCGAGTTCCGTGAAATCCCTAAAATCTATCAATAAGAAATAACTTTTGAATAGGGCAGGCTAGGAATGTACTTGCAGTATTTATGTATTAGACTGACTGATTAGCACAGTACACTTCTTTATATATTTATTTTTTCCCATCACGATACTATGTATTATACGGATCGATTTCCGTGAAATCCCTAAAATCTATCAATAAGAAATAACTTTTGAACAGGGAAAACTAGGAATGTACTTGCAGTATTTATGTATTAGACTGACTGATTAGCGCACTACACTTCTTTATATATTTATTTTTTCCCATCACGATACTATGTATTATACGGATCGAGTTCCGTGAAATCCCTAAAATCTATCAATAAGAAATAACTTTTGAACAGGGCAGGCTAAGAATGTACTTGTAGTATTCATGTATTAGACTGACTGATTAGCGTATATGGTTAGCATATGCTGAACACGTGTGAAATCAACAAGGATGTGTATGAAATGTTCGCAGTTTCTTATTGTTCCTTTTGTTCATTTTTGTAAAATTGCTTACCTAAAGTCCCAGTAGTATGGATGTTTATACTTTTATTTTCAAGACATGCTTTATAAGAGTTTCAATGGTCCCATATGGGTTGGGTCATTTCATAGTTCAGACCTTTTAAGGAACAAAATCGAACGGTGCCGTCAGATTTATTCATTGTGACTTTACACATTTGGCCCTATAGAAGTCAGTTCCACATTTGCCACAATATCACTACAAGATGAGACGAACGAAGAATCCGTGTAGACAGCTGAACAGTGAGGCTATCAAGGGAGCTGCGTTATGTTACTTGAGTCCCATCATATCCGGAAAATGCAGCATCATAAGTGCCAAGTGTTGTCCAGAGGTCCGTGATCAAGGATTAGAAAGTGCATGGCTTAACGTTTGTCTCACGAGAGATACGTGTGACAAAGCATTGCTTGGTAAGTGTTGCATTTTGTTCTCGCAATTAACGATTTGCTTTACTCAACATTCATCCTTTGCATTTCTTTTTCAGGGATAAAAAACGTTGCATTTTTCTTTAGTAGTATAACAACACAAGTCATTTGATTGCTGGTGGAACAAGCCAAGGATGGATAGCGGCCAATCAAACCTTGGTTGATAAAAAGTTGTCTCCAGCGGTTGGGTATTGGATTGCGTTGACTACGCCAAACGGAGCGCAGGCTAATCCACTTATAGTGCATAGAGTTTTACTAGAGTGTGGCGTGGAAACAGTAGCTAATCAGGTAATGTTTGGACTCAACGTTTTAGCCAATAATACGTCAAGATTGGTAGTTTTCTATGATTACTGTTGATTAATTAATCTTAGATTACCTTATTATATTTTGTGTCTCATTCAATGTCAGGTGAAGTTTCAGGAAAGCAGAAAATCCGCCGCATTGAAAGAATTGTATAAAGTGCTGAAGGACCACAGAAATCCTTTTATGAGAGACCTTGTGAATTCCTCGTACCAATCGCTTTTGAAAGCCGAGGCATCGCACTACATGAGCGACAGCATGGATATAGTGGATGACTGTATTGTTACTGAGAGCGTAGTCAAGTTACGCTAGAAAAAAAAAAAAATTTCAAAGCTGCCTCCAAGAAGCCATCTTGAAATTGGAATGTGCTAAACTGAACATCGACAGATTTGGCTTTGAGGAATCAAATTCCAGCAAGACGCAGGAGTCTGCCGAGGATCAAGATCAATCCCAAAGGTTTTGCGACCAACTCACAGTGCTCATCAACGACATCGGGATCGCCATGAAAACTTTAGGCTATGCGTTTATCGTGGTAAAATATACAAGCACATAGAAAAATCAAAATACACTTACTCGTACAAATGTGACCCCAGATCTTTTGTGAACATCCTAGCAGCCAATGAGGATTTCAAGGCGCGCCTCCTAAAGGACATGAAGAAGGTGATTGATATCCTGTCCGACCCCTTTTGTGAAGTCATCCGACCGATAAATGTGAATTACGACCTCATCGAGGTGAATGACGGCTACTGTTGGTCAATCAAAGGACGTCGATTTGTTTACCATGCAATTGACGAAAAATACATCGGACAAATCACGCCCAGAGCGTTCTGTCCTTTTGACCATGCGAAGGAGCCCAACCCCAAGTACTTTCGAGAGATTCTGGAAAATAGTCTGAGTGAAGTGGTTATTGAAATTTTCTGCGAAGACTTTTTGAAATTGCTGAACTATAATAAAAAAAAGTACAAGGAAAAGGTGCCATGCCTCGTCGGGGATACAAACAGTGGCAAAACGAGCTTATTTATTCCACTGCTCGGCGTCATACACCATCAAAACATTGCTACCATCACCAAACAACGAGTGTTTAACAAAGCAATGATTACAGATTACACCGAAGTGGTGTTCATCGACGAAGCAACGCCGTCAACCTTAGACATCGATGACTGGAAAATACTCACTCAGGGAGGTTACGCTGCGCATGACGTGAAATACCGAACAGCCAAGTCGTTCATAAATCGATGTCCCATGATCATTACAGCCCAAAACAAGCTCGAGTTCGAACCAGAACATCGACCAGCCATGGAGCGCAGACTTAGGACGTACACGTTCAAGAGTCTTCCACGACTGAAGAAGCGAGCCGCAGAATGGCTCCAAAGACATCCAATGGAGTGCATAGTTTGGGCGGCATCGAAAGCACGCCAAGCAGAGGATGAGGTGGACAGTGGCACGGATGAGAGCGAACACCAGGAGGAGTCTGATACACAGGATGGTTTTCTCAAGGAGTCTGAGAAAGAAGCTCTAAAATCACTGGTCTTCAAAGATGTATTGACAAATGACACCACGCCGATGATTGGCCGTCAACAAGGCGATGACGACATTAACGAGAGCGGCGAGGAGGAGGAGGAGGACGCGACGACGAAACACAGGATTTATTGCTGTCAGGAGAGTTTCAAGAAGACTCTGAGAAAGATAAAAGTATGGTCCGCGCTCTGAAGAAAACACTAAGACAGTGTTCTTCGAATTCGCTGCGTTATCGACAGCTCCAGCAACTTCTCCAGGTTAGTTGCTATTGGGTTGTTTTTCTGTTACCACGTCCACTTGTTGAATGTTTCTGTTTATTTAACTTACATACTCTTTTATGTTATTGATGGATCAATATCCAATTGTTCCGATTCTCTTAGGGCCATTTTGAAAGGATGCGAGAAGAAAAGGAGCACGAAGAAAGAGAATACAGGAAATCCTAGAGTCGAAAGGAGTGTCGAGGGAAAGCGTAGATCTCCTTCCGGCTGATGACATGGAACCCATGCCCCCACAAATCCAGCAAGAATTGGAAGCCATCCACCAGAAATTGCTAGAGAAGAGAGAACGAGAAGAAGAAAATAAGATAAAGACCGCTTTTGAAATCCATGGGTAGAAAGAACCGAGCGCAAACTATACGCCTGCGTCTTAAAACTGCAGTCCGATCCAACCAACACAACCCAACGGAAGTCCACAAATTGTTTACAGGAGATTTTGAGTGACAAGCTGAAAACCCATTTCACCAATCTAAAGTTGTTTAAGTGCGAAAAAGCAGTTTTAGAGAGGCGAAAAAAGTGTGTCGAATGGGGTCTACTAGAAGATAACCTGAAGCATCTGATTACCTCATTGCATGAGGCTTTACCATTCACCCCACAAGAGAGAGTAGACGAAACCGAAAAGGGATCGGCCGACGTACCAAGGCAATCAATCCCTTTTGACCGCTCAATCTCAAGAACACGAGGGTTTTATAATAGAGCGAATGAAAAGGCGCCAAGAAGACGCTCAAGAGGCCAGGCCAAGTGGGAATAGCCCCAAGAGACCCAGGATAACTTCCCTATTGAGTTATTTCATGAAACCAAAATAAAAGTACAGTGAAACTTAGATAATGACTAGTAACAATTTAGAGAAACTAGTGAAGCTTAATAATGCTTAAATTAGCAGTGAAGTACTCAAACCCACTAGTAAAGGATCTACACAGTATATTTATAATAAAGTTTATTTATTTCAGTTAAATTTTCGCAAAGCGCGATTTAACAACGAGTTTGCTGTTCGTCCCTCTTGAAACTTGTAGCTAGAATCCCTCAAAATAGCCGACCATTGTCCATAGCCATATCGTTTTATCCCTGCTTTTAAGAATTCATCTTCGATATTTCCGACGCGGACAGTCGGCTCGTTGGAGTTGGGTTTTTCGACAACGGGTGGATCTTGACCGGGTGAATTGCTCGTGAAATCGTTTGAGAGTCGCGAACGAACGTCGTTGGTTAACTCGGTCCCTTTTTCTCCGTGCAACGTTTTCAGATATTCGTGAGCCTTCGTGGCAACTTCGCGAGATCTTCGTTTTTGATAATGTACCCAAGCTACAACAGAGCTGTGCTTCTGATCCTCGGAGATCGTGCATTGTTCGTTGCTTTCGAGGTGTTTCCGACTGGCCGTTTCGACGATTTGACGGTATCGCGTCGGATGAATGTACTTGCCACTGGCATCGAATACTAGTTTGCTCATCAGTTGTCCGATTTTACTGTGCTGACTGCCGTTTCTGGTGACGAGAAGGTACTCGCAGACCGGTTTTAGATGAGGTCGTATGACATGAACGTATCCATCCAACACTTGCAGACTGGTGTCGGTCAAGTACAATGAATCAAATCCATACTTGGCTGTAGTCTTGAACTTTTTCTGATCAATGAAACCCCCATTGGTTTTGGCCGATTCTATCATGTCTACCGTCAAGTACTGATACGTCATAGGACGAGAACCCTTGACTTTGATGAACAAATACACAGCCACAAACTTGGTGGCAAATGACAGGTCTGAAGGGGTTACTTTGTTCCGCGGTGTTTCTCGACACACTTTAAGCACGCTCTCGTATCGCGGAAGTGATAGGTGATCACTTGTAGTGTGGCTCAATGACCCTTCGCCTCGAGTGTTTCAATGTCTAGATCATTGGTCCATTGTAATCTCATAATTTTTGCCACTGTTTTGCGCGCCCTTTTCAAATAGGTTTCTGTGCACGATAGATTTCGCGAAACTGCATCGAACGATGTACCGTGGATCTTGCGGAAATCCAGCAAGTCTGATATAGCGTCCAAGTAACCAAGGCGACCTGATGACCCAGTCCCCATTCAGTCTGCATGGTATCGGCAAATTTGAAATAGGAAACTGGGTGAACTCAAACAGAAATCGACTAGGTCCCAGCTTAAGTCTTCTTCGTCGTCGTCTCCACAACAAAATTTCATATACTTAAAACTCTTTCGGATAATTTGTTGAGCTTGTCTGTGTGTTTTGCATCCCCCACCGCTGCCAATCAGTCATGTCTCAAATTCTTTGCCAAGAGTACTTGAAATATCAAAGCACGCCAAGGATTTCTTGCGTGTTTGAATCACTTGAGTCGTAATGACTTCCTCATCACCAGAATTGAACTTCATTTCAGAAGAGTCGGGTTTCTCGTCAAAGAAATAAAACCAACGATGATTTTTTTTGACATGTTTCCTGCATACTCTTTGAGTGGTAAACGCATCATGATTGCACGTTGGCACTCGACAATGGAATAACCCATCTTCTTCGCCTTCTTCTAGATGTAGTCTTTTCGGTTTCGGCGATGTCCCGTTGACTTTCGACCAATCGATTTCTCTACTGTGCTTACTCATTGCTTTTTCCTAACCGATTGCTTTCGCCGAATTTGAGATATCAATTTGAATGTAATCACTACTTTTATGACTCCCATTGATCTCTAGGGATCAAACGGAATTGGAAAATACACTGTAAAACACATTGGTTACTATGAGAAAGCATGATGATATTTCAAACACACCTTTTTACTTGTATTGTAATGCCTAAACTTGCCTGAACTTGCCCGAATGGTCTTTTTTTCTTTTTGTTTGGGAACCTACCCAGACATGCAAAGTATTGTTTGTTCATATGTCTGGGCTTGTTTCAACTCGTTTTGTATTGATTGAGCCTGCCCAGACATGCCCAGCATTGTCTGCACATGCCTGGGCTTGTTTAACCTTGTTTGGAACTTGCCCAGACATGCACACTATTGTCTGTACATACCTGGGCTTGGTTCGACTCGTTTTGTATTGATGTATTGATGCGCAGTATTGTCTATACATGCCGGGGCTTGCGCGAAATACTCCTGTATTGTTCATTACAGTTCCTGTTTCCCAATCAGTACTAAGACTGTCATCTTTGCAATTGAGAACGGTTGGTGTACAAAATAAGGAACGCACTTTCCTGTTGGTTTCATAAAGGACCAATTAATTGCCATAGAACGGAACTAAGTGTTCCTTTATTTAAAAAGGAACAATTCAACAGGGGAACAGTTGTTCTCTTTGTATGCGAAAAGGAACGATCCGTGTACAAAGTAACAACTATGAGGACCATTTGTTCCTTTTGTACATTGAATGGGAACTTTTTCGTTCCTGTCTTCAACAAAAGGGAACCTTTTGTTCTGGTTAACGACGCTTGAGTTCCTAATTGCTCTCGTTCAACAGGAACACTTGTTCCTGTACACAATAATGCATTCCGTTCCGAAATATAAAAGGGAACGTAAACAAAATTATGAGGAACAAACAGTCGAATTTTGACGATCTCAAGTGCTTTTGAAAGAAAATTAAAGCAACTATCGATACGATGATACCTTTCTAACTATCACCGACTTGGTGTCAATCGAATTAAAAAAATTGCTTTCGCAATTCAATCCAGACGAGATATTCCATTATTTGTGACTAGGACTTTTCTTCGTACGTTGAGTTTACACCAAGGTCTGCAACATGACGCATTTGCCCTGGTCCAACACGCCTTCCACTACAGTACTCAGGAATTTCTCTTGCTACGATGTTTGATGGCAAAGTCCTCTTGCAGTTTCTTTTTGAAGGCGGTTCATTGTTTCCTTCTGGCTCCTGAATTGCATTTTCTTCTTTCTTCCTTTGCCAAACAGGAATAGAAATCACGCGGTGAGATGTCCCTGATCCACTTAGGGTGCTCTCTAAGTTGTCGATATTGTCAGCAATCATTAGAGCAGTAGAGGGATTAAGAGGGGTTTGCACTAAGGGTCACCTATGAGTTGCAAAATAAATTTTTTCCAAATTTCTCAAAATTGGCATGAGTGAAGGCCTCCATGGACTGAATTCATCGCTATAAGTTTTAGTTCGATCAGAATTTTATTTCCGGCCAACGGCTCGAAAATGTGAAATTTGACGTCATTTCCGGTTTTCAAAGGCCGTTTGTGTGCACTCCTAAAAGTGCTAAAAATCACTAGATTTCGTTCATATTTTACCAAATAAATTTACCAGACTATAAGTTGATATGATAGTGACTATTTAGAGCTATTTGTCTTTAAAGCAAGATACAAATTCAATATTTTATAGATTTTTCAATTATTTGTACGTTTTCACTAGGTTTTACGTACATCATATTCAAAAATCTGTATCGCCACTGGTACATGGCCTAGCTCAAAACTATTGCACCAGGAGTAAAGAGGACTACCCATGGCTTAGTTTTATAAAATAAAATTTTGGGGCAATTCATAAACAAAACTTGGAGAGCGCTGTATGTCGACCCCATTTTCAGCCATATTTGACATCAATTTACAAAACGTTGTGTTTACAATCCACGAATAAGTCCCCTGAAATCACGAAATCATGCCTCTGTTCGATTGCAATTCACAATAAACTTCCTAAAGCCACAGTACAATACTTTAATTACAATTTTTGAGCTGATACGATCAAGGAAACGCTCAATCAAGGAACCTCGAAGAGGTTCGAAGCATTCATCATGACTGGATCTGAAACAAGTTGAATCGAGTCTGGCCCATCACTATACCGGATCACGCTATCGATGCCAAAAATGTCAAAATATCAAAAACTAAGCTAACCTTATGTATTAGAAGGAGCTTAAACGTGTTATAATATTATATTCTTGGAATATCTTACCTTAATTTCACTCATTATTAACACGGTGCCATATCTAAATGGACACTAACGCGACAGACATTGAAAACAATAAATGATGCGTGACATAAACATAGGAACCCCTGTGTAATCACTCTTGTGTTCTACCAAAAAGATTGCGTTTTAGTTTGTAAAGTCATCTAGTTGACAATGTTAATAAACTATTTAGCTTTTACGTGTTTCTATTTGTAAAAATATTTGTTCAAAATTAAATTTTGTTTTTAAAAACATTTTAGCTGCATGCGCAGTCATTACAGAAGAAAGTGATTGTGCGTTAATATCTTAAAACAAAGCGGTTATGAACTTCTCTAAAAAGTTATTATTAAAAACAAAATAAATTCACATTATTTATCAAAGTGGTTCTCATACTTCATATAAAACATATTTCCAAAACCTTTGCCTGGACGAGAAGTCCGGGCTGTCTCTACGTTGTTGCTTCTCGGTCTACAAAGTTAATGGTCCTTGATTAAGACGCAGGTGCGAAAGGCATACTACAATTCTTGTTTTTGTCGGTCTACTTTCTTTGTATGCAATAGTAGAAATCACCAAGCATTTAGATTTACAACAGAAGTTCTTTTAAAGAAGTATCATTCGATAAAATTGGACAGATCCTAAAGATTGAGCATCCTTGAGGAAATTAGGTAAGTGACAAGTCTTGACTAACGTTAACTTGTATTGAGATGCACATGTTAAAACAGAATAAAAATTTAAGCCCTGACATATATTTTCAGGGGTATCGTTGAATTTTTGTTGCGAGCATCCGCATCCCCGACAACAACTTTGTCTCTCTTTCTTTCCTGATCTCAAAGATTTCCAACATGTAAGGTAAGCTGTAAAGTCTTGCTACGGTTGTTACGACATGTAAGGGACAGGTCAAAAATTAGGGGGGGGGGAGGGAGGGCTGGTGCAAATGGGGGCAGGGTCATTATTCAAGTCAAAACCCATTCAATATAATTAAAACTAGATTAAAGGATGTAGAAATTCAAGTCTGGCAAGGGGAACTCTTCAACGATGAAAAAACTAGAAGAGGCCCACCAGGCCAAAAAAATAAATTAAGGGCATATCGTCTGGTAAAAACAGGTTACTCGTTTGAAAAGTTAAGAATTTTGAACACAGAAAAACATTAACCAAATTGAGAATTAGTAATCACGACCTTGAAATCGAAAAGGGAAGACATTCAAGGGAATATAAAAAAACAGAAGAAAGGAGATGCTTCCATTGCCAAGATAACGTAGAAGATGAGAGGCACTTCCTTCTTCACTGTACACTATACTCAAATCTAAGGGAAGAACTCTTCAATGACATAAATAACATAAACAATGATTCTCTTTTGTTAAATGAGAACGAGCTGTTTCTGCTATTTA
This sequence comes from Actinia equina, assembly GCA_011057435.1. Classification (NCBI taxonomy): domain Eukaryota; kingdom Metazoa; phylum Cnidaria; class Anthozoa; order Actiniaria; family Actiniidae; genus Actinia; species Actinia equina. The sequence goes on from WHPX01000549.1 coordinate 238,585, forward strand.
TGAGTCCGCCCAAAATGTTAGCAGTCGCAGTGTTGCAAAATATGTCAATGTATTTTCTAATACTCGATACCGAATAAAAAAGTCTGTCTATCTGTCTGTCTTATTTTTCATGCAGTTTAAAAGGGAGGGACTGGAGAAAGAATTGTGCAAGTATTTAATTGTTTTATATATAAGGAAAGGGAGGGCCACTAAAATATACAGGCCAAAAACTCTTTCTGAACTGAGAAATATATTGGTGTACTTCTCTAGATATTATTAAGAACAATCGGATGGCTTCGTGTGGTTTATTTGCTCATGTTGGTGGAGTATGCGGCGGACCTCTAGACAACCCCGCTAACGTAGAATGTGTTTCGCTTCGAACATGTCAGAAAGCCATACACGCCCACTTAAGAACACTGAATGTGCGAGACAGATCCTTGGAAACAGAGTCTCAACTGATTCTAAATAGAGCAGGTAATTGTTTACACAATTTTTAAACTTTGTATTCTATTTCTCGCTATGTTTCTCTACATTTTTTTCTGAGCGTACGGCTGAAAGGCAAACGCGCAGTGTTTTTACAGGATCCATTTTAGATGGATTTGATACGCATACCTATCCACACACCCTTATAGGCCAAGCTCAAGTAACCAGTTAAAAAATTTTTTTTAATGTTTGAAGTGAAAAACGTGTTCTGCTATTTGTGCAGGACTGTTTGGTACATACCACGAATACCTGGACATCACAGTCTGCCCTCGGCACAGAGATGCATATGGGATTCGTTGGCGCTGCAACAGACGAAACTGTACCATTCCAGTCACTTGGGCAGCCCACAAGAAAGGTTGCAAGGGAGACAGAGGGCTGTCATCCAGCCAGTCAAGACGGTTTTATGAAATTACTGGTCAACTCGTGCCTGTTGGCTCACGTACGTATGTGATGTAATTATGCAAAAAGCTATGAATATGAAAAAAGGTATTTACAAAAAAAGGAAGTATGGAATTTCTATATCACTCGCGGAGACGGGGGGGGGGGGGGTCACGAGGGGAAGGGATGTGTCTCCCAAAAGTTTGCTTTCGGCACAGAACTTTGCGGGAAAATAGAAAAAATTCCCTCTATAATCGAGAGCGAGCTACGCCCCTAATATATTATGCTTTTTAGCATATTTAGTAAAAGATCGATTTATTTTTATAGCTATCTGCAGGCGCTGCAGAGAAAAAATTGACAAAGCTGAACAGCCTTCTCAAACAACTGCTGAGATACCAACTACAGAAAACCCATTTCAAGTGTCAACCGAGATTCCTTCTCTCCCCTCTGCCGAGAGTCTTTCTGAGTCAAACACTAACAATATCTTCAGCTCTGACTATAACAAGGTTAGCAGCACATATTTTAATAGACAGTCAAATTTCGCATTATCCATACTTATTTTACACCTTTTCTTCTCTCATGTAGGAAACTGACAAAGAAAGTAGCGACTCTAGCGACTCGTTGACAGAAGCATTTAGCCAACTTGAAATCGATAATGATCAAAACCGGGATCCGAGTGTGGTTGTCACCGACATTGAAGGTGGATTGAGCTCAGAATCGTCTGAAGAACAATTGTCCGATGAAACATCAAATCAAGCTTTAGTGCGCCGAAAGAAGCTCAACGAGTTTTTGATCACCAGTGGTATGCAGGACACGCTTATTGGTCCACCTAAAAGAGTTTGGGAGGTCATGAGTAGCCGAACGAAAAAAACGCATGTATCCAAGGCTACAAATGTAATCGCGGCAGCCCTAGATGTAATTACACCAGGAGATGCAGGTAGCCTTTGGAGGGCTGTTCAAGAATCCAGGAAAGTCGATCAAGTTCTTGGAGTTAAGCCCCATGCAGAAGAAAAGTACGTTTCAGCTTTAGCAGAGACATACCAGCACGCAATGAGCTGGGAAACAAAACGACAGGTTCTGTCAATCATGGCAGATTTACTGTCGCTTAATGACATCCGTCAATATATACCCAGACTGACAGAATATCGCTGGAAGATGGCTCGTGTTCACAACTTACAATACGGACGAGGCGTCCCTGTGTCAACCAACCGTGTTCATCGAATTCGCGTTGATGAAGGGCAGCTACACAATTTCCTATCCTTTATCACTAGCCCCCATATTGTGCAAGACCTGCCATTTGGGCAGAGATATTTAAAACTATCCAATGGGGAAGTTCTGGAGACACCCAATGTAATTCGTTCACTGATCACATCTCGGATATGCGCACAGTATATTCAGTACTGTGAAGAGACGGCCTTCAAGCCATTCAGTGAAGCGACAATGAGGCGCGTTTTATCGGCGTGTGGTGCAACAGAAAGAAAGTCGTTACAGGGTCTAGATTATTACCACGCAGATGGTGCTAAAGCGTTCGATGACCTGAGCAAGATTGTGACGCAGGTAGAACCGGCCCGTGGGCGTGAATGGGCAGCAAACTGTGAGAGAGCTCTACGGGAAGGCAAACAGTATATCAAGTCAGACTTCAAGGTATACGTAACTTATGTTAATCCACTTTTTTAAAAACAATAGAAATATCTAATAGTTCCCAGTTGTTGGTAAATGTTTGACAAACAGCTAACGCAGAATAATCTCTTCTTTAGGTTCATATAACAGATGCAAATCAAGTACCTGACCACTGCCTGGCGTACGCCCTAAGTAGTCCGAAGAAAGATCCGAAGAAAGATCCCCAAAAAGATCCTTTTGCCAAAGCATGCCAGCACCAGCATGAGTTGTCTTGCTCATCGTGCGAAGAGTTAAAGACGGTTCTTAATGACATCAAGAACGTTGTAGCTCAGAGGGAGAGTATACTCCCATCCGTTGACCATTGGGATGACATCACTTTCAGATGTAATCAAGCCATTGAAGCGATATTCGCCTGGAAATCTCATGAGGTACGATTTGTTCAGCAAGACAAACCTCGGCACTCAATCATGAACGAGCTAACCCCCCAAGAAGTTATGGTCACAGAAGATTGGGCCATGAAATTCCTCCCACAGAAGTACAGGGAAACTCAGTCCGACTGGTTCGGGAAGCGAGGGATTTCATGGCACGTATCCGTTGCCAGTCGAAAGACCTCCGCCGGAGACCTACAACAGCAAGCTTTCGTCCATGTAGCAAAGAACTGCACTCAGGACACGGACTCTGTAATAGCTATCATGGAGCACACACTGCGCACTATCAAAACCGAAAACCCTGAAATTGCTACAGCATATTATCGCCATGACAACGCCGGTTGCTATCATAGCGTCCCTTTGCTAATAGCATGTCACCTTATGGAAGAGGCAACCGGCATTAAGGTAATTTCATTTTTATCCCTATATTGATTGTAAGAGGCATTTATGGAAGCAGCGCTATAGAAGTAGTACTTGATTATCATAATCGTGATTATTATGATTATTATCATTCTTGGGAACCCAGAGGTAAATGCTGTCGCGCGTTTCTCGCTCCCAACGAAACGAGCGACAGAGTTTTACCCCTGGGATCCTGAGGATTGATTGTATGGATGACTGGATGGATGGAGATGATGATGATGATGATGATGATGATGATGATGATGATGATGATCATGATGATGATGATAATGATGATCCTTATCGTTATCAATAATATAAAATTATTCAAAGAAATTCTAAGAATGAGTTTCATACATAATCAGCCATACATAGGTATGGCCGATCAATTTCGGGATTAAGAAACACTTAGTTCTGTTTTTTGTAGTTCTATGAGTTTATATGAAGCTTTGATATTTTCAGGTCGCTCGAGTCGACTTCAGTGAGCCTCAAGGAGGCAAAGGGTCATGCGATCGGAAGGCAGCGAATATAAAAGCACACATCAGACGATATATAAATGAGGGCCATGATGTCCAGACCCCTGAAGACCTATTTAACGCAATAATATCGGGTGATGGTGTGCGAGGAGTTCGCGTTGCGTTAGTAGATGCAAGTTCTGTGACTACTGTCAACACTGGTAAACTAGAGGGAATCAGCACGCTGAATAATTTCAGTTATAGCGAGGATGGGCTGACTTGCTGGAGAGCACACGGCATAGGCGAAGGAAAGACTGAAAAGTGGTCTAAACTTCAAGGTATGATTCAAGAGCGTTTGATATATAATATATCCCAACAGAGTGATTTTATATATCTATCCTATTTTTACAGTCCCTGAAGCCCTTGCGATTGCTAAATTTTCCAGCCCGTTCAGCGATGGTGGCTTCCAAAACATCGTCTATAGATCGACACGAGTAAGAAGTGCACCAAGCAATGCGGAAGCGTTAGAGGAAGACCAAGTACATGCAAAAGAGAATGAGAGTAGTGACGACGAAAATGATCCCAACCCAAAGCTCTTTAGCTGCCCCGTAGAAGGCTGCATACGAACATATCGGCGCTACACCTCGCTAGAACGCCATCTAGAGTACGGGCAATGTCGACTGAAGCAAGAAAGGGAGACCCTCTACGATAAAGCCAAGAAGTTATACAGAGAGAAGTTACTTGCTGGTGTAAGTTCTCAACCACAATTGAAGACAAAGTCCTTTCCAGAAACATCTACTGAGAGTCTTCCTCGCGGCTGGGCATTGAAGGAAAGTAAGAAAGGTCAGCGTTTTTCAGAGAAGCAGAAAGCATATCTTGATGAAATGTTTAACAAAGGAAAGGTAACTGGGCATAAGCTGGACCCCACAACCGTGGCGCAAGAAATGCATTTCGCAAAGGACTTCGATGGCAATCGTAGATTTCAAATATCGGAATTTCTATCAGCAAGCCAAATTCAGGGGTACTTTTCCAGAAAGGCCTCTAAAGATCGACGTGGAGCTAAAGAAACTGACGAGGGTGATAATCAGCGAGCTGCGCAGGATCAAGACGCCTATGTACGTACCCTACAAACTGTTCTGGAGGAATGTCAACTAAAGCATCCTATAATTTATGACTCAATCGACTTGTGCCAGTTGCACGCCGATGGACAATTAAGGAAGTTAAGTCTACCTCTATTGCAAACCATCTGTTATAACTTAGAAATAGATATATCAGATATAAATGTTAGACTTAAGGCTCCCTACATAGAGCGCATTAGTAAGGTAGTAGCGTTGTGTAGTTGTGTATCAGGAGCTGGTAGCTCAGGACCATAACTTAGCTTGGCATTCTTCCACTTCGATATCTTTAAGCATTTTAAGACGCTAACATGTTTCATGTTTGTTTAACACAAAAACATCCTTTTTTCATCTAGCGTAAAATGATTAGTGCTCATTGGTTGTGGTTGCCACACCTCATAATTATACCACATAAGTATAGCACAAGAGTTTCAATTTATCAGGCTACTTCCAGAAAAAAAACATGTTACACAAAAAGTCCCCCAGTACACGAGATATCGTTGGATATAACGATGTTCTCTTTGTTTCGTTTTGCGCCTTCGTAGACCCCTCTGTGATTCAGACACGCATAAGTGGTTTGCCGCACCTTCCATTAGGAATACATGTAAGAATTTTGTTTTGATTAGAAAGTTTAACACTAGCCTTTATTAGAGTGTAAAAATATAAACGTTACATCCTTCTTCACATGCGGCATATGTCACCATGAAAGCAAATGTATACACTGAGATGATATATTAATATGGTTGTATTATTTGAGTACACAAGAGTGATTACGCGGTGTTTGGGGTTCCTGTGTTTATGTCACGCATTCTTTATTGTTTTCAATGTCTGTCGCGTTAGTGTCCATTTAGATATGGCACCGTGTTAATCAGAGTGAAATTAAGATAAGATATTCCAAGAATATAATATTATAACACGTTTAAGCTCCTTCTAATACATAAGGTTAGCTTAGTTTTTGATATTTTGACATTTTTGGTATCGATAGCGTGATCCGGTATAGTGATGGGCCAGACTCGATTCAACTTGTTTCAGATCCAGTCATGATGAATGCTTCGAACCTCTTCGAGGTTCCTTGATTGAGCGTTTTCTTGATTGTATCAGCTCGAAAATTGTAATTAAAGTATTGTACTGTGGCTTTAGGAAGTTTATTGTGAATTGCAATCGAATAGAAGCATGATTTCGTGATTTCAGGGGACTCATTCGTGGATTGTAAACACAACGTTTTGTAAATTGATGTCAAATATGGCTGAAAATGGGGTCGACATACAGCGCTCTCCAAGTTTTGTTTATGAATTGCCCCAAAATTTTATTTTATAAAACTAAGCCATGGGTAGTCCTCTTTACTCCTGGTGCAATAGTTTTGAGCTAGGCCATGTACCAGTGGCGATACAGATTTTTGAATATGATGTACGTAAAACCTAGTGAAAACGTACAAATAATTGAAAAATCTATAAAATATTGAATTTGTATCTTGCTTTAAAGACAAATAGCTCTAAATAGTCACTATCATATCAACTTATAGTCTGGTAAATTTATTTGGTAAAATATGAACGAAATCTAGTGATTTTTAGCACTTTTAGGAGTGCACACAAACGGCCTTTGAAAACCGGAAATGACGTCAAATTTCACATTTTCGCGCCGTTGGCCGGAAATAAAATTCTGATCGAACTAAAACTTATAGCGATGAATTCAGTCCATGGAGGCCTTCACTCATGCCAATTTTGAGAAATTTGGAAAAAATTTATTTTGCAACTCATAGGTGACCCTTAGTGCAAACCCCTCTTAATATCTTCCTGTTTCACTTCTTTTGGGATGACGACACGATTTTCCTTTTGCTCATTGATGATATCTAATGCACATTCAGTATCAATCTCTTCAACAAGGTCATAGCTTACACCATGTCCATATTTATTAGTGATCTTCACAATTTCAGTATTGTTGCAAAGCGCTTTTACAACGCAGGGAAAAAGGACACTTTTTGGGGTCTTGATAGCTCCATTTGTTACTGAAAATTCAACATCCTGAGCAAAAGAATTTTTAAGTCTTAAAGTTTTTTCTTTCTTGTTCTTCTCGCCTTCAACTTGACCTGATATTAAAACAGTGTAGAATGTAAAAGATCAGGGATGTAGGAACCTACCCTTTCAGCTCTTAAATCTTGTTCTGTAGGTGGCCATGACATGTTCACCTTATGGTTTCTTATTTCGTCATTCAAAATCTTTGCTACTTCAACTACTCTTTCAGTGTTATCTTTATTTGAGGAAAATGAGTTAAACTCACATTTTGACTTATAATTGTCAATTACTACAGTTTGCATATCTAACGTACATGGACAACACCATACACCAACACTTTATTATGTTGATAAGAAACGAACTGAAGCTCTTCAAACATGCTTGAAAGTTTACGAATAAGATTGTTACCATGGGAGTCAGTAATGTTAACACCCAATCTTTGGGCCTCATCAGTCATCAATTTTCTTATTTCCCTGAGTTCAATAATACGAGGATTGTCAATAAGTTCTTCACAAAAGCTAAATATGACATCATAAACAGGTTGGAATTCATTAGAATTACAGTTTTCAATTTCATCTGGATTGCTTGAATAGATAATTCGTACAAATGCTTTATAACACGAAGCATGGTACTTTGCTTCACTTGATATTAGATCTTTGGTACATAAGCCAACTACATATCTAGCTACCTCACTCATAGAAGTGCACTTTTGTATATGTAATTGAGCACATTCTCTGATCTTGTCATCAGCTCTGAATTCCTGGACAATATGCATTTTTTCCCTAGTATTTGAGTTTGCATTGTATTTTGACTTATTACAAAAAAGGCATTCATTTGGCAAAACTGTTGAACTTACTTGGCTTACATCTCTTCTGCTTCTCCTTAATGGTAAATCTTCATTGATTCCCTCAGCATTTTTGACTTGAAGATCTCTTTTGTGAGTAAATTCAGATCTACAGGCTCGGTGATACTTTACAGGTATTCTAGGGAAGTCGCCAGATGAGAAATCTAAGATAGTTTTGTGACTTCGTATCACAGCTGCTTGGTATAATGTTTTCCATGATCTATACGTTCATCCTACTTTCATAATGGACGCCATCTTGAATTCTGAGAGATGAGGGGGCATGGCTCTGAGTATGAAAATGATGCTATTTTCATAATTTTCTTTTCTAATCTCACGTGATTGAAAGTTAAATTGGTGTTTTTTGCTTTACTTTTTACAATAAGACACTAATTTTGCTTTTTGATAGACTTTAAAACACATTTTATTCATCTATCCAACAATATATTTCAAATCATGCAGTCATTACTAAAGAAATGACGTCATTTATGACGTAAGAGTGACATCACCTTAACCTACATACACGATGTAGATACTCAACTTTGGTAATATTCATATTTTATAGACACTGAATGCAGAAATCATTCATTACATAAATAACTGAAACATAGGCTTTTGTAAAATATGGCGGATGCTTGGCGCAAAACTCCTCATTTCAAATGTTAATTTCAACATGAAAGCTGCCGTTCCAGATTTGCCATCATACCTTGTAATCCTGAATGGTCAAAGATTATTATAAAATGAGTTTAATCTGTTCCCCTAAGTGAGTATTAGAGCGCAAATTTTAAGGGTCAGCCGATGGACTAAAATGCTTTGTCACAAATGGAGCTTTATAACAAGACGATGGACGGGGATAGAATTGAATAATTTATTCCTCCTTCTCTTTTAGAATTTGTCTGTATGATTGAGGATGGAGCGGATATTAAGTCGCAAATAAACATAGCATCTAAATCAGACTTAGCTTTAGCACAGCTTCTACAATTTAAGAGACAGTCTCTGTAAAAGCGGTCCGGTGCAATTCGGGTCGGTAAACAGATTTCCTTTAAACTTTGCCAACAAAACTGTCTTACCTCAAAAGCATTTGAAATGCATTTAATTTTAGAAATATTTTAAAATGATTTTTTTACACGATTTTCTTTCCAGAGCCGGAGGCCGCTCAATTTTGCATACATTAAACGGGAAAAAAGCCGATATTCGACGGGTTTGCGGCATCAAAGACAAAAAGTATTTTCACAAACAATTATTTTTCCAATGTAAAACAGTTCTTAGATGACAATTTGCAAGTACTTTGAAATATATATATTTTTTGAAAAAGGATAACAATCCTGACGCGTGTGTTACTTTTAGAATACGAGACTGAGGGCAAATAGAAGTGATTTTCATGGGTTGATTTTTTAAACGTTTGGCGTATTTAATGTAATCTATCGATTGGATCCTACTAAAGAAAGACTCAACAGCAAGGAAATTTAAAAAAATATCTTGCGGTTTTTATTTCTCTGCGACAAAGTGAGCAAGTAAATTCAGTAAATTTTTGAGCATGTCGCAGGGTTTGCGTGACATAAAGCGAAGCGTATGACCACTTTCGGGTCGAACATGGTTGTCATTTCTCACCTGTTAAGGTTTTATTATTATTAAAACATGCAGCAGGAGTGGCCTATATTGACATCAGTAACACCTTTAAAGCTTTTGACGATTACAGTGGTTGTCATTTCGAATTCGTTTATATTTTATGTCATCTATTTTTAATGCCCCGTCCACACGTATCCCACCTACATTTTTGAACAAAAATTGTTCTTTACGGATTGGCCTTCCGCTCGGTAAATATGCCACTTGAAAAAAGCAACGTTTGGACGTGTGGATGGGCCGAAACAATTCAAAAACTCAACGTGTGTACGATTACTTTTAAGAAAAGCGTACGGATTAAAAAAGTCCCGTTTACAAAATATCCGGTCGGATTTGTGTCGGTGGATGGGCAATCTCTTTCAGTCACACGTACAGCTAGTTATATATACTATTGTTTTTAAAACTTCTTAGTAAATTAATTGCAAGAAAAATCTTTGTTATTAAAATGGACTTGAGCCCAGTTCCTTGCTCGTTTTGGAAGTGTCTAATGACAACTGTAGCTTGAGACCACATCAATCTCTTATTAGAACACATTTAGTGTCCCTAATACTTATGAGGAATCTCGTAGTAGGTACAGATCTCCCTTAGCATTTTCACGGTGAAAGAAGTAAGCTTTTGCTCATCTGTCATCTTGCATAAGTCAAACACATCATACATCACAGGGTGGGTGATGTCAATATCAGCGAGTACAGCTTCACTAGTCCCTCTTATCTGTTCTTCATCTGCGAGATAAGCGTATTCCTCGTCGCCATCATCGTCTTGTTCGCTTTCAACACCATCCTCTGTTTCTTGATTATCTGGTAAAATTCCTTTTTTCGCCTTTGCTGCCATTCTTGAAAGGAAATCCTGTATCTGCGTTTTACTGAGCCATTCGGTTCTCTTAAACAATCCCAAACTATCTGTAGTACGTCCAGTCTTTTGTCCGATACACGTTACCCAAACATGGCGGCCGCGCGCGGTGACTTAGCACTTGAAACATGAAATCGAGGCTCAGACTTGTACACTCACATTCAACATGGCGGATTTCAACGCAAGAAGTGGATCCTCTGGCTTTTATTGCTGCAGTTTTAACTGTAATTCAGCTCAGTATATCGATGGAAAGTCAACAGGCATCCACTTCTTTAAATTCCCCAGTGAAGGCCGCGACAAGAAAAAGATACAGCGCTGGTGCAATCTAATTAAACGCCAGGATGGGAAAGATAACTTCATTGTTACATCAACAACAAGAGTTTGCGAGAAGTATTTTAATCCACACGACATTAAGAAGGGTTTTGGTGGGCAGTGGAGACTTAGACCAAATGCAGAGCCTGTTATTTTTCCCTGGACAAAAGAAACAAATAATCGAAATCCTCCTAAAAGAAGAATGGACGGTTTTCCAAATAAGAGGGCTAGTAAGTCGACTAAGTCATCAGGAACGAGTCAAACATTGCATGAATGTGTTGAAGAAGAGTGTTTTACATCTAATAATAACTATTCTGAGAACAAAATGATTGATGCAGAAGTTCAAACGGAGGCTGTAAGCATTGTAACGAAGTTGAATCGAAGAGTAACTGAATTAGAGGAGGAAAACAAGAGTTTAAAACAAAACCTTTTTAAGAAAACGTTTTCCAAAGAACTTATAAAAGACAGAGAAGATCTTATAAAGTTTTATACAGGATTCCCCAATTGTGACATAATGGAATTGATTTACAACTATCTTAATACAGAGAACAATGGAGAAAATATAATTATTTACAACAAAGCAAAAGATAATGCAGACCAAGAATCTGTAAACATTCCTCCTGTAGACCATGATCATGATTATTTTCAGAATACATGCACTAACGTAACTAACTGCACTAAACTTCCACCAAAAGATCAGTTTCTCCTCACCCTTTGCCGACTCAGACAAGGAATTAATGAGAAGCTCCTGGAATTTTTATTTGGTATTTCTCAAGCCACTGTCTCTAGATACTTTATCACTTGGATTAACTAGATGTATATCAATTTCTATTTGGTCTCCAAGAACAGAGATAAGAGCCAATATGCCACCAGAATTCAAGCGTAAGTTTCCTGATACTCGAGTCATCATTGACTGTACAGAGATTTCAGTACAAACTCCAGATTCCCTGGTATTGCAGAAAATGATGTATTCATCTTACAAGCACAGAATCACTTACAAGTCTTTAGTGGGAATTTCACCAAGTGGTGCTTTCTCTTTTATTTCTCAACTATATCCAGGATCGACATCAGACCGTGAAATTGTTATCAGGAGTGGATTTCTTAATGCTGATTTATGGGAGGCAAAAGATAGGGGCTTCACAATTGGTGACTTACTTGAACCTTTAGATGTGAAACTCAACATACCTGCTTTTCTGGGTGAGTGTGAACAACTAGACACCGAAGAAACAATGAAAATGCAGCAGATAGCAAAAGAGAGGATCCACGTGGAAAGGGCCATTGACAGAGTGAAAACATTTCACATTTTCGACAGAACAATCCCAATGACAATGCATGGTTCAATTAATCAAATCTGGACAGTTTGCTACTTTGCAATGCACAGAATCCTTTAATTTCATTCTAACTATGACAGAATCTTTTTCTTTTAAAATTTTGGGTGGAATTAAAGTATTCTATGTATTGCAAATAAGACAACACACTTGAAGTGCACAAAAAGGAATGTAAGTGAATTTAATTGTATTTGAAAACCCCCATTAATTATGACAGCTCTTTATAAAGTCAATACTAATTATTATGCATTTTGATAAAGAACAAGCACAATACATTCTCTGAACTATTTACAACTTAGAAAGACCAGGATGGATCTCAGGTGGAAATTTTGCCAGACGATGACTAACCGAACTTTGGATGTGGCTACAGCTCAAGATATTTTTTTTCCCAATCAATTCTCTTTTTATTTTGATTCACATACCAATGAAGTATCAAAATATGGCTTAAAGTAAAATATAAACTGCCGCACTTTTGAGAAAAACGCGCTCAAATATTAAACAAAAACAGTTTTGCCGAAGATCTAATTGACCATCATCTTTGGAGGCTATTGTAAAAAACTAATATACAAATGAGGGGGGGGGGGGGGGGGGGGGGGGGGGGGGGGGAATCAATCTCCTGGATAAAAGATCGAAAAGTCCTTTTAATGCTACCATTTGTAATGATCCTCGATAGGTATCTTGTCGTGAAAATATTTTTAAAATCGGAAGACCCCCCCATCTTTTAGCTCTGCCCGGTTTTCTCTGACAACGACTCTTAATAACATAAGGATTTTATAACTGCTACAAACCTCCTTATATTTCTTAATTTGCTCCAGGGTATTCCTAACTCGCTCTTCATGGCAAGATCCTCATCAGCTCCAACTACAAGCTTTATCTCAGCCTCGCATAGAATTTGATGCTGCTTGTCATTTCCAACATTTGGATTTCTTTTTGTTGCTGCTTGAATACATTTTCAGAGCCTCCTCCACTAACTGTTTCTCTACACTCTTGTAAGACTTTAGCTCGTCGTTGGATGGTTCTTTTTGAAGCAAAACTACTACCCATTTTTGGACGCTGTAGAATAGACACTTCTAAGGGCTGCAAAAAGAAATAAAGTTTTTCAAAATTGCGTCACTATTGAGCAAACTTTATGAGACTGATACTGGTTGCAAGTAATTGTTTTATATAAGCTTGTCAAATGACAGATGTGCAGCAAGACTGGATGGTTGGCAGTCAAAATTTCAAATTAATTAGCACGATGACTTGAGCTTATTTGCAGGTTCGTATACTATTTCACGTTTTACAATTTAAATATAATATTAAGAGTTGGACTTCATACTTTAATTTACTTACAGTTCCGCCAGTTCGTAAAACAACGGTATAGGAACCATCAGCGGCCAATTTTCTTTTCATCGAATGCGTTTTCAGGGTCTCTTCATCCTGTGACAGTGGGGCCGATAAGGGGTTTTTAAGAATGTCGCTAACAAGGGTGGTGCATCTTTCAGTTACATAAGAGGTTCAGGTGGCTTAGTATTGAGCAAGCTGTTCCAGTTTTATAAGGGACTAACAAACAGCACATTCTACGCCGGATGTCGATAGAAGGTTTAAAAGAAGTATGGGCGTCTTTACTCTTGACCTCTCTCTTACTAACGGGGCATCCAGCACCGTCTCTTGTGTGGGCGCAACCATAAACTTATAACACATTGGGTTGTGACCAGGAGTTTTAATACCTTAAATATGGTTTCTACAACAAATAAATAAATAAGTTAAACATAGAGAATAACTACAGTAAATCAATAACTCAAAAACCGGGGAAATGAACGAGAAAAATACTTACAAAACAAACTGGTGCAAACTTGACTTGGACTGACTACAAAAACTTAGTACTAGTGAATTTATACTGGAAATTTGAATAATCAATGAAATGGAAAAACCTTGAAAACAGAAAACAGAAAACAATGAAAAACAATGAAAAACAAAGAAACAAAGAGACTTAGTAACTGACTTAACGAAAGGTAATGAGGTTAAATGAAACATAATCCCGTGCATAAATATAAAAGATTTACTTTGCGTCTTGCACCTACATCTAGCGTAATTTAACAAATTATCGATACAAGAGTAATAGCGGTCAAGCACTTCCCGACAAATTAGGCAAACTAGCTCTTCGCTGATATTATCAGAAAACCTCTCGATACTTGGAATAGGATTAATTAGTGACGCGGGAATTATTTAGGCAGCAATATTAATCGCTCTTTCTGACAAGTACTAATGCTATCGCCGCGTCTTGAACCTTTCCCAGGGCGTCCTCTTCCCTTTCTTTGTCTGGCTTTTCCCCCTAACCGGTTTCTCTTTACAAATACATCACATGTTTCGCAATATTTTGCTTTATATTGCAGCCAAACAACTGGGCGATTGTCGCACTTGTAGTGTATGTCATTGCACGCTTTTTGGCTTTCATCGTCTTGATCGACCGATAAACCATATGCAACTAGTAACGTTTGAGCAACGTGTGTCGTAGACGTTTTATAGACATATTAGAGACCTTTAGCATCACGATTTTTCCTGAAACCGCAAACGGCAAACCGCGGTTTGACGTTAGCCGTTTGTCGTTAGAGGTATGATCCTGTTTATCGATTTAGCTTGACGGTCCCAGAGGTTGCATAGAAAACAAGTGAATTATGGGATATTTCATTCGAAATGGCCGCTGCTGCAAGGTTGGTATCACATAAATCTAGATTTTTCATCGTTCATATCATAGTTAATAGAGGGGAATGCTTAGGAAACCTATTGTTATCAGGTCTTTGTTCGCTTTTGATGTTGAACCGGTCTTGACCGTGACAATGTTTAATTTATGCTCATCCGAAATTGCAAAATAAGTAAACATAAACTTCGTCTATGGGATTATTGTAAGGAATATTCAAATATCTCTTATAAATCTTTAAGGTATTTTGAACTAGCAGCCAAGAGAAAGATTTTGGTCTGTTCACTCAGCCATTGCCAAAAATGGTAAAACAATTGTAAAACAAAAGATTGTGCACGGTCACGCTTGAAAAAAGTGAAGAAAGACTTATAACAAAAGAATTTTCCTAACCATTTCCCTCTATTAACTATGTTCATATATTCAAAACGTGTATTTTATATGGGTTTAATTAGGTGAAATTTTGACGATATCATTACGGTTTTGCTATTCGACGATTACAGTGATAACTTCAGTAGCGATGAAAACGATCTTGAATACTTACTTTTAGTTGAATCTCTGTTTCCACCCCAAACGAATAAAGACGTTCCCAGATTGAATTTTCAATCACCACGAATGCCGACTGTGAAACGATGTTTAGGTAGGACTTTAATTAAGTTTTATTTTGTCTTTCTCGTTCATCCAATCATTCTCTTATAAAATATCGCAAAATATTCCGTAGGTTTCAGAAGAACGACATGGAACACCTTTTGGACTGCTTACGAATTCCCGAACATTTCGTCTGCAGCCAAAGAACTAAAGCAACTGGGATGGAAGCACTCATGATCTTGCTACGAAGGCTAGCATACCCGAATAGATGGTGTGATCTTGTCCCAATATTTGGAAGACCCGACTCTGAACTTCGTGTCATATTTAACAAAGCAAGTTTATAAACACATACCTACTGGTCAGCATCCTTAATTTGTTAATCTGCAATTTTGTATATTATTATTTTTTCCCTTTTTCTATAGGTATTGGACGACATTTATGATCGCTTCAAGCATCTGCTTGAATCCCTTGACCTCATTTGGCTTGACCCACAACTCTTTTCACAAGTTATATACGATAAAGGAGCACCACTTGAACAATGCTGGGGCTTTATTGATGAAACGCCAAGGCCCATCGCACGACCTACAGCTAATCAATGGATTATGTACAGTGGGCATAAGCGAACTCATTGCTTAAAATTCCAGGTAACAAACTTTTAACTTGTATTAACACAACATTAAAAAAGAAGAACATTGACAAGTTGCTTTTTTTTCAGTCCGTTCAGGCTCCTAATGGGCTTATTACCCACATGTATGGTCCTATAGAGGGGAGGAGGCACGATGCCTTCATGCTTGGCGAGAGTGGCCTACTAAATAGGCTACAGCGATTTCAGAAACCCAGCGGAGAGCCATATGTTATATACGGGGACCCAGCTTATGGCATTACACAGAATATCATAACGCCATTCCGTGGAGCTCGACTACCTCCTGATCAACAGCAGTTCAATAGCCTAATGAGTAAAGTCAGAGGGAGGAATTTGGAAAAATCACTCAACTGTTTGCTTTTTTAGATTTTAAGAGAAATTTAAAGGTTCTTCTTCGGCCTACAGCAAAATATTACTTGGTAGCATGTGTTCTGGTTAATTGTCATACCTGCCTGTATGGGTCTCAAACCAGTAAGTTCTTTGGATTAGATCCTCCTACATTAGAGAGATATCTTTTCAATCAATAAGATATATCTAGGCATTGTTAACTAAACAAAGTCACTGCTGCACATATTGTCTTACCTTTTAAAACAGATTTCAAACTGCATATAGCTTCATTTTACAAATATGGGAAGTATCTGTAAAACCAATGAGTGAATCCTTAATAAACATATATTGAACTTTGTCAGAGAAAAGTGACATAAAGGCTGTTAAAGGCAACGAAATGCCAAAACGAAATGGCCCATGAAATCATATCAGTAAAGATTTTAGCCAAGAAATGCTGGTTCAATTTAAAAAAATTCTAACAATCTTGAAAATGGTTTTGCTAGATGCATGTCAATGAATGAACACAACTCTATATCAATGAAAAGTGCTTTAGAGTTTATTTTTTTTAAAAGAAAGAAACACCCTTCTTTAGTGGTATAGGGAATGGGGTTCTAGCGCAGTGACCACATGAGGATTTCCCGTTTAAAGTCACTAACCCGTGTTTGCGTAGCCCTCATTCCCTATGAGACCCCCAGGATTACCCGTGGGGGTAACAGCGCACTCGAAATATGTTAGTTTACACACAGGATTACCCGTGAGGGTAACAGCGCACTTTTAAAAATATGTTAGTCTATATATGGAGTGTGAAGATTGTAAGAGAACTTTTAAGAAAGAAGCAGACTTAAAGAAGCATTTAAAGATGAGAAAGAAATGTATGAGCAGCTATGATTGTGGATGTGGTAAGAAGTTTGAGACTAAGGTTAAATTGTATTGGCATTGCCAGGACTGCGAGTATGACTACGACGATTTGAAAAGTGCTTGGTATTAGGTATAAAATATTTCCTATTATATAGATGGAATCCCAAAGCAACTTCGAAACGGTGTCGATACCCGGTAACGGTGAGATTGACGTTAGGCAGTTTTGGCGAAAGTCACAAAAGAAGGTTAAAAGGACGCTCCGAAAAGGTATAGAAGACTTAGGAGCCCTGAAAGTAAGTATAATGATAGAAGTGAGTTTATCAAAGGACGAGGCAATGACGACAGCAATGCTGCGATCGAGGTCACTGGTAATATTAGAATCCACGAATTTGGATAGGTCACTCAGTGAAGCCTTAGAAGCAATAATGGAGTCCGCTGTCTAACTACACGAAAGAAGGATCAGGTTGGACAGTGGAGGAGGTTGAAGGTATAGAGATAAGTATGGCTAGGTACGTACCCATACGAGGGGGAAGTTACGTACCACTACCAGTGTGGGTAGAAAGGAAGAAGGCTATTGTAAACGTGAAAAATGAAGACAATCGATGCTTTATGTGGGCAATTAGGTCTGCACTGTATCCAGCAGAAAAAGGATCCCTGTAGAACAAGTAAGTATCGCACAGACGATTTAGAGTGGGATGGAGTGGAGTTTCCAATGCAGCTGACGGACATACCGATATTCGAGCAGGAAAATGACCTATCAATTAACGTTTACGGAGTCAGAGAGCAGACGATAGTATCGTTAGTCCTGTCAAAAAACAAAGGAGAGCGCGTACATTTATTCTACCACCGGCGGGCCATTACTCATGGTTTAGT